>CM043320.1:27065894-27391018 GCA_023736055.1 Quercus glauca | reverse complement strand
AAAAAAAACCCAGCGGAACACTTGCATCGTAGGATTTCAAACTATAAGTAAGCAATTTAAATTTAGGTCAAACCTTAGTTGGGTAAAATATCAAATTTCAAATTACAAGTAAGCAACTTAAATTTTGGTCAAACAACATGTTGGTAAGTTGTAATTATTATTATTATTATTATTATTATTAAAAGTTATTTAGAATTGAAAAGAGAATTATTTTAATTTTATATAAACTTATTTAATCATATTACTATTTTTATGTATTAAATAACTTCATAGAGAAAGGGATTAAAATAACATGATAATTAATTTTTCAATTAAACAAATTCATTTTTATGTACATAAAAATGGCAATAAATTCATACAAATTTTCCTTTCCATCTTTTCCTTTTTCCTTCTCAGGTAAACAAGAGAATATATATATATATATATATATATATATTCCATCATTTCATTATTCATACATTCTCCTAACTCTTAAGGGAATAAGCATACGGGTGTATAAAAATAAAATATCATTTTACACTTTAAAAAAATTACTTTATCTATTTTAACATGTTATTTTATAATTCACAAAATATCCCAACTTTTATTTTAACATAAAACCCATTAAACTAATATAAATTACTTAACAAAATAATATAAAACTAACCAATCTTTATCTTCTCTCTTCCTCTTCAACTCTCTCTCTCTCTCTCTCTCAACCATCACCACCCAAACACTGAACAACCCATCCACCGCCCACCACCCCAACCCATACCCAGATAAAGTCCAACCACCGCTCACCATTTAAACCCACATCAACCTAAATACCGAAACTCAACCACCACCACCAATTGAAACTGAAACAACCACCACAATAATTGAAGTCGTCACCACCACACAACAATCAACCCCTACCTCCAAAATCAAAGAGAGAAAGTGGGAGATGAGAGAGTAAAATGAGAAGGCCCAACCACCAACATGCAGATCAAATAGACAAAGGGGGAGAGAAAAGAGAGTCAGATGACCAGAGGAAACATAGGCGAGAGAGAAGAGAAGAGACCAGAGAGAGAAGAGAGCACAGAGGCGAGAGAGAGAGAGAGAAAAGAGACTAGAGTAGGAGAGAGAGAGAGAGAGAGAGAGAGAGAGAAGAGAGACCAGATCGGAAAAAGAGACAAAAGAGGAGCGAAAGAATAAAAGCGAATTAAAAGAGAGAAGTTGTTATAGTAATTGTTATATTAGGACTATATTGTAGTAGATGACTAGATATTTTTAAGAAGAGCAACTTAGTTGTTGCTTGCTTTTTTGTTGTTTTAGGGGTTAAAATAGAAATTTGGGAGTTTTAAGCACTCGGATGCCAATGCACTAACAAAACATGCATGGTGAAAAATTAAGACTATGTTTGGTAATTGTTTTTGTTTTCTATTTTTAATTTCTTGTTTTTAAAGAACAAAGCAAAAAACAATTTTCTTATATTTTCAAAGTGGAAAACATGTTTGGTTAGTTGAAAAGAAAAAAAAAATTTCAAAATTTTGTTTTGGAATTACATTCCTTTTGGAAGCACCTTGTTAAGAGCTTCAATACAATTTACAAGACAAAAATAGAGGGATGAAAACAACACAAAATTCAACCCAAAAAAAAAAAAAAAAAACAGAATTCAAATGAAATTTATTCTGGTAGTTGTGGTGTAACTCGTTAAAATGAGATCGAGCCAAGAAGCTTGAAGAGATTCCCCATAATAAAATCATATTTTGTGCTATTGTAATACCATGGAAATAGATCAATATGCCCACCACTACTTGCATTCCATATATTATAAAATTACTGTTTCACAATAAAAATTAATAATAGAACCAAACCAATCCCAAACACAAGTCCTGCAATTAATTAGAATATAGATTTAGTGTTGTTTCTTACATGGATTTCAATTGATACACTTGAGGTATTACGTAATATTCTTGTATAATTGAAAAAAAAAAGTTACGAAGTTTGAACAAATGTGAAATACTTGCAGATCTGCTTGATAGATGTGTATCTCTGATTAATGGGCTCCCAAAATATGATTCCAGAAAAATAGAAATTTGAAACTAGGGAGGTAGAGAGAGGAAGGGAATGGTCTTGACATGAAGAAGACGAATACCAGTCTGAAAAAGATGTAGAACAAGAACAAAGAAATCTGAAATTATGAGAGGAGAGAGAGAGAGGGACTGGGTCTACGGGAAAAGAGAAAAAATATTGTAGGTAAAAATAAAAAAATGTTTAGTTGCACGGTTAGAACTAGAGCACTGGTTCATTAAAGTGGTAATAGAAACTATTCTCTCCGTGTTTTTCACAAGCGTGAAAAAAATACAACACTGAAAATAGCCCTTTGGCTGTTTTCATTTTTCTTTATAAATTGAAAACAAAAACTATTTTATGTTTTTCGATGTTTTCAGCTTACCAAACACGTTTTTTGCTATTAGAAATAGAAAATGGTCATTGAAAATAGAAAACTGAGAAAAAAAACAGTTACCAAACCAAATTTTTTATTTTCAACCTTTTCCATTTTTCCGAGCAATTTTCCCAAAACAAAGTTTGAGGTTAAGACCACCAATCATCTACAGTATGATTTTTTAGGAATCTTCAAATCATTCATATCATTCTATTCCCTTTTCAAACAATCCTGCCATCCCATAAAAATTCATGGAAGGAAAACATTGTTTCAACTACTCTTTTTATAAGAGATTTCTCTCTCTTCTTCTTCATCTTCAAATTCCTCTTCCTCTTGAAAGAGTCTAGATTCTAGACCCCTTTTTTACCGTTTACTGCATACTTTTATTTTATTGATTGATTCATTGTAAATGACAAGAAGAAGTATGCTTTTCATCTACCAAAAAGTAAGGCGTGGGATCAGATTCGACCAAAGCATGCGTCTGAATTTCCATCTTAACAAATTCAATCTTTTTGATAATTCGATTATAGTTACAACAGAGAGAGGAGGAAGATTGTTATGTTCAACTTAGATTTCATGTCCTCTACCTCTACCTCTTCCTCTCTTACCTATTTTGATGAAATAGATATTAGAAAGTGGTTGAATGCGCTTTAAGTGGTTTTCTTCGAGGGAAACCAGGCCTCCTTTAGAATTTAATTGGAATAAACTGATCCGCCTCTTCAATTTCATAGTTTTGAATATAAATACACATTACAAGATAATGATAAACTTACTACCGAACTATTTCGGATAGCTATCATAGCTCATCCTTTAATTGAAACCCTTGCTAAGATAATGCTTAGCTTATTGAACTTGAAATCAAACTAATCTAAAGAACCCAATCTAAACAATACCAATCTAAACCACCGATCCTAAACAATTAAAACCAAACCAATCTAAACAAGAAGTGATATCAGGAAACGTCATCTATATCTCTTTAGCAATGTGGCTGGCTACGGAAATCTTTTTGTCAACGTGGCCATGCAAGTCTTTATCCTTAGCAATGTGGCCATGCAAGTCTCATCCTTAGCAACGTGGTTAACTGAGGATACTTGTAACAGAGATTCTCGATGTTTTGTAAATATCAAAAGGTACCAACGAATTGGGTACAAGACATTTTACTGACAAATCTTTTTGATAATAAGGAAGATTTAAATTTGAATGTCATGAACACACCAAATTAAAATTAAAATCTTAAACGCACAGTTTCACCATCTCACACTGATCTCTTAATAATTTATATGTAAGATAACCACTTTATATATATATATATATAGGGCTTGGTTCAAGTTACACTTGGGGTAACTTTAAGTAATGTTACACCATTAATTATTTTTTAATTTGATGCAAATTTTAAAAAATATACCGTTAGATTACGTTATCTTTCGTATATTCTCCATGTTTGTAAAATTTCAAATTGATAAAAAATTAATAGTCATGTCATCAAACAATTTTTTAAATTCAAATTTTGTAGTTTAAAATAATACATAAAAGATGAGTTTATGGATCAAATGGTAAATAACATCCAATTGACATGAAAATTGGCATGATTGTTAAAAATATATAGAACATATAATTTAACAATAAAATTTTCAAAATAGGAATTTTATAACAAGTTATTGGGTGTAGTAACATTGTTTAGAATTACACTAGGCGTAACTTGAATTCAACCCATATATATATATATATATATATCTATATAAAATAAAAAAAAAGAAGATAGCCCCTATTTTTTATTAATTTAATATAATTTTTTGAATAAAAATAACCACTACTTTAATTAAACCTCTCATTTATTATGTCACTAATTTATTGATTACATTACATGTGCGTGCAATGCTATATTACACACGTCTACAATATATTCCCAGCACATGTAAGGAAAAGGTTAATATTAAAAAAAAAAAAAAAAAAAAAAAAAAAAAAAAACTTAGATAATTAAAACAACAGCACCTCCTGGACCTTATCATAATAAAAAAACCTCCATGCATGCATCAGGCAGGCACCTAGCTATAAACCTAATATTAGAACACTAAATAATTCTAATTAATTGCAACAACTGCTTAAATATTGAGTAATAGAGTTGGAAGGCCCAAAGTTAAGCAACTCCTTAGATCGAACCCAGGGCTTAACCACAACCTCAGACTCAAACATCTTCGAAACCCCATTTTGCGTGGCTGAGATTGTGAGGTAGTACTTCAACCCGGACACTACTTGCCTCTGTGCCTCTACCACCTCCATGAACCTTAGCTCTCCTCCAATATTATCGCCAATACTCATCATCTTGTACTGCCTCTGTCGTCTTTGCCTTCTTAAGCTCCTGTTGTACTCTTCCACTGAGAACCTCCCTAGTTCTTGCACCTCCTCGTTTGTCTTCACGTCGCTTATTTCTGTCTTTGCTCCCACCTTCCTCTATAACACACACAGAGCTGAAGAGAGATCAAAAGGGTTAGCGTTATTGTTGCCAATGTCACTGTTTGTGATCTTATTATCGCCATAATAGTTTGAACTTCAAAGCCCTTATTTAGTGTTTTTTTTTTTGGTTTGGTTGAGGATGAGGATGGAAATGAAGAGGGTTTGGTTTGGATAGACTCTATATATATAAATATAAATGAGAGAATGGAAATTTGGACACGTAATTCAATCATAAAGGTAAAGGGGCGTGCAACACGAACGGCGTGCCGCGTATTTGAAACACAGAAGAAAACGACGATGACAGTGACACTCTAATCTCATCTAAGATGATGGGAATGGGATTCCATTTTCTGGCTTTGCTTTTGGAGTGAGGGCCGGGAATTTGTTTTCCCGGTTTTGTCCTTGGAATTGTGTGTGTTTTGGGGATTTCTTTAATTTCTTATCACCTCGGGTTTTGTTTTGTTTGTGGTTACGTAATATTTGTGAATGGGAGGAATTGACAGTTCAGCACGCATAAGGTCACTACGTAAATTTGGCAAGTGCCACGTTGATGGCTGCATATGTGTACTGTCTGTGTAGCAAGCTGCCAAGCTTTGCTAATTTGCTTTTTGAAATGCGGCTCTTCCTCTGCTGCACCAGCACTACTGCGCGCACACTCTTCGTCTTCGAACGGCTTTTTACCCATTATATTGTAATTATCATATCAGAAATTAAGAATTTGATACTCCATGGATATAATTGGCTTTTAATTCAATTAATTGAACAAAGATTTTATAAAGGGCAAATACTTTGATTAATACTCATACAAGATGTGAATTTGACACACGCATGAGTTGGATTTTAATTAGAATTTTTAGTTCATTCAATGGCTGCTTTAGTTTGCAATTAGTAATTTTGAGTTTTCTTTCTTGATTTTTATTAATTATATATCAGAATTTGTGGTTCGTTCAATGGTTTGAACTTGAAGCATTTCAACATTCCACCTTTGTCTCCTATCCTATGCCAACATTTACTCTTTTATTTGCGTCATAGATTAATTTTCATCATTTGAGAACTTTCTTGTGATCTGATTTAATTCATGGTTCTGGTTAGTATGTCAATGTTAATTGCTTGATCCGTCGGTTAAATATGTGTATGTAAAGCCATAGAGAGCTAATTAAATTTACTATCTACCATGGAGTTTAATCTAAAAACTGGGGTATGCTACAAATGAAATTCTGATTTTCAAAGTGTGATATTTGTGGTGCAATATTTGGTAATAAGGTGAACGATACTATGACAAAACTATGTAGCATAGATATCATTATGGAAGAAGTCGATCGTTGAAATAATCGTTGAAATGATAATTGATATAAGGGAAGTACAAGATACATATCAATTCTTTTAGTATATATGTGTTGTAGGCAAAGAAGACTAAGAGTAAGGTGAAGATACAAAAGTATGCACTATTGTCGAGCAAATATCACTCCAAGCCTCAAATCAATAGTAACAAAAGTGATAGATATAAATAACAAGTATACACAAAGAACACCAAATTTACATGGTTTGCCATACTACAGGTAGCGACAGGGAGAAATTTCACTATAAAAATAGAATGGTACAACAGCGACATAAGAACACTCTCAAAAAATCCAAACCCCGATTATACTCTAATAGTCTCTCACAAGACTTGAAAGATAGAGAGTATGTGGATGCCTCTATTCTTTTTGCACACATCTCTTGCGCAACAATTTCTCTCTAGCACTAAAATGCTTAATAAAAACACACACGCACACATATCAATAGGGTAGCACAGTAATAGTCGGTGGGGAAAGCTATTTCAACTTGTATTTGGATTTTGTTTGATTGACTTGGGCTTGGAAATTCATGCCACAAGGGCCCACGTCAACAAATCTTCACCTTGGCTTGAATTAATCAAGCTGCACGATCAAAACTCCTCAATCACCTCTTCTTTATCCCTTAAGGGTTATCACAAGCTACAAACACCAACCAAGTCCAAGCAATGCTTGAACTTGTCTGTTGGAACTAGCTTCATCAACATATCGGAGACATTCTCATTATAATCAATTCTCTCCCTTTGTAAGTAACCCTTTGCAACTAACTGCGCCTTGGATTTTTCACCTTATTTTTCTGACAATGCTTCTTTCTTGCGGTATACCCACTTGTAGTCAATAGCTGTTTTTCATTTAGGCAATTTTACTAGTTCCCAAGTCTTATTTTCCTGTAGTGTCTCGTTTTTCATTGTCTTTTTGTTTGTAGCATCCCTATAAGACAATGGATCTTCATTGCTAGTTACGAGAGTAAAGCTAATCATATCTTCAAAGCCATATCTAGCTCTATGGTGCTTTGTGAACCCACTTATCTCTACCTCTAGTAATTGAATAAGGCTTTTTTTACTGTTGATGTTGTGAATAAATCTCATCTACACTCTTATAACTAGGAGAACTATTCTTGTCAGACTCCACCTTAACTATTCACTGTCTTCTTTGAGATTGGATCCTAAATTCTATAGCCTTTAACATCTTTTCCAAAACCAATAAATATGCATTTTTCTTGGCTTTGAATCCATTTTAGAACATTCTCCACTTTGCACATGCACATAAGCTAGTCAACCAAATTTTTTTTGACTTGAGTAATCAACTAGCCTACTTGACCAAACCTCTTCTTGAATCTTGAAATCAATGTTTGATGATGGATTTCTATTGATCATGAAGCTTGCTGTGTTAACATCTCTTCCTTGAACACCTTAGGCAACCCTACATTCAATCTCATGCATCTAGTTCTTTTTGCCAAGGTTTTGTTCATTCTCTTTGTAACCCTATTTTGCTGTGGAGTTCCTTTGATTGTGAAGTGGTGAGTAATAGCTTATGATTCATAGAATTTGAAGAATTCTTAATATCTATACTCTAGCCCATTATCTATTAATTCTAAAGTATTTTATTTTCCTGCTAGTTTGATCTTCAATTCATGCTTTCCACTTTTAAAATATGTCAAACACATCAGACTTATGCTTCTTAGAAAAAATCCATGCCTTCCTAGAGTAGTCATCAATTAAATTGACGAACTATTGAACACCTCTATGAGAAGAAATTGAAACTAAACCCCAAACATCTGAATAAAAGTAGTCAAGAACACCTTACTTGTATGAGAGTGTATCTTAAAACTAACTCTATGTTGCTTCCTATAGACACAATGCTTGCAGTAGCCTAGCTTGCATGTCTTCACTTCTTTAAATGAATTTCTCTTGTGCAACTCCAACATACCACGTTCACCAATATGGCCAAGTCGTATATGCCATAATGTCATCAGTGTTGAACATTGCTACCTGATGAAACTGGAAGTAGATTTGCACCAACTTCACTATCATTTGATTTTTCTTCAACAACACTAGCTCATTCTAAGGGCTTCTTTCCATTCTTCTTCTCCTCTAGATGCTCTTTCAAATCTTTAGATCAATTTTTGTAGTGCCCTTTTTTGTTACAATAAGTCCATCATCCTAAGAACCAATACCATCTTTGTTCATCTTTATGTGTGACGAGAGCACTAGTCATCTCCTAGTCTCTTTCCCATACATCAACGTAGTCACTAGATGATGAAAAGTTGTAGGGAGCAATGCTAATAAGAGTAACGATTTATCTTTATCCTCATAATTTACCCCAAAACTTGACAATTGGGTTTTGAACATGTTAAACGTGTTGTGATACTCCAACAAATCTGAATCTTTGTTCAAATGAAAACTATAAAGTTGCGTCTTCACTTACAACTTTTTGTTAGATTCTTTCTTATAAAGAGACCTAATTTATTCCAAATTTCCTTTGTTGTCTTTGCTTCTAGGATGTTGTGAACAACCTCATCACCTAGGTTAAGATGAATTGCACTAGTTGCATTCTTATCCGTTTCTACCAATTCTTCATCCTTCATCTTTTCAAGTTTCTTGTCCTTTCTAAACAAGGCCTTATGAACTCTTTGTTGAATAGGAGATCCTTTATCTGCATTAGCCTAAGAGTAAAATTTCCCCTACCACAAAACTTCTCTTCGTCATAATTTGTGCTTGACATCTTTACTGTACCCAAAAGATTGAATTATAACCTTACTTTGATACCACTTGTTATGCAAATAACACCCCATGACTCAAATCAATAACAATAAAAGCAATAAAATAAATAACAAGCACACACAAAGAACACTAAAATTTTTGTGGTTTGGCAAATTGCCTTCATCCACAGGCGGCGACTATGGACACAACAGATGTGGAGTCGCCACCTAGTTTTTGCAATGGTCTAGGAACCATAGAGTCCTTTCGAGGAAGGACTATTGATCTTACTACCAAAGATATGAGTTCGGAGTTATGGTACAGTCTTGGGAAGGTGTTAGGCACCCAAAACTGCTCAACCTTAAGGTTGGATTCCTTTCATTGTGTCTTATGTTTTAACCCTATTAAAGGCACACTCAATATTGCATATATATTACACACACAATAGCATACATCTAAGCACACAACATGGCATCAATCATCCCTAACCATACATCTATCATGCTTGGCAACTAAAGCCTAGAATTCATCTATCATGGCATACCCAAACATCTAGCATACATGTCATGTCATCATGGCATCTCATTAAATCACAAACACTAACATGCTCCTATCTCACATCATAAAACCTAACACACATCTAGCATACATGTCACATCATCCTAGCATGCATCTAATCATGGCATAACATATCATCCCAAACAAGGCAGAAAGATAGGCATGGCAATGAAACATAGGTCATAACATGTATTCCAACTCTTAAGCATGAAATCAAGCATCAAACAACACAAAAATGCGTGTTCATACTAATGCATGACTTACCTCACTCACCTTGCTGCAACTCAGCACCTATGGCATCATGCATGATCATGTGAATGCATGTTCATGGCATTAAAATAAGACCCTAATTCTAGCATGTGAGAGGCAAACAAATAATTAAACATGTGAAATAGAAGCTTAAAAGCATGAACATATGAAAAAGAATCTAAGGCAAGAGTATTGCATATGAAAGCAAAAACAAAAACGAATAAAATAAAATTAGTGTTTCAGGGCTAGTTCATGTGCACACATAAAAAACCCTGCGCGTGCATAATCAAGCTTGCGTGCGTAGGCAAGATTATGCGCAGGTGGGTTTCTGCTTAGAAACTCTAGAAACACAGCAAACAGAGCAAGGTTTCAAAACACGAATTCTAACAACCTAACATGTTTTTAAAGCATACAACTACATAAACGTAGTCTACATAAACATATTAACACATATGACAACAAAGAAACTAAGGTAACAGAAAGATTAAAGTGCAAAAAAGAAAAGAAAAGAAAAGTTTAGACTAAATACCTCAAACAAAAGCTCTTCAAACTTGATTTTTGATTATTCCCCTCAGTCAAATCTATTCACAATTCGATAAAAAAGTGATTAGTAATCTTAATCTCAAAGATCAAGGCCAGAAAAGACTCTAATCAAAAGAAAATTGACTTGAGGATGTTTTGTGAAAAACCCCTTCTTTGATTCACTATTTCTAGTGAATCTTAGCGTTTTCCCGTGAGATTTTTCTATTTTTCGAAAATATACCGTGTAAGGCTACTTATAGTGTGAAAATAGGAGTTTGGAACGACTCTTAGGCAATGTGGGATTCACTCCAATCCTCAGCATTAATGTAGAAAACTTGCTTTATTTATGTTTGTGGAATCCACTATGAGTGCGCAAGATCGTGCCTACGTGCGCATGTAGAAACCTGCATGTGCAGGCCGATTCTTGCGTGTGCATAGCGAGGGTTTCCTTGGCTTTACTTTTCCAAAAATAGATTTTTTTGCTCATTAAAAGTTGTATTTTTTCATTTTAACATTTCTCAAGTCAATTTAAAATCTGATATCATTGGGGAATGGGGGCTCGCGTCGTAAGGAGTATAAAATGCAGTGTTGACAGTGACATGGAAAAATTTCATAATAAAAATAGGGAGATATGACAATGGCACAATAAGGGTTTGTTTGGTATGTGATTCCAAATAACAGTTTTCAGTGTTTAAATACTAAAAATTGTGGTTCTAAAAAAAAACAACATGTTTGGTAATAATGTTTTTTAAGAGTATTTGAGTTACGTTGCTCATTTTAGGATGTTTAAATACTGAATTTAGAAAATTCCTCTTATTAGTTTTCAGTTCTCAAATAACGTTTCTTAATGGCACTTTTGTAAATATGTTGAAAATCATGGGGCCTACCTGATTAGACAACACATAAAGCTTCATTTTTCAATTCGAACCAGGGGACCTACTTGTTAGTTTTATTTATTTATTTTTTTTTAAAATTACACATACCAAACACACAATTATGTTTTTTTACTTTATTTGAAACCTGGTACCAAATACATTTTTTACTTTATGAATACTGTAAACACGTGTTTTCACAACACTTTTTAAACCACAGTTTTCACATCATTTTAAACAATGATACTAGAAATCTCCAACCAAACGGCCCCTAACACTCTCAAGAAAGCCCAAACCCTGATTAAACCTTATCTCTGTCTCACAAGACTTGCAAGATAAAGAGTATATGGCTGCCTCTATTCTTCCCACACACATCTCTTGTGCGACAATTTCTCTCTGGCCCAAAAAGGCTTAATAAACACACATATACAAATTAATAGGGTAGGACACTAATAGTTTGTGGGAAAGCTATTTCAACATGTGAGCCTTTTGGCTAAATAATGCTAAAATTTGAGTTTATAGGCTTTCTATGATTTGACAACGTGAACTTGGCTTGTATTTTAAAAATACAAGGGAGCAAACATCCTCCCAAAGATGAGTCATTAGTCTAATAACCAACTACTAGACTACTCTTAGCTTTATGGTTAGCATTGAAGCGAAAATATTTATTCTTAAAAATTTAGATATTTAAAAAAGAATTTAAAAAAAAAAGGATAGTTATGGAAACAAAGATTTTAAATTTGAATTTTGAATATCTCTATTTAAAATATTAGATAGTGCCAGTTAGCATATTAAAAATAAATAAGGTTTCGTTTTAATTTTTACTCTAATTAATATATTTATGAATGTTTATTTTAATTAGTCTTTCTCTCAAAATAAAAAATAGGGTTAATTATAATTTTTGTACCTGTGGTTAAGCTGAGTATCACTTTGCTACCTGTGATTTAAAAATTGTCACTTTATTCACTTAATGATCATTCCATTCCATTCCCTTATAAACTTCCAAACGGACCCTTAAGGTTAGCTCAGCTAAAGTTCTGCAATCCATCTCACTACTTTTACAGTTAAAAATAGAAAAAAAAGAAAAAAGAAAGAAAGAAAGAGAAACGAAGATTAAAAAGTTAGGGTTTAAAAAAATCAAGAACACCAATTTCCAAAAAGAGAGAATGCAAAATTAAAAAGAGGAAGAACAAAGAGAGAAGAAGAATTAGAGTCAAAATCAATTAATAAAAATGTAAACCCAAGATATATAATAGTTCCACACTTTGTGGGAATTACTAATGATGGGATAGCAAAAAATTACCATCTATGGTTCGTCCAAGGGAATCGTCCATAATCTCTAGTCAGCCAAATGGCCAGACCATCTCTGATTCGTCCAGATGGGTCGTCCATGAGTATTGATCAATTGAATAAACCTCAGGTAATCAGGTCGGAAGAGTTGTCCATGTGCAAAGCTCATGGACGGCCACATAACATCAATCTATATACAAAGAGTCGTCCATGGGCAAAGCACATGGATGACCATATAACACTTGACAAAATTCTGGAGTGGTTAATTAACCCGTGTTCATCGCCAGCAATTTCTCCTAAGTATGTAACTTCCATCAGCGGTTACTACTTCTATAGCCATTGAGGAAGTTATTTCCGTAATTTAGGACTTCCACGAATCTTGGGGAGGTTACTAAACCAAATAATTGCCCCAAGGTTCCCTTTATAAGAACCAGTCTGAATCAGGCAAAAGTATGAGAACATTCTGACATTACTCCAATATAGTTAGAATTCCATCTGTGAGGAAGATAATAACTTAGCCATCGGAGGGTCTTAGGCCGGTCCACCCCGGTCTCCTTTGATATTGTTTCTTTTTCAGGCCTTCGCTGCCACCTTCAGCCCATCGAAACTGAATTGTCCAGCCTACTAATTTTGTTTAGTATCAGTTGGCGCCGTCTGTGGGAAATTGTTTTACGATTTATATTTCTGTGACAAAAGGTTGAATGGTTCAGACTAGATCGAGGGCTACCAGCCCAGGCCATCAGGGAAGCAGAGACGCTTCAAGCAACCCTTATCGCGATCGTTAATCTGCACCAGTCATGCCGGCTTCCTCTGTCCAGCATGTACAATCTATGGCAGCTGCAATGGCGGAGTTAACCTGCCAAAACCAAGAACTAAGAAGGGAGATCAACCAAAGAAGGCAGACGCATGAAGAACAGGAAGGAGGAGGGCAGACGCAAAGGTAAGAAGATAAAGAGGATGCAGAAAATGGAAGTCAGTCTAGAGGCACCACTTCACGGAGGGTGCCACACTTGGAAAAGGAGATGGGCCAGATGAAGAAAGTCATGGAAGAAATGAAAGAAAATCTGAGAAGGGCTAATCTCATAGAAGATCTGGTCCACAGAACTGATTCCCCCTTCACGGCTTCCATCAACGGTCACCCTCTACCACCAAAGTTTAAGTTGCCTTCCCTAGATTCATATGATGGGGCGCGAGACCCTTTTGATCACATAGCCACCTTCAAGACCACTATGCATCTTCAAGGAGTTCCTAATGAAATAATGTGTAGAGCCTTCCCTACTACCCTCAAGGGGCTAGTGCGAGTATGGTTCAGCAAGATACCCCCAAACACGGTCAGTTCTTTTGAAGAATTGAGTAAGTTGTTTGTCAATAACTTCATTGGAGGACAAAGGCACAAGCGCTCCTCGTCTAGCCTGTTGACTATAGAACAAGGAGAGAATGAAAGTCTGCACTCCTTCATCACTCGTTTCAACAGGGAAGCCTTGACAGTAGATGAGGTGGATGACAGTAGATGAGGTGGATGACAAGCTACTATTGGCAGCCTTCCACAATGGGGTTAACTCAGACTTATTCATTCACAAGCTGTATGAGAAATAGCCCCAGTCCATGGCTGAACTCATCCATTCAGCCTAAAACTTTATGAATGCAAAAGATGCAATCATAGCTAAGAAGAGGAAGAGAGCTGATAGAATGGAAGCAAACCCTACACGTCATTCTGACCAAGGGCCTCGTCTAAAGAAGGGACGAATGGAAGATAAGAAGGAACGAGACAGAGATAACAGGAAGGCAGGCCCTTTAGCAAGGAATCAGAATTACACACCCTTAAATGCTCCACTCGATCAAGTGCTCATACAAATTTAGGATGATCCTTGCTTGAAATGGCCAGAGAAGATGAAAGGAGATCCTAACAAGCACAATAAGAATAAATATTGTCACTTCCATAGAGATTATGGGCATGACACGGACGAGTGCTATGACTTGAAGCAGCAGATTGAAAATCTCATTAGGCAAGGAAAGTTGAGGCACTTTGTTGGAAGGGATCATAAAGATGAGAAGCTGAAAGGGAAGATGGAAGAGTCATCACGGCCCCTACTTGGAGAAATAAGGGTTATCATTGGAGGAAGTTTGACAAGACAATCTTCCAAAGCAAAGAAGACATATCTCAAAGCGGTGCAAAACGTCCAACTCTCTGAACGATCCCCAAGGACGAGGGAGACAAACGAGCCAACCATCTCTTTCACAGACGAAGAAGCTGAGAGAATCCATCATCCCCATGACGATGCGATTGTCATTACCCTACTCATCGCAGATTATACAACCAGGAGGGTGTTAATGGATAATGGAAGCTCAACGGATATATTGTATTATCCCGCCTTCCAGTAGATGAGGCTTGGATGAAACCAACTCCGTCCAACATGTTCACCACTGGTAGGATTCGGAGGAATGAAAGTGCAACCCGTGGGCATCATTACATTGCTTGTGGTGGTGGGATCATACCCACAACAAATAACTAAAGAGGTAAATTTCCTTGTGGTGGATTGTTCTTCCTCGTACAATGCCATCATTGGAAGGCCAACCTTAAACAGTTGGAAGGCAGTAACATCTACTTACCATTTATCAATCAAATTCCCTACAGAGTACGGGATTGGACAGGCGAAAGGAGACTAGTTGGCAGCCAGAGAATGTTATCTAGCCATGTTGGCTCTAGACGAGCAAGTGCAGACTATGAGTATAAAAGAGAAAAAAGTTGTTGCGGAACCTACTGAAGTGTTGGAAGATATTTTATTACAAGAAAGTGATCCTGAGAAGTTCACTAGAATTGGAACAAGTATGAAAGTGAAGGAGAAAGAAGACCTCGTCTAGTTTTTGAGAAAGAATACCGATGTTTTTGCATGGAATCATGACGACATGCCTGGTATTGATCAGAGTGTAATTACTCATCGGTTGAATGTGTTCCCCTCTTCTAAGCTTGTCCAACAAAAGAAAAGGGTGTTCGCCCCTGAAAGAGACAAGGCTATCAAGGAAGAAGTTCAGAAACTGACCACAGTGCAATTCATCCGGGAAGTCTATTACCCGAATTGGTTAGCAAATGTGGTGATGGTAAAGAAGGCAAATGGCAAGTGGAGGATGGGCGTAGACTTCACTGACTTGAACAAGGCTTGCCCCAAGGATAGTTATCCTTTGCCACGCATTGATCAACTGGTGGATTCTACAGCTGGCCATCAGTTGTTGAGTTTCATGGATGCCTTCTCAGGATACAACCAGATCAAAATGGATGAGGCTGACTAAGAAAAGACCCCCTTCATTACCAATCAAGGTTTGTTTTGTTATAAAGTGATGCCCTTCGGTCTGAAAAATGCAGGGGCAACTTATCAAAGGTTGGTGAATCACATGTTCCGTTCGCAAATAGGACAAAATGTGGAGGTGTATGTGGACAACATGCTTGTGAAGAGCCTAGACGAGGGAAGCCACTTGGATGACCTTCAGGAAACCTTTGAAACGCTTAGACGATACAAGATGAAGTTGAACCCAAGTAAGTGTGCATTCGGAGTATCGTTAGGAAAGTTTTTAGGATTCGTGGTTTCACAGAGAGGAATTGAGGCAAATCCAGACAAGATCCAAGCCATCTTAAACATGGAACCACCGAAGAACACCAAAGAAGTCCAATCCCTCACTGGACGAGTTGCAGCTCTGAACAGGTTTGTTTCAAAAGCTACAGACAAGTGTTTACCCTTCTTCACAGTTCTTAGGAAGGCATTCGAATGGATGGACGAGTGTCAAAAGGCCTTCCAAGATCTAAAGGATTATCTTACCACGACTCCTTTGTTAAGCCCGTCCGTGCTAGGAGAAGAACTCTATCTATACTTGGCAGTGTCCCCACATGCTGTGAGTTCAGCGTTGATTAGAGAAGAAGGGAAGGTACAAAAGCCTGTGTATTACACGAGCCGAGCTCTCAGAGGCGCAGAAGGAAGATACCCACTGATGGAGAAGTTAGCTTTCGCCTTGATAATAGCTTCCAGGGAGTTAAGACATTACTTCCAAGTTCATATCATCAATGTCATGACGGACCATCCGCTCAAGAAGGCAATGAACAAACTGGAAGCTGCAGGACGACTGATATAATGGGCAGTCGAACTTAGTGAATTTGACATCCGGTACCAACCAAGAAATGCAATAAAAGCTTAAGTCTTGGCAGATTTCATTGCATAATTCAATCCAAGTTGTGAAGGCTTAGGTGAAAGAGGAGACAATAACAAGTGGGTCGTCCATATAGATGGATCGTCTACACAGTATGCAGGGGGAATAGGAGTGGTTTTGTAAACACCAGAAGGAGATAAATTGAATCACAAGGTTCGCTTGCAGTATCAAACAACTAACAATAAAGCGGAGTATGAAGCCCTTCTTAAAGGGTTGGTGTTGGCTAAATCTGTGGAGGCAGACTCAATACTCGTCTTGGGAGATTCTCAGTTGGTCATAGGCCAAGTAAATGGGATGTGTGAAGCCAAGGAAGACAGAATGAAGAAATATTTGAAAAAAGTGATACGCCTTGTGAAGAAGTTCAAAAAAGTTAATTTTGTTCAAATCTTGAGGGAAGAGAACATAGAAGTAGATACTTTAGCGAAGGAAGCCTCTGCTAATGAAGCAATGAACAAGTTTGATGAAATACAATACGTGCCAAGCATAGACCTCCCAGAGATGTTGCAGATAGAAGGTGAGGAGAATTGGATGACCCCAATAGTATTATACCTGAATGACGGAAGGCTTTCAGAGGGGAAGGACGATGCCAGGAAGCTCAGAGTTAAATCAGCCAGATACATCCTTATAGACGAAGTGCTGTACAAAAGAGGTTTTTCACAGCCTTACCTGAGGTGTTTAGCTCAAGACGAGGCAAATTATGTATTGAGGGAAGTCCATAAAGGAGCATGTGGTAATCACTCGGGAGCTAGATCACTCGTCCACAAAGTCATCTGTGCAAGGTACTATTGGCCAACCATCCAAGCTGATGCTAAGGCATATGTTAAGGTATGTGATCAATGTCAACATTTCAGTAATATTCTTAGACAGCCATCAGAATATCTTACCCCGATGATGGCCCCTTAGCCTTTTGCACAGTGGGAATTGGATATTTTAGGCCCCTTTCCAACTGGAACTAGACAAATGAAGTTTTTGGTGGTGGGAATAGATTATTTCACAAAGTGGGTGGAAGCTGAACCCTTAGTGAAAATTACACAATAAAATGTTAAAAAGTTCGTCTGGAAAAGCATTGTATGCAGGTTTGGAGTACCAAGAGTACTAGTATCTGACAATGGACGACAGTTTGACAACATCCCCTTCAGAGAATTCTGTGAACAGCTTGGAATCAAGAATCATTATTCCTCACCATCCCACCCGCAAGCTAACGGACAAGCAGAAGTAGCAAACCGATCCTTGTTGAAAATCATCAAGACTCGGCTTGAAGGGGCAAAGGGAGTATGGCCGGATGAATTACTAGGTGTTTTGTGGGCTTACAGAACAATAGTAAGGACTCCCACAGGAGAGACTCCTTTCAAACTGGCTCATGGGAGTGAAGCAGTCATACCTGCAGAAGTACATATGGTCAGCCATAGGGTGATAAAGTACCAAGATGAGGAGAACAACGAATAGCTTCGTCTTAACCTCGATCTTATAGACGAGGTAAGAATGGATGCAGAGCAGAGAACAACAAGGTACAAAAATCTCATGGCAAAGCAGCATGATGCCATGGTGAAACCCAGACGCTTCAGTATTGGGGATCTCGTCCTTAAAAGGGTTTCTTTAGCCACCAAAAACCCAGCCCATGGGAAGCTGGGGCCAAACTGAGAAAGACCTTACAGAGTTATCAACTCCAAGAGACAAGGGTCCTACTATTTGGAAGCCCTGGATGGACGAAAGTTAGAGCACCCTTGGAACGTTGAACACCTAAGGAGATACTATCAATGAAGGGTGACCATGGACGAGCATTGTCGCAGGACGAACGCCATGAAAGTTTGAAGTAATTTATTGCAAGTATTATTTCCTTATGTTTGCTTATTACTACTGTGTTTTAGATGTATAAGTACATTGTGTTGATCATGGACGAATCTATGTTGTATAAGTATTTTTAATTCCTTAAAGGCATTAGCTCTTAAGCATGTGCCATGCCTGTGGATGAATGTTTACATAGTGTAGATTTCTAAATATATGAGGTATTTTCAAGTATATATGATTGTATGGGAATCCTACATTTTTGTGCTTTCATTCAAAATAATCCACAAAAGGCAAACAAGCCAAGACGAATAAAATCCTTGGACGAAAGGATGTACCGTCTAAGCATTCCTCAAAGTAAGGATAAAGCAAGAAAAGTGAACCTAAGGCATGTTCGTCTAAAACTCAGACGAGATAAAACCTGAGCCATATCTGTCTAAAGCTTAGACGAGATAAGACTAACTTATGATCGTCTAAACCATGGACGAATAATGTGCATGCAAAAACACCACAAAGTCCATAGACGAGTCTGACCAGCTTAAGTCCAGTACATGGACGAGCGTTCACTGGTAAAAAGACGAATATAAGATCGTACCAAAGTTTGAATAATGAATAAAAGCTAAAAAGCACGCCTATCACGGAAATGTTCGTCCATATGCTCAAGACGAGATAAAACGTCCACAAATGGGTGAACCACACAACCATGGAAATGACATGGACGATACGAATAAAACTTATTTGCAGTTTATAACATATTCAAACATAATAAATATTAAAAACAAAAATCATTCATTCATTCATAAAAATCAAAAAAGGGTAGACGACCACCGTCCAAAAACCCTTGGAAGTAATGAGTGATTATAAGTAAAGCTCGTCCAAAAATCTTGGACGAGGAAATTGTACTTGAATGAATTCTAGATGAAAAAAGTAAAGGCCCAAAACAATGGGCATCTCCAACAGATGAAACAATAAAATTTTCGAAGGAAAGGAAAAATTCACTTGAATAAACCACTGGCAACATTGCCACCAAACTTGGGATCGTCCTGGGTAACTTCATTGTTGGCATCGTCCATGACATTGACGTCTTCAGAACTCGTCTGCAGCAAGGAGCTTTCTGTAGCAAGGGGAAGTTGGAAGGAATCAAAATTCAACTCAGGGAATGCTTCCTTGGCATTAGCACGGAAGTCCTCATTGCCAGCAGCATAGTGGCTGTCTAGACAATTCTTGTATTCGTCAGACTTCTTGAAGGCCGCTATGGCTTCTTCACGTGCTTTCCCTAAGGACGAGGCAAATTCTGTAGCTTGTCCCTCCAGATAAGCGATGCGAGTACTTTTTCAACAGCATCCGCTTTGAGTTCCTCCACCTCGTTCTTTAACTTCGTCTCACTTGCTAGCAAACGATTGAAGTCATCAGTCAGCCTAATCACCTCCCCATTTTTCAACAAAATTTCATTGTTTAGCTCCTTAGCCTTCTCTTTCGCCGTCTTGGCCTCCTCAGCAAGTTCCTTGGCCTGGCACGTCGCTGTGTAAAACTTTGACATAGCCTATGCGTGGACGAAGGAAAGTTAGAAATTCTATTTTTGAAAAACTTATTGAAAACACACAAAGACAAACAAAACTCATACCTTGAAGAGATCATGGATACAGAACGTTCAAATTCATTCACTGACATATTATAACATTCGTTAATTTCATTGTCAGTGACGACACCTTTGAACATCCTCCATGCATATCCCTTGTCCAGCACCAGGTTTGAAGGACGATCAGATGATTCAGACAGATGAGGCTTGCGAGGAGTCTTGGCTGGAGGGGGAGTAGGATTAGTTTGGACGGGGTGAATTGTCTGGACAGGTTCCACATCCACCGGAGGGTCGTCTAGATTAACCGTCGAAGCTGTGAATTTGGGAACCTTAGGGAGAGAAGTCTTGCCAGGCTTTTGTTTCTTGGAACCTCGATGACTAGGAAGATTGTCCAGATCCACAGTGCTGGATATTGATTTAAATTTTCTCTTCCCTGTCTGGACGAAAGGCTTCTGGACGACAGGTGGTGCAGTCACATCTTCATCCCTACTAGCTACAGTTTTTTCCTTGTTCCCCCTCATTGTAATTATTCCTATGACGAGAAAAATCAGTTAAAAAAAAAAAAAAAGAAGAGGAATAGACGACACTTACTTCGACGAGTGGTTTCCTTGTGACCTAAATTCTCGACGGTAGGTTCTGGGCCAAGCCCCCACGTGGCTAGACGACTAAGAGTGACTAGATCGTGGAAGGTTCTCCTAGGGAAGGCACGCACTTGGTCAATCTGATCCAAGTAAAATTTGTCCAAATGTGGATGAACAACAGCTGCATCAATAAAAGAGGAGGTTAGACGACCAAGAGTTTGAAAATAAAGAAAAATAAAATAAAAATGGAAGGAAACATACCCTCTAGACGAAGATGACCTAGAGGGCCAGTAAAAGGTGGGAAGGAGGCATTACCCACATCAGCTGGGTCCCCAGCCCAGTTTCCAGAAATAATGAAAAATTCATTTTTCCATAGCATGTCAGACGAGCTACGACCCTTAATTAAACTATAATATGATCCCCTAGACGAGAACTGGTAAAAACCAGCAGACTTCTTTATTTCTGAGGGCTTATAACAGTAAAAGAATTCATCTACTGTGATAGGACAATTCCCTTCCAACACCTTACACCATAGCACTTGCATGACAATTATCGTCCTCCATCCATTGGGGTTGAGCTGGTTAGGTCCAATACCCAACCTGTGGAGAAGACCTCTACAAAAAGAATTCAGAGGGAACCTAAGGCCAACTAAAAGATACGAAGTATATACTCCTAAACCAGAAGAAGGAGAGCAACACCACTCTCATTTCTTGGGTAAACGAGGGTTAAATTCAACAGGGATCTGGTATCTATCTATGAGAGTTTTCAACTTTGGGGTGTCTAGAGAGGACGTTATCTCAGGAGCACAACTGTATATGACATTTTCTTCTTCATCCTCGTCTTGAGGAGGGCTAGGAGGCGCTCTGGACGAGCTAGTCCCAGCTCTAGAGGCCATCCTGTGTTGCATCTCCTGAAATTCCTCTAAGGAAATACCAGGGACCCCAGACGAATAACGCTCATCCGAGGAACTATTGCTATAGCTTATGCTACCCTCACCACTCTCATAACTCCCAGACGAGTCGTCCTGATATTCGTCTATCTCTCTCTCTATACTACTAGATGAAGACATGACTGAAATTAAGATTAAGACGAAAAACCTAAGAAGGGAAGAGGAAATACCTGAGAACTAGGATGAAGAGCTAGACGAAACTCTTGGACGAGATGGCAGAAGGGAGATAATGAGAAAAGTGAAGGGTAAGAAAGAGAAAGTGCCTATTTATAGGGCCCAGAAGTGGGACCAACGAAGCGACACCATCCATTAAGATAACGACACGTGGCAATCACCTGGAAAATGTAATCGACACAACGTGTTAACTAATTAAACCATGACACGTGGCTGCATAAAAGCGTGGGTTAAATCCCCACAATATCCTTGGACGATCCCTGAACAAGGGGGCAACTGATGGGATAGCAAAAAATTACCATCTATGGTTTGTCCAAGGGAATCGTCCATGATCTCTAGTCAGCCAAATGGCCAGACCATCTCTGATTCGTCTAGATGGGTCATCCATGAGTATTGATCAATTGAATAAACCTCGGGTAATCAGGTTGGAAGAGTTGTCCATGTGCAAAGCTCATGGATGGCCACACAACATCAATCTATATACAAATAGTCGTCCATGGGCAAAGCACATGGACGACCATGTAACACTTGACAAAATTCTGGAGTGGTTAATCAACCCGTGTTCATCACCAGCAATTTCTCCTAAGTATGTAACTTCAATCAGCAGTTACTACTTCTATAGTCGTTGGGGAAGTTATTTCCGTAATTTCGGACTTCCACGAATCTTGGGGAGGTTACTAAACCAAATAACTGCCCTAAGGTTCCCTATATAAGGACCGGTCTGAATCAGGCAAAGGTATGAGAACATTCTGACATTACTCCAATATAGTAAGAATTCCATCTGTGAGGAAGATACTAACTTAGCTATCGGAGGGTCTTAGGCCGGTCCACCCCGGTCTCTTTTGATATTGTTTCTTTTTCAGGCCTTCGTTGCCACCTTCAACTCATCGAAATCGAATTGTCCAGCCTACTGATTCTGTTCAGCATCAACTAACATACCAAGATAAAGCCACAAAACTTTTAAGAGAAGAAATGCTTGGTCAAAAAGAGAGGACGAGGGCTTGCAGTGGACTAAACAGTTATAGTGCAGTCTTGATTTCCAATTTCAATAGCATTGAATGGCTGAGTTTTTATCCTCCAGTCTTAGAAGCCCCATTACTACTCCACTCAACAGATGCAAATTTCACTTCTTGAGCATTGGTTCAATTCCTTCTGATCAATTAAACTGGGGCACTATGTCCTAAGAAGTCAATAGGGAAATATCTTACAACTGGGGTTGTTCTTGCCGTAACATACCATGACAAGCTGAATGATTAGGTCTATTGAGGTGGCTTTGGCCGGGAATTACCTCTGTAATCTGAAGAACAACATTGTCCCTCTGAAAAAGCTTCTCGAGCAAGATCCAAACAAAAATCATGGGACCAGATTGTCAGTCTTTGAGTTTAGGGAATGGATTTAATTTGAATCTACCATTGAAATTATTTTTTGCCCACTAATAATAGTACGTAACAACCTTCAACTTAAATTTTGTTGTGAAAGTGTTGTGAAAATGTTGCAGACATAACATTTCTCTTTAATTTGAGTTTAGCTCTAATGGTGAGTGTTTTGAAGGGCTGAGTTTCGTGGTGGTGGGGGTTGGGTTCACTGCTGAAAACTGGGTGCTTGAGTTCTGCAACTCTGTTTAGCTCATTTCGTGTCAACCCACAATTTGATTTTATTATGTTTTTTCTATTCTTGATTTTACAAAACCCTAACCTTTTATATTATCTTTATTTCTTTGATTCTGTTGAGACAATTTTATAAGAATTGTTGTATATTGAAATGGGTTGTGTTTTGTTGTATAAAATTTTAGTGAAGTGATAATCAATTGTAGGGTCGCGGTTTTGTAGCCCATGCCCAATAAGTTTGGGATTGTGGGTTAGTGAGCCCAATACAATAAATTTGTAGAGAGTGGGTTAGAGAGCTAGGCCCTAGTTAGTATTACAACAGCTAGGATGGGTTTATGAGATAATCATGCAAGAACAATATGCACAAGGTTAGGTAAATGTATGGACCGAAGAGGCCAATGTTCTTCTATACCAATGGAAATGATTACAAGTGCTCCTCTCGTTGGTATCGTGTTCTTTCTCTATTTTTTGACCCCCTTTACTCGTGGAGGGTCTCTTTCGTTATATAGGTCCCTCCTAGTGATCTTGGCCTTCCACTTGTCGATCATCCAGACCACCAATTGAGTACCTGTCCCATCAGACACCCCTTTTGGCTTTCTGTGAGTTGCGATGGCCAAGGAAACACTATTCAGAGGTCTTCTCCACATAAATGCGGCCAGAAAAGCAGATGCAGTGCATTAAATGCGATAGTGACAGCCTTCCCTTAGATATTTCTAGGTTTAATTCATTCTTATGTGTTTACAAGGCACGCTCCTGACACTAGAGTTTCTACGGAGGTAAGTCTCATTGTTGGAATTCGTATATGAGTTATTCTAATCATAGCCGAGGAGGGATTCCTCCTCGAACCACCTTCTACTTCTCCCTTGTGTATGAGACTCCTGAACTTGAATTCATCAACTAATTATCCCTCCTCTGACATGTCAATGTCCTCGGATAAGGCCCAAGGCCCAATACCCAATTTTGGGCCCTTATCCCCATAATAGCCCCTTAAAACTCTGATTTTTCCCTCTCATCTGAAGAGAAAAAGTGGGGTTTTGATTTTTAAGAGGCAAAACCATTTATTTCTCCAGTTCACACGTGCAGGAGTGCCATTTTACGCGCCCCATAACTGCTACTAACGCTTCGTGCCTCGCGTGGCATCATTAATTGCTCCAGGCGACTTGATGTTCTTGCATCCAATGACAAAGCGCAGATCCAATGGTTGGCACTCGTTCTTGGGTTTTGAGCGGTGTAACCCCCATTTAACCCCACCCCCTATATAAATCACCCGGAGAAATCATTCCCCCCATTTTACACCTTCAAGCTCTCTAGAGATCCCAAGCGCTTAAACTCACAAAGCTCTCTCAGTCACTAAACATCTTTAGAACTTTTCCTTAAGGAATCTCCAAAGGATTCTTCTCAAAGGTTCAGGGTTCAGTACATCCGTTCTCGTAAGTATTTATTTTTCCAGACTTTCTATTTCTCCTCGGCCTTCTTCCTTTTCCTTTCGAAAACTTTTTCCTTGTCATCCATATTCACATAGATGGGTAGATTTAAACATCTAGTGGACTCTCCATCTGGCATGAAGGGTTTTAGGGCCAAGTAATATATCACGCAGGGAGTGGGCTTAGAGTATTTTCCCCCGGATCGGATACTTACCAATAGAGAAGTGGGTGAAGTCGTCATTCCGATGATTGCTTTTATAGAGGGAGGAATGACGCTTCCCATGGGTAGGATAACCAAGGATTATCTACTTAACCACAAGATATCCCCCTATCAGTGCGTTCCCAACACATTTAGAATCTTAGGGTGTGTAGACGCTTTGAACGACCAGTTGAACTTGGGGCTGACATGGCACGACGTCGTTTATATGTATGAGTGTCATTTCCTTTCTAGCAGGGGATATAACCTCAAGCCCCGGTCCGACATCGTTAGGTTGATATCCTGCCTTTCTTAGTCCAACAAGGGCTTGAAAGATGATTATTTGATCGCCTCTGGGGAGTGGCACGATGGTCTTCCTTGCCCAACTCGGGCAGGAGAGCCAGGTGGGATACCCTAGGATTAGTCTTTTCAAGCGAGGGATTTAGCCCCTTTAATTTTATTTTTCTTCTGATGATAATTTTCGTTGTTTTAACCGCGATTTTCTTCTCGAACATATTTGCAAATAAGAATCACGTTGCTCCGAAGTTCAGTCTAACCAACGTTCAGGCTCTTAACTACCTCTTGAGGTTGGAGGCGTTTGTGAGCGAGGACGAACAGCTACGGGCCGCTCATTTGATCTTGGACTATAAGCCTTTGTCTCGCATATTTCAGGACGCAGGCCAAGCAATAAGGGCTGGGAGCTTTCGCTTAGCTAGGATAGACGTTTCCAAGTTGGGATTCTTGGCTCGGAGAGATCTCCTGCCCGTTTCGCCACCTATACAGCGTGCCATTCAGGTGGTAGATACCCCAAGAGAGGAGGTAGCCTCTGTACATTCGTCTCTCGAGGCCGAGATTGATCGATTTCTCTTTGAGGAGGACAAGGGAGAGAAAGTGACCCCTATAATCCAACTTGCGGATTCCGAGGACGAGTTAGATAGGCACTCTACTGCCCAATCCCCAAGGCTCGTCGTTGCCCTTGCTGATCCTAGTTCCGAGGAGGAAGAACTAATGGACGTCAAGCTAAGGAAGGGGTTAAGGGGTCTTCTCACCGCAAGGAATCAAAGGGGATTGTCCAAAGATGCCCCCAAGTCCTAGCCTCCTACTAGCCTCCCGCCTCCCGCTCCTCTCCTTGTAACTTCGGTCGGATTGCCCCCTAATCCGGACCTGAGGAAGAAAAAGAAGGAACCAGAGGTGACAGAGGTGGAGGAGGGGGAGATGGTTCCTCCGAAGGAGGGAAAGCAGCAAAAAACCACCAGAGGAAAGAGGGGCTCCTCAGTGGAGAGCAAAGAGGACTCCTTTAGGGCCGACGCGCGCCGCTCGCAGCGAGCTTGGGCTCCAAGGTTGGAGTTGGATGGTGCCACTATTCCCAGGGATGCCTCAGTCCGTAATTTTTAGGAAGGGCATTTAGGCTATGTTGCCAAGGCCCTTGAGCAGTTGCTGCTTTTGCCCAAGGACATGGACGCTTACAGGCGCTATAAGCAGCCCGATCTCTTTCTGTCCCTAAAAAGGGACCTTGCTATGGTGAGTGCTTTGGCATTCCTCTTGTGTTAAGTACTTAGCATTTCCTTTAATCTGTCTCACTCGTGTGTTACTTTTATGTAGCTCGCCCAGCAAATTTTTGTGGCCGAAGAGTGGGTCAAGGATGCCCGCAATCAAACCAAGGCGGAGGCCTTTGCCTGGGCTAAGACAGAGAAGGAGTTGAGGGCTCTGAAGCAGGAATAGGCTGAACTGTTCAAGGAGTTAAAAGAGGAGGATAAAGTTCACTTGAGCGCTGAGGCTGGAATAAATTTCATGGAGAAACAGGCTGAGGATCAATGCCAAAAATTGCATATAACCAAGATCAACCTGGCCACTGAGAAGCAAACTGTGTTGGATCTGAAAACGGACCTGCAGAAGGTCAAAGACATAGCTGAGATGGCCAGGGGAGCCGCTGAGGCCACGGCAGCTACATCCTACGAACGTGGGGTGGCGGAGACGGAGAAACGGTTGGTGGAGGAAGTGGCTATAGTGTGTAGGGATTACTGCGCCAAGTCATGGGGAGTAGCCATGGATCAAGCGGGGGTCCCTATAGACTCCGAGCTGAGGAGGGCCAAAACATTTTCTATCCCGTGGATATTCGTGAAATTCCTAAAACAAACCCTTCTCTAGAGCAATTCCTCACCACCCTAGCTTTCCCTTTTGATGCAGAGGCTTCTAAAGAGGCTGGGGTGGGCGAGGAGGCTCAACCACCTACGAAGGCCAAGCCCTCCGAGGACTCCCTCACAATTAAGGATGTGGTCACCCAGGCTAGGGATGCCGAGAACAAATCTCAGGTTGGGGATTCTCAAACCGAGAAGGCTGATTCGAAGAAGGCTCCTCCAAGGACTTAGGTGTAGGACTTCCTTTTGTAGTAGTTTTTCTTCTTCTTCTTTTTGTTATTATTATTATTTTTTTTAACGGTGTTCTGCCCTGTCTTGTAATGCATTTTCCTTTGATTGAATGAATAGACTTTTACTTCCATCTCTTGTGTCTTTATTTCATATACTTTCGGGCTTGCTGTTATTGTAAATGATCTTGGACTATTGCCACTTTAGTTTCAGTAAAAACCAACAACATTATGAATGCTAAATCTGATAAAGATAAATAGTGAGCTCTGTGAAGAACAAAAAGGGGGAGATATCCTTCACGTTGCCCCATGCTTGAACAGATAATTAGGGACCTAAGATTTATTCACAGTTTTGGGCCTATTTTGATACTTACAAAGTTGCCATTGAGTGTCAATTTCACCCAAGTATGTGATCCGAGAGACCTGGCACAACTTAGGATCTGTTTTAACACTTAATTTCCCATAGCATCTGGTTCGAGGACTGTTGGCATGACTATGGTTCTGTTTAAACACTCGGTAAAAATGGTCAGTGAGTGTTAACCTCCCCACATCATCTGGTCCGAGGACTTCAGGCATGATTGAGTTCCAATTTAAACACTTAGAAAAATTGTCAGTGAGTGTTAACCTCCCCACATCATCTGGTCCAAGGACTTCAGGCATGATTGAGTTCCAGTTTAAACACTTAGAAAAATTGTCAGTGAGTGTTAACCTCCCCACATCATCTGGTCCGAGGACTTCAGGCATGATTGAGTTTCAGTTTAAACACTTAGAAAAATTGTCAGTGAGTGTTAACCTCCCACATCATTTGGTCTGAGGACTTCAGGCATGATTGAGTTTCAATTTAAACACTTAAAAAAAATTTCAGTGAGTGTTAACCTCCCCACATCATCTGGTCTGAGGACTTCAGGCATGATTGAGTTTCAGTTTAAACACTTAGAAAAATTGTCAGTGAGTGTTAACCTCCCCACATCATTTGGTCCAAGGACTTCAGGCGTGATTGAGTTTTGGTTTAAACACCTAGAAAAGGAGAAAAATAGGAAAAGCAATGCCTTTACACAACAAACGAACATTCTTGACAAAGGAAACTTTCATTAGTTAATAATAATACATTTTTAGGTTGTTTATATTCCACGGGCGTGGTATTATATGTTTATCTAAGTCTTCCAAAAAATATGCTCCTACACCAGCCACTAAGGTGATGCAATATGGTCCTTCCCAATTAGGTCCTAGCTTTCTCCATGCTGGGTTCTTTGTAGTACCTAGGACCTTTCTCAACACTAGATCACCAGGTGCCAATGGTCTCAGCTTCACGTTAGCGTCATAACCTTGCTTGAGCTTGTGCTGGTAGTATGCCAATTGAACCATTGCATTTTCCTTTTTTCCTCGATCAAGTCTAAGCTCCTTTCCAGCAGTTCATTGTCAGTGGTTGGATTGAATGAACTGGTTCTTAATGTTGGGAAACTAGTCTCTAAAGGGATAACAGCTTCGGTCCCATATGTCATTAAAAAAGGGGTCTCCCTCATCGACCTGCAAGGTATGGTTCGGTATGTCCACAGGACATGTACCAGTTCATCCACCCACTTTCCCTTTGCGTCGTCTAGCTTCTTCTTAAGTCCGCTCACAATAGCTTTGTTAATAGTCTTGGCTTGTCCATTTCCTTGGGGATAGGCTGGGGTATAATACCTATTGGTAATTCCCAAGTCACAACAATATCTCCTAAAAGATTTGCTATCGAATTGAAGGCCGTTGTCTGAGATGAGGGTGCGAGGGACTCCGAATCGCGTGACGATGTTCTTCCATACAAACTTCTTGGCATCCACGTCCCTGATATTTGCTAGGGGCTTGGCTTCGACCCACTTAGTGAAATAGTATATGCCGACTAGCAGGTATCTCTTGTTTCTAGCTGCCTTAGGGAAATGGCCCACAATGTCTAAGCCTTATTGAGTGAAGGGCCAGGGGCTGGACATCGGATTAAAAACTCCCCTTGGTTGGTGTATGTTGGGCATGAATCTTTGGCACTGGTCGCATTTCTTTACGTATTCTTGTGCTTCCTTTTGCATATCGGGCCACCAATAGCCTTGAGTGATGGCTCTATGCGCCAAAGATCTGCCTCCGGTATGGCTCCCACAAATCCCCTCATGTAACTCCTTAAGGAGTAATTCTGTTGCCTCGGGGTGCACGCATAGAAGGTATGGCTTAGAAAATGAGCGCTTATATAACTTTTGGTCTTCGGATAGCCAGAACCGAGGAGCCTTCCTCCTTATTTTGTCCACTTCTGATTTTTCCTTGGGTAGGGTGTCTTCCTTTAAGAATAGTGCTATAAGGTCCATCCAGCTAGGCCCCACCCTGACTTGGTGGACATGAACCACCCCTCCGTTTGTTTCTTTGGGTTTGTAGAGGTCTTCTACGAGGATGATATGAGGTAAGTTGTGTGCCGAAGTGGTTACGAGCGTGGCTAGGGAGTCGGCATGTGTGTTTCCACTCTTTGGGATGTGTAACAGGCTGAAAGATTTGAATTCCACTTATAGGTGCCTGACCTAACCTAAGTACCCCTGCATTCTTTCGTCCCTCGCTTTGAACTCTCCTTTGACTTGGCCAATGACTAACCTCGAGTCTGAGAACATCTCCATTGCCTTTCCGTCCATTTTCTGAACTATGGTCATTCCCACCAGCAGAGCCTCGTATTCAGCTTCGTTGTTGGTGGCCAAGAACCTCAACTTAAGTGACTTCTCGATGGTGATCCCTTCGGGGGGATACTAGTACTAACCCTACTCCGGAACCCTTCTGGTTTACTGCACCGTCAACGTGCACTTTCTAGGATAGGGGGCCCTGCTGGGAGATCATGCCAACTGATTTTCCATCCATGTGCTATGCTTTCGATTCTTCTTCTAACAGGGGGTTCAGCGAACTCGGCCACCAGATCCGCCAGGACTTGGCCTTTGATGGAAGTGCGAGGCATGTATTTGATGTCGAAAGCCCCCAGGATTGTGGCCCATTTAGCGATCTTTCCCGTATAATCAGTGCTCTGGAGCAGAGCCCTGAGCAGAAGTTGAGTTAGAACAATGATCGTGTGTGCTTGAAAGTAGTGGGGGAGTTTGCGTGCGGCGTGTACTACTGCCAGAATAGCCTTTTCCAGCAGCAGATAACAGATCTCGGCCTCGCGTAGTGACCTACTCACGTAATAAACAGGCCTTTGCATGCCGTCATCAACTCGTATCAGGACCAAGCTTACAGCATGGGCGGCCACAACAATGTAAGTGAATAGGACCTCGTCGACCACAGGGCTGAACATGATGGGAGGCCGAGAAAGATAATCCTTAAGCTGTTGAAAGGCCGAGGCACACTTCTCGGTCCACTCAAACCCCTTTCATTTGTTCATCAGTAGGAAGAAAGGTCGGCACCTATCTGCTGACCGAGAGATAAACTGGTTCAGGGCAGCAGTCATTCCAGTCAACTTCTGGACTTCCTTGGGGTTTCGAGGTGGTTGTAAGCTGTTGATAGCTTTAATCTGGTTGGGGTTAACTTCTATTCCCCTGTGGGTTACCATGTAGCCCAGAAATTTTCCTGATCCTACGCCAAAGGAGCACTTGGAAGCGTTGAGGCGCAACTTGTATTTCCTCAAGATGTCGAATATGTCTCCGAGGTCCCTTAAGTGTTCAGACACCACTTTGCACATCAAGGCTTTGTCTCTGGAGTGGACAACCATTCTTTGATTGAAATGGCTCACGTGCTCCACGGGGTCTGTTCTACCATTGTACACGGTGAAAGCAGGTTAGGTGAATCGTCTAGGAAGTCTAGCCCCCTCGATCTTACGAGTGAAAGGTGACCTGGAGATTTGGTCCAAGGCCCTGCTCATAGCGTCGTTTCTCATGCCTTTATGAGGCAAGCTTTCGACCTTCCGTTCACAGCGGCGTTCCTCTTGGTAGGAGAAAGACTCGCTGGGCAGGGTTTGAGATCTCTGCCTGTAACTAACATCCTTTCCGTCATCGGAGGAGCCATCAGAGTTAGAGGGAGATCGCCTTCGTCGTGCATGGCGTAGTTCCCTTTTCAACCGGTCAATTTCCAGCTGCATGGCTCTGTTAGGCTGGTCTTGGGAAACGTGACTTCTGACTCGAGTATGACTTTTGCTTATATGCGTAGTATGCACACTGCCTTCTCGATCTTCTTTACGCTTATGGTTGGCGAGGGGGTTGTTGCGCTGGGGTACCGTGGATTCCGCTTGGTGTGGACTTGAACCTACCATTGTTAACCGCTGCACTCATTATCACACAAGCTCTTCCCACAGATGGCGCCAATGGTAGGGTCACGGTTTTGCAGCCCAAGCCCAATAAGTTTGGGATTGTGGGTTAGTGAGCCTAATATAGTAAATTTGTAAAGAGTGGGTTGGAGAGCTAGGCCCTAATTAGTATTACAACAGCTAGGATGGGTTTATGAGATAATCATGCAAGAACAATACGCACAAGGTTAGGCAAATGTATGGATCGAGGAAGCCAATGTTCTTCTATACCAATGGAAATGATTACAAGTGCTCCTTTCGTTGGTACTATGTTCTTTCTCTATTTTTTGACCCCCTCTACTCGTGGAGGGTCTCTTTCGTTATATATGTCCCTCCTGGTGATCTTGGCCTTCCACTTATCGATCATCCAGACCACTACTTGAGTACCTGTCCCATCAGACACTCCTTCTTGCTTTCTGTGAGTTGCGGTGGCCAAGGAAACACTGTTTAGAGGTCTTCTTCACATAAATGTGGCCAGAAAAGCAGTTGCAGTGCATTAAATGCAGATGTGACAGCCTTCCCTTAGATATTTCTGGGTTCTGTTCCTTCTTATGTGTTTATAAGGCACGCTCCTGACACTGGAGTTTCTATGGAGGTAAGTCTCGTTGTTGGAATTCGTATCTGAGTTATTCTAATCGTAACCGAGGAGGGATTCCTCCTCGGACCACCTTCTACTTCTCCCTTGCGTATGAGACTCTTGAACTTGAATTCATTAACTAATTATCCCTCCTCGGACATGTCAATGTCCTCAGATAAGGGCCAAGGCCCAATACCCAATTTTGGGCCCTTATCCCCACATCGACCTAAACACAAGTGGGTAAATTGTAATTAACCCAAATATTTATTTTTTTAAAAATTGAAATTATTTTTTTGTTTATGCAATTATGCCATGTACTTAAAGGATTAACTATATATATATATATTAACTCAAGCAATATGTTTGAAAATTATTTAAATTTTAGTGGATACTTTTTTAATAAGGGTTACCAACTTTTAAAAATTTATTTCATTTATTGTATTTTTTTAAATATTAAATCTTGATTTGAACTTAAAAGCTTTTTTTTAACATATCTGTGGGAGGAACAAATCTACCCCAAGAAGGAATTTTCCGCTTTGGGTTAAGGTGTAACCCTCACGGATTTGTTCACACATGATTGGTACACCATTCCTTAGGCTCAATGCTTATAAAGCAATGGTATTTTTTGTGGGAGGAACGAATCTACCCCAAGAAGGAATTGTCTGCTTTGGGTTCAGGTGTGACCTTCATGGATTTGTTCAATTCCATGTCGGGGAGAGATTGAACAAATCCGTGATGGTCACACCTGAACCTAAAGCGGAAAATTCCTACTTGCGGTAGTTTCGTTCCTCCCACAATATCTATTTTATAGTTCTTTTAATGAGCTATTTTTTGTCTCGCAATTATCATTTATAACAAATAAATTTATCGTGAAACATATAATAGGAATAGAAAACTAACTAAACTTTTATTTTCCCTTGTAAACTTCAAAGACCAAAACCACCTACGTCAAATATCAAGCTGCTTCAGTTAAAAATCCGGCATCTATGCAAAAAACTTGGAAGCCTCCTCCTTCAGGTTCTTTTAAAATTAACTTTGATGGAGCTTTGTTTAAATGGTATTGGAGTGTTAATCTGAAACTCAGTTGGTGAGGTTATGAGTGCCCTTTTAAAACCATAGCAGTCATTTTTTTTTTTCCGTGAATTGGGTTTAAATCAGTCCTCTATCGAAGGATATTATATTATGAAATTATCATAAACTTCTTGCGACTATATTATGAAATTGTCATAAACTTCTTGCGACACAGTTACATGTTTTCTTCAGATTTTGATCATTTTATTCAAGGACAAAACTTAGGTACAATACATTAGGTGTTGTTCCTTAAGTTCCCCTTTTAAGATTTAACCATGTGGCTATTTAACTAAAAAATATACTTCTATCCTATGAGAAAAAATCTACATAACAGAATCTTAAAAAGTGAACCTAAGGAACAACACCTAAGTACTGTACTTAAGTCTTGCTCTTTATTCAAGATACTTTTTCCTTATCTCATGCTGTTACGTGAGATAATGTTACTGCAAATGTCTTAGCCAAGAGAGTGAGGTCTCATTTTCCTCTTTTAGTTTGGATGTAGACTATTCCTCCAGATATTGCAAATTTTGTTGCAGCTGATTTACCCGCACCTTAATAAATTTCATATTGATTTGATTCTATTAAAAAAAAACCTACCTATGCGGGAAATCCAATAAAAGTTATAAGGTGTGAAAAAAAAAATACTCCCTCTGTCCCAGTTTGTTTGTCCTCTATTTTATTTTGGGATGTTCCAAAGATTGTTGGTTCTAAAAGTAAAAGTTAGGGATAATTACACTTTTCCTATCTGCAGTTTGCCTCTAATTCTATGTGCTCACCCATGATTTAAATTTTAACACTTTGCCCATCTTTGATTCTGACTGTGAGTGCTCCGTAACTCACCTCAATGTTTTATGTTACTCTAACACCAAATAAGTAAAACACACATTCCAAAACGGATCAAAACTCACTCTCACTCCCATCCAACCCAACGAAGATCCTACACAATGCAATGCGCTTCGCTTGAGACTCTAGACCGAGAATCATCTGGGCTTTGATCGTGCAAGTAACCTGAGGAAGAAGGAGCTTTGATTTTGAGTTCATCTGAAGCTTGGGTGAGTTCGGGTGAGTTCATTGTGCAGTAAATTTTTTGTATTTGATCCGTTTGTTTTCTCTTGATCAATCTTGCCCCTTCAAATTGGTGGTAGATTGGTAGCCAATGGATGAACTTGCTGTTGGGATTTGTGCCCTAGAATCCTATTGTATGATGCTATGTATTATATTATGTATGACATTATGTATGACATGATGTATGACTTAATATTGCAATTAATAAAGTTGTTTTATTATTATCTGAAATAATGGTAACGTGAATATTTGGATATTATCATATTGTCCATGAGATGTATAGTATGTGATTTATGTGATTTAGTCACAGAAGATATAAGACACAAGTTCTTTGTAAACTCAAAATTTTAGTTCCTAGTCGGTGATGAAATTGGGCATTTCATCTACGAAGACTATAACATATTAACTAAGATGATTTGTCTTGATCATGGAAGTGGTGACTTCTAGTTGATATGTTTTAAGAATTAAGACATATTGAACTGGACCGCTGTGAGATTTATTATTCTCCTAACGACTGTCAATTGAATAATAAATCTCACGACTTATATTTGCATGAACTCTTAATCCTGAGAGAATAATGGACCTGATCATAAAATGTAGGTTGCTTTGATATATCAGGAGTGAGATCTAAAGTAACGGCCAAAACCTCAATATGTTGAGCAGCCACATTTAGTGTTAATGGAACATATATTTTCAAGATGGAATTCATAGTCTCTTAACGAAGATATAAAATATTCCCTTGAGATAAGTTTAATGGGTTTGTTATTCAAAGAGTTAGGCCTAACCACTTTGGTAAGAAATTACTAAAGTATATATTTATGAAATTGGATTTCATAAATATATGATGAATAACTTAAAAGGATTAAACCGGGTACTCAAGGATTAAGATGTAGTAATCTACAAAGTGGCAGTCTACATTCATAACTTTGTGTTACTACGAATATTTTATGAAGGGGTTGCATGAACAATAAAGTTTTGGGATATAATTAATTAATAAGGCCTAGAGTGCAATTATATTTATATAGTGGTATTAAATATAATTAATGGTAACTTTGAACTTGTTAAGAGTTGACAGAAAAGCCCAAGTCCCATTGGAGCTAGTGTCTTATTAGTCCCTTTTGGTTCCACTCCAAGCCACACACTAAAACCCAATTGGAAAGGCCCAATAGGCCAGCCCAATTAGATAATCAGTTAGTTATAAAGGGAAAAACATACAAAATTTTTTCATTAGAAAAAAAAGAGACATCATTGTGAAATGGTGTGTATGTGTGAGTGAAACCACTCGATTAATCTCCCTTAGAAACTGATTGAGAGACCACACTTCTTGGGCGTAAAGTGGAATTAGAGTGAAGCTTAAAAGTGTTCCCAAGTACTTCTAATCTTTTGTTTTGAATTTCACTATACCAAGGTACGCAATCTTGTTCTTAAATTCTGAAATTTACATAATGCAAGTTATCAATCATGAATGAAATAGATCCATGTTTGTTGCTTCCACTGTGTGTTTTGTATAAGATACAAAACCAGATTTTTCCAACAATTGGTATCAGAGCCAGGTTTTCATATCATGATTGTATAGCATGTGACTGGATTTTAGAATAAAAGAAAAACGATTTCTTGATCATATCGGGTTCACACCAAAGGATGTATATTCTCTTGGTTTGTTCGAAGTGGTCTATGATTAAAGAATTGTGCCGTGTTCTAATTGAAATTGCCAAGGAGATATAGTTCTATATCAATAAATATTGTATGGATTACTTTAGTTATTGTACGGCTTGGCTAATTTTAGACAATTGATGGATTGCCTCGATGCATTAGTCAATATATTATATATATGTATTTTGCACCGATTGCAATGCTTAATGGTAGTTATTGATTGTTGAAGTAACTGTTTTGTAACTACCATGTGCATGAACCACGTTGATTGCACCGCTTGGCTATTCATGTTTTTAATTGTTTATCACGTGTCAATTGAAAGTTGTTACCATGATAGCCATCTTGTACGTGAGAATTCTTGGTGACCATTTTATTTAGATGTGATAAATGCCTTGAATCCGTATATTACATATATATCTTTATTTATATGGTTTCATATGCATTCAAATTTTTATATGCTTTGGATGTCTTGGATCCGTATATTGATGTGTGTTTCATAAGTTGTAATTATATGGAGATGCACAGAGATATATATGCTATCATATTAATGCTAGGATTAAATTATTCATTTAATGAAATTTATTCCTAATGAGATTAGGATTATGTTTTCAAGGGTTTCTAGCATTATTATGGTTCTTGATCTTAAAAACCTTTAATTTAAAATATCTAGTGGGAGAGAGATACAAGGGTTGGATCTCACGGCCTCCATTATCGGTTCATAGTAGTGTGGGTAAGCACCTCGTTTTGGCGTATATGCCTTGCGATCCCAAAGGAGGGTGTTTACTTCATAGTACTACAAGATTGAACTAACCTGTTTTAAAGTAGTGTGGACAAGCACCTCGTCTCGGCGTATATGCCTCACGATCCCAAAGGAGGGTGTTTTGTTCCATGGTACTACAAGTTTAAACATTATAAGGGAGATGAAATGTGACTACACATGATTCTAGATAATGGTGTACACTAGACTAAATGTAATGTTAACCTCCCAAAGGAGCTATGTCATTATCATTTAGAGGCTAAAGCTAATACGACATATTATTAGTGTATGATAAGAGTTATCATGATAGCACTAATAATGAGAATGGTTCTTAATCAATTAATGTGTTTATAATAAACTTGTTACCAAGGAATTATAGACATGGATTGATTTGTCGTTGCATATATGATTTTATGGTTTTATAAGGTTCCATATTATATGTTTATATGTTAAATTGATAATGTCTAGTTTACTTATTATATTCATGTTTGTTATTTTCAGATTTAAAATCATGACATTATTTAGCCCACTTGTTGTTATTCTTAATCAAAACAAACTGACTGGATCCAACTATGTTGACTGGAAAAGAAATTTGGACATTATTCTTACTGCTGAAGAGCACAAATATGTGCTTACTCAACCATGTCCTAGCTTTCCATCATTAGATGCTCCTCTTGAGGAAAAACAACGATATTTAATGAGATGGCTAAGTGCTATATCCTAGCATCTATTTCAAATGTTCTACAGCATCAAATGTAGGATGTAGAACTAGCTTCAGACATTATGCTAAGTCTGAAGGAGATGTTTGGTGAGCAAGGCCGCTCTGCAAGGCAAGAAACTATGAGGCAGATTTATAATACCAAAATGGCTGAAGGTACTTCAGTAAGGGAGCATTGTCTTAGGATGATCTCTAATTTGAATACATTGGAAGTTTTAGGTGCCGATATTGATGGAGAATCCCAAGTGGATATGATACTCCAATCACTACCAGAATCATTCAAGGAATTCAAACTTAGCTATAATATGAACAAAAAGATTTATACATTGTCTGAATTGATGAATGAGTTGGTGGCGGCAGAAGGCATCCTTGGTACTTCTAGTGTTGATGCTAATATGGCTGAAGCTTCTACTTCTCATCCTAAGTCGAAAGACAAAGGTAAGAAGAAGAAGAAGAAAGACTTCTCTAAGAAAGATGGTAAACAAGTTGCCTTAGGAGTTGCCAACAAAGGAAAGAAAATCAAAGGAAAGTGTTTCCATTGTGGTGAGTAAGGACATTGGAAGAGAAATTGTCCAATATTTAAGGCTGCCAAGAATAAAGGTATGAAAAGTACATTTCTTCTTGAAATATGTTTGGTACAAAATCTCACAGATTCTTTGTGTGTGGATTCAGGTTGTACTAATCATATCTGCAAATCCTTGCAGGGGTTTCAGGAGACCAGAAAGCTGAATGAAGGGGAAATGTTTCTTACCTTGGCTGATGGGAGCAGGATTCCAGTTGTAGCTATTGGAGTGTTTAATTTATGTTTTGAATCTAGAGTTTTAATATTGGAAGACTGTTTGTATGTACCTAATGTTCGTAGGAATTTAATTTCTGCAACTTATTTAGGTAAACATGGATATTATGTTATCCTAAAAGACAATGTTGTAATAAAGAAGGATAAAGTGTTTATCTGTTCTGGCAATATTGTAGATGGTCTTTATATTTTAACTCTTGATAAGCATGAATTATATAATTCTGAATTAGATCATAACTCTCATGTAAAATCGTTAAAGAGAAAGTTTCCTTCTACTAATGAAGCATATCTTTGGTACTTGCGTTTGGGTCATAGTAATCCAAACAGAATTCAAAGACTGATCAAAGATGGACTCTTAGAGTCATTAGACCCTGATGAATTTCCAGTTTGTGAATCTTGTTTGGAAGGCAAAATGACCAAACGACCTTTTAATGCAAAAGGTAGAGGAGCCCAAGAATTGCTTGAATTAGTTCATACAGATGTATGTGGTCCTATGTCAACCCAAGCAAAAGGAGGTTATGAGTACTTCATCACTTTTACTGATGATTACTCAAGATATGGTTATGTATACCTAATAAGACAGAAGTCCGAAGCCTTTGAAAAGTTCAAAGAGTTTAGGGCTGAAGTTGAGAATCAATGAGGTAAACACATAAAAGCCATCCGATCTGATCGTGGTGGTGAATACCTTCTTAAGGATTTCAAGGATTACTTAACTCAAAATGGGATCATATCCCAATTGACTGCACCTGGAACTCTCCAACAAAATGGTGTAGCAGAAAGAAGGAATAGGACTCTTTTGGAAATGGTTAGGTCCTTGATGAGTTACTCAACTTTACCAGTTTCTTTTTAGGGATATGCACTAAAAACAGCTATGCATATTTTGAATTTAGTTACATCAAAATTTGTTCCCAACACACCTAAGGAATTGTGGAGTGGGCGTAAGCCTAGTATGAAATATCTCCACATTTGGGGATGTTCAGCACATGTGTTGAAAGGGAAGTTTGATAAGTTGGAAGTTAAAACTGAAGTATGCATGTTTTTAGGGTATTCAAAGGAAACAAAGGGTTATTTATTCTATAATCATAAAGATAACAAAGTGTTTGTTAGCACACATGCCAAATTTTTGGAAGATGATTATATGAATAATTTTGATCCTAGAAATAAAGTTGTTTTGGCTGAAATGAATGAAACTGTAAATGAACAACCAATGGATGAAACTAGGGATGATGTGGCTGTATTAGATACACTGCAAGATATTACTCATGAGATGACTAGTACACAGGTGCCTCGTCGTAGTGGGAGAATTATTCGGCCTCCTATAAGATTTATAGATTTAGGAGAAACTTATGAAGCTATCTCAGAAGAGGCTGAATCGGATCCCTACACTTATGAAGAGGCAATGAATGATATAGATGCACATCATTGGGTTAAAGCTATGAAATCTAAATTAGATTCTATGTATTCCAATCAAGTTTGGGATCTTGTAAAGGCGCCTAACGGCATTAAACCTGTTAGTTGCAAATGGGTTTACAAGAGAAAGAGAGGGATAGATGGAAAGGTTGAAACCTTTAAAGCAAGGCTAGTGGCAAAAGGGTATACACAAAAGGAAAGTATTGACTATGATGAAACTTTTTCGCCAGTAGCCATGCTTAAATCTATCAGAATTCTCTTATCCATTGCTGCTCATTATGATTATGAGATTTAGCAAATGGATATCAAGACTGCATTTCTTAATGGCAATCTTGAAGAAGAAATCTATATGATGCAACCGGAAGGTTTCATAGCAAAGAACCAAGAGCATATGGTATGCAAGTTGGAAATGTCCATTTATGGACTTAAGTAAGCATCTAGGTCTTGGAACATCAGATTTGAACAAGCAATCAAGTCATTTGGTTTTGAACAAAATTTTGATGAACCATGTGTGTACAAAAGACATCGCGATAAAGTAGTAATGTTCCTAGTGCTTTATGTTGATGACATTCTACTCATTGGAAATGATGTAGGGGTAATGTCATCAGTAAAAGTTTGGTTGTCAAGCCAATTTGATATGAAGGACTTAGGTGAAGCTAATTTTATTCTAGGGATCAAGCTTTGGCGAGATCGCAAGAATAAGATGTTAGGTTTATCACAAACTGGGTATATAGATAAGGTTCTAGAACGATTTAGCATGCAAAACTCCAAGAAAGGATTACTTCCTTTCAGACATGGAGTTCCTTTGTCTAAAGGATTACTTCCTTTCAGACATGGAGTTCCTTTGTCTGTTGACCAAAGGCCTAAGACTCAAGAGGAAGAAAATATGATGAGACAAGTTCCTTATGCTTCTACAGTAGGAAGTCTCATGTATGCCATGCTTTGTACTAGACCAGATATCTGTTATTCAGTTGGCATGGTCAGCCGATATCAATCAAATCTAGGACCAAAACATTGGCAAACTGTAAAGCATATTCTCAAGTATCTACGGAGAACGAGAGATTATATGCTTGTTTACCAAAGTGAGGATTTGATACCCATTGGCTATACAGATTCAGACTTTCAATCGGATCTAGATTTCAGAAAATCCACATTAGGATGTGTTTTCACCTTGGGAGGTGGAGTCATAACTTGGAGGAGTGTCAAACAATCTTGTATTGCAGACTCCACCATGGAAGCAGAATACGTTGCTGCTTGTGACGCAACAATGGAAGCTGTATGGCTCAAGAAATTCCTTTCTGACCTTTATGTAATGAGATTGGAACAAGTTCCCATCACATTGTTTTACGACAATAGTGGTACAGTTGCACAATCAAAAGATCCAAGGAACCACAAGAAAGGAAAGCACATCAAGAGAAAGTATCACATCATTAGAGATATTATTACTCGTGGAAATGTGGTGGTAGCAAAGATTGAAAGTGCAAATAATCTAGCAGATCCCTTTACCAAAGCCTTGCCTCAAAGGACTTTCGAGTCACATTTGGAAGGAATGGGAGTTAGATTAGTGCACAATAGTCTTTAGGGCAAGTGGGAGATTGTTGGGATTTGTGCCCTAGAATCCTATTGTATGATGCTATGTATTATATTATGTATGACATTATGTATGACATGATGTATGACTTAATATTGCAATTAATAAAGTTGTTTTATTATTATCTGAAATAATGGTAACGTGAATATTTGGACATTATTATATTGTTTATGAGATGCATAGTATGTGATTTATGTGATTTAGTCACAAAAGATATAAGTCACAAGTTCTTTGTAAACTCAGAATTTTAGTTCGTAATCGGTGATGAAATTGGGCATTTCATCTGCGAAAACTATAACATATTAACTAAGATGATTTGTCTTGATCATGGAAGTGGTGACTTCTAGTTGATATGTTGATATGTTTTAAGAATTAAGACATATTGAACTAGACCGCTGTGAGATTTATTATTCTCCTAACGACTGTCAATTGAATAATAAATCTCACGACTTATATTTGCATGAACTCTTAATCCTGAAAGAATAATGAACCTGATCATGAAATGTAGGTTGCTTTGATATATTAGGAATGAGATCTAAAGTAACGGGCAAAACCTCAGTATATTGGGCAGCCACATTTAGTGTTAATGGAACATATATTTTCAAGATGGAATTCATAGTCTCTTAACGAAGATACAAAATATTCTCTTGAGATAAGTTTAATGGGTTTGTTATTCAGAGAGTTAGGCCTAACCACTTTGATAAGAAATTATTAAAGTATATATTTATGAAATTGGATTTCATAGATATATGATGAATAACTTAAAAGGATTAAACCGGGTACTCAAGAATTAAGATGTAGTAATCTACAAAGTGGCAGTCTACATTCATAATTTTGTGTTACTACGAATATTTTATGAAGGGGTTGCATGTACAATAAAGTCTTGGAATATAATTTATTAATAAGGCCTAGAGTGCAATTATATTTATATAGTGGTATTAAATATAATTAATGGTAACTTTGAACTTGTTAAGAGTTGACAGAAAAGCCCAAGGCCCATTGGAGCTAGTGTCTTATTAGTCCCTTTTGGTCCCACTCCAAGCCACACACTAAAGCCCAATTGGAAAGGCCCAATAGGCCAGCCCAATTAGATAATCAGTTAGTTATAAAGGGAAAAACATACAAAATTTTTTCATTAGAAAAAAAAGAGACATCATTGTGAAATGGTGTGTATGTGTGAGTGAAACCACTCGATTAATCTCCCTTAGAAACTGAGTGAGAGACCACACTTCTTGGGCGTAAAGTGGAATTGGAGTGAAAATTAAAAGTGTTCCTAAGTACTTTTAATGTTTTGTTTTGAATTTCACTACACCAAGGTACGCAATCTTGTTTTTAAATTCTGAAATTTACATAATGCAAGTTATCAATCGTGAATGAAATAGATCCATGTTTGTTGCTTCCGCTGTGTGTTTTGTATAAGATACAAAACCAGATTTTTCCAACACTTGCAGTGACAAGAATTGTCTAAAACTTGTAGGAAAATGTAGCCAGGCATCAGTTCTATGGAATTGGAGACATAAAGGGAAGAGAATCTGAATAAGAAGGGGTCAAGATCTTAGTATTGGAATGGAATGGAAGGACAACAAAGGAAGAAGAGACAAAATGAAAAATGAAAAATGAAAAATCTAAAGGATGCCATTCTTCCCCAATTTGTGTTACAAAGCTATTGGATGACAAGTTCATATGCAGGCAGGATGTAGAACTGAATTTTCCATCTAGCAATACAGAAACTAGAATGGAATGGTGTATACCGAATTTCTAAGCAATTAATTCTCTTTTAAGAAGATGTACAAGGCTAAGATAAAGTTACATGAAAAAGAAATCTAATTCCCATTCAGACATATTTGTGTAATATAAGAACTTTGATGAGCAATGGATGAGATTTTGTGCATTCTACATTTCTAGATGAAACACAGAGGACTCTGCCATGATTTTGGAGTTTGGACCCTGTTGTTTGAGTAGAGTTTTACACAAGGCTTCATTCCACATTATTTTCAACATAATCACTGAATCACTCGTATACAATTATCTATTTCTCTTAAGAAATTCTGAAACCTCAACTAATTTAAAGTATTTTAATTTTTGTTTATTCTCTAATAAATTATGAGCAAAGGGATAAGGACAAAGGATCACTGAAATACAAGTACCTTATGCAAGTACAAATAAGATTGACAGTCCGAACATCAAGGCACATGAGTTTGAACAGAATTTAATTTCATACCAAAACTCCCAACAAAAAATGTCAAATAGGAATCTGAGGTAATTCATGGACTCTTTATGAATAACAATATTTGAGCTATTAAATTAATTGATTCATCGATCGTCGAGAATTAAATAGTATAACATAGGAAGATCCTTTATCCATACCGAATTGCAATTTGGATTATGAATCTAACTTATATGATGGTGGTGATGGTTCTCTTTAGGTTAAGGATGACGTACCTCTATTGCATTGTAATCAAGTCATAAACTGAACATTTTAAACCCAAACCAGGCCTACATCCTGAACAAAAGCAATTATCTTGAGAATAATGTTTTTAATTAATATGCTATTCTTAAACGGCGAGCTTAATTTTCTCTTAACTATATTATGTAGATTATGTTAACTTAAGTAAAGATAGCAGTGAAGCATATGGTGTTTGTTGAGACATTAAAAAAATTGACACAAAATTCTCTTATACCAGATTTTTCACAAAAAATTAATCTGAAATCTGGACTGTTGCATTTGACATATTAGGACATGGTAATTATTTTGGTGCATATCATAAATAAACTTTTGGAAAATGCTATTAGCTACAATTGGCTTAAGATGAAAGTCTCAGACTTTTTCTCAGCATTTGGTATTAGGATGGCAGCTTGTCCAGCATTCATCAGGACTCATTCTTACTCATATATGCCTATGAAGTTCTGTCTTCTTAGTCTATATATAGAGAGTTCATGTAAGGATTGCTTCACATCTCAAACTCTTTTCGGTAGTTAAATTTGATATCTTCTATGAGCTTGAAGAAATTACTAGAAACCAAGATCAAAATGGCAAACCACATTATTGAGCCTGCTTGCATTCGCTTGTGCTGTAGCCCTTTGCATTGGATCCTAGTCCTGTGCAGGATTTCTGCATTGTAGACCCTACTAGCTCAGGTTGTGGCCCAACAAGAACATGCTTAGCTTTATTTTGCATTAAAGATTATTCATACTGTCTTCTATTGTATCCATAATGCAAACTTTAAATTTTTTGTAGGCTTAAATACGTGATTGGACACTTAAGTTTAGTACATGAGTGATTTTAGTCAATGAAGTTTAAAATGATTGCTTTTAGTCTCTTAGATGGCACAACCAAACTAAATACTGATGTCTTATTACTCCATAGACGTGAAAAGCAATCACTGTAAGTTTGTCAAGGACCAAAATCGATTACATTAAGTTTTTTAGAGAGTAAAATCACTTACTTTAAGCTTTTTAGAGACTAAAATCGATTACTTTAAACTTCAAAAATTAAAACAGTTTATGTATTTTGGCTTTTTTTTTTGCATTAAAATCTTATTGTGCTAGTGTGATTATGGCAGCTCGAGTGAACAGCTTTGCTTGCCTGGACCCTAAACTTGCACAGGTTGACCACTTCTTCCTCAGTGGACTAGACAAAGCAGGCAACACATCTAATCCTCTTGGCTCTAGCGTTACCCCAGTGACTGTAGCTCAAATTCCTGGACTGAACACACTTGGTATCGCACTGGCTCGCTTGGACTATGCTCCATGGGGTCATATTCCACTACATTTTCATCCTCGTGCTACCGTAGTTTTAACAGTCCTAGAAGGCAGCCTCTTCGTTGGTTTTGTGACCTCTAATCCTAACAACCAGTTCATATCAAAGGTCCTTCAGAAGGGTTATGTGTTTGTCTTTCCAGTTGGACTCATTCACTTCCAGCAAAATGTGGTTCAAGGAAAGGCCATCTCTATCTTTGCCTTGAGAAAACAAACGGATCAAATACAAAAAATTTACTGCACAATGAACTCACTCGAACTCACCCAAGCTTCAGATGAACCCAGAATCAAAGCTCCTTCTTCCTTGGGTTACTTGCACGATCAAAGCCCAGATGATTCTCGGTCTAGAGTCTCAAGCGAAGCGCATTGCATTGTGTAGGATCTTCGTTGGGTTGGATGGGAGTGAGTGAGTTTTGATCCGTTTTGGGATGTGTTTTTTACTTATTTGGTGTTAGAGTAACGGAAAACATTGAGGTGGGTTACGGAGCACTCACGGTTAGAATCACAGGTGGGTAAAGTGTCAAAATTTAAACCACGGGTGGGCACATTGAATAAGACGCAAACCACAGGTGGGCAAAGTGTAATTATCCCTAAAAGTTATTAATTTACTAATGTTCCTATTATACCCCTACTCTATTTTCAAAACTATTTGAAAAGAAAACTAACAAATATTTAGAAAAATCAATCTAATTGAGGCACCTTTTTAGTTGCCTCATTAAGAATAACTCTTAAAAAAAAAAACTAATAAATTTATTTAAGAGTAATTTTGTAAACTTATACGTTTTTATAAGGTAGACAAGACAATAAATGATGTTCTCTTAAAAAGTTGGACTTTTCAAACAGGACAAACAAATTGGGACAGAGGAAGTAATAGAAAGAAAGAGAGATAAAAAAAATCATAGTTTTCTCTCAAGAAATTGAATTGCAATAAAAAAAATTAAATAGAAATTTTTTTTTAAATTAAATATTTTGGGTTATTTTACTCTATTGAAATAACCTAACAATGTCACTGAGTTAAAATAAAATAACCCAATCATCACCGTGCCTTAAAAAATAATTTATATTTTAATTAACCTTTGATTTTTGATATAGTTCATTCTCTTTCTTTTTAATTTATTAATCATGTCTTTCAAATTTTTATTTGGTGGAGATTTTCAAACTATTTTTTTTCGTTTCTTTTAATGTATATTAGAAAATAAACTCAAATTTCTTTTAATCTGTTCTATTTTATTTTATTTTTTAAATTTCCATTTAATATTTGAGAGAAACCTCTGATTTTAGTTCATCCTCTTTCTTTCTTTTATTCGTCACATTTTATAATTTTAATTGGAATTCTTGTATAGGTAGGTGATGTTGGTCTTTGAAGTTTAAGTTGGAAATGAAAATTTGGGATAGTTTTGTATTCATATTGTATAGTTCATGATAAATTTATTTGTTGTAAATGCTAAGTGCAAGAAAGGTTTAAAAACTAATTCATTTAAAAAACTGTAAAATAGACATATTTAAGGTTTTGAGGTCAAATCAAGATGTAATATTAAATAAGTACAAAAAATAAAATAAAATTGTAAAATTTAATAACCACTATTAGAAAAGTATCCACTAAAATTTAAATAATTTTCAAACATATTACACGATTAAAAAAAAAAAGATAATATATTTAATCCTTTAAGTACATGGCATAGTTACATAAACAAACAAATAATTTCAATTTTCAGAAAAAAAAAATTTGAGAGAAGACTAATTACAATGAAAATGTATAAATATATAAATTAGATTAAAAAATAAAATGAAACTTTATTTATTTTATTGTTACATGTTAATTAGAACTTTCTAATGTTTTCGATGAAAATGTTCAAATCTACTATCCCTGTCGTCATAACCATCATTTTAAAAAAATGTGTGTATATATATATATATATATTTTGAAATTTTTGAAACTTTTAAGAATAAATAATTTTAACTTCCAATGCTAACCATAAGGTTAGGTGTAGTATAGTGGTTGATTCTTAAACCAACTCTTCTCCTCTAAAGGGAGGATGTTGGATCCCTTGACTAATGTTAGAAGTAATGGCAATGGGTACCAAGAGTGCCAGATTTTACATTTCTCCTCATACTTTGCACAAATTGTTATTTTAGAGCCCCAAACACCAAAAAAACATCCTACATCTGGATTCTTATATTTAAAATATTACATAACCGCTACAGTAAAACTCTACTTTTAGAACTTACTTTAGAAGCTCTTACTTAGAAGTTAGAAGTAATGGCACAATGGGTACCAAGAGTGTAGAAGTTTACATTTCTCCTTTTTTATGTAAAAAAAACTTTGCACAAATTGTTATTTTGGAACCTCAAAGACCAAAAAACACCTTAGAGCATCCGCAGCCCAAACGCCATATGCCATATGTTGAGATGTTTTACCATTTCTGTCCTCAAATGTTGCTCCAGTCGGACTTGTAAAATGTCCCAATTGTAAAAAATTTTACAATACTGCTACAGTACCATCTTACAAATAAGATGGTACTATACCAACATTGTATAATTGAAAATTATTATTATATTCTCTCATTCTTCTCTCTCATCCTTTTCTCTCTCTTTCTTTCTACTCTCTGATTCTTCTTGCTCTCTGATTCTTCTTGCTCTCTTTCTTTCACTCAAGGCTAAACTCTCTGGCAACTCTCTAGATCGGCGAGATCGGCGCAATTCTCATTACATTCACTCTAGGCTAAACTCTCCGGCAACTCTCTAGATCGGCGTGGTGGGTTTCTAGATTGGCGAGCGGCGAGATCGGCGCGGTTGAGTTGGAGATTGGCATGGTGGGTCTCCGCGTTTTTCTTCTCCGGCAACTCTTCTCTCTTTCATTTTTCCTTCCCTGCGGCGAATCCGCTTCCTTCGAGTTTCGACGGTGGTGGGTCTGATTTTTAACTGTGGGTTGCTGTGTTTTTTTTTTTTTTTTTTGTATGGTGTTGATGGTCGGAGAGGGTGGTGGTGGTGGTGGTGTTGATGGTCGGAGAGGGCAATAGGTGCAGCGGCGTGGGTCTGGTCTTTTCTCGGGGGTTTTTTTTTTTTTTTTTTTTTGTGTGGTGTTGATGGTCAGAGAGGGTGGTGGTGTTGATGGTCGGAGAGGGCAGTAGGTGGGTCTGGTCTTTTTTTTTTTTTTGGTGTTGACGGTAGATTGTGGGTTGTCGGTGGTGGCGGTGGTGTGGTGTGTGTAGTGCAGCGGTGGCGGTGATTGTGATTCTTGAACAGAAAGAGAGAGAGAAAGAATAAATAATGTGTTGTATTGTATGATGGTGATTGTGGGATATATTATTTTATTGTGTAGAAATATTATTTTAATGAGTAGAATAGGGAAATAAAAGTTGGGATACTGAGAGTATTGTAAAATGGTATGCTATAATTGATAAAGTAGCTTTTTGAGATGGTATAATGAGATAGGATGGCATTTTCAGTTAGAGATGCTCTTACGTTTGGATTCTTATATTTAAAAAAATTTACATAACTGCTATAGTAAGACTATTTTTAGAACTTACTTTAGTAGTTCTTACTCCTTTTTATTAATTTTTTCTCTCCTCACATACTCTCTCTCAAGTCTCTGCTTCTCTCTCCTCTCTCCTCTCCCCGACCCCCGCCTCTCTCACTTTCTCTTCTCTCTCTCTCTCATGCTTTTCTCTTCACTGGACCACTTAATTAGAACACTAGATTGGTCGACCAGACCAGACCACTGGATTGAATCAACACCAGATCAGACTAATTAAGAGGTTGGACCACCTTCGCAAGATCGTTGGTTTCAGAGAGAGAGAGAGAGAGGGAGAGAAATTAATAAATAAATGAATAGTATTGATTGTGATGTGAAAAATAAGATATGTAATTGATGTAGGATGAGTTGTGAAATAATATGCTAAAATGGATAAAATAACTTTTTTTTTAACGTGTAAAATGAGAAATATTTTAGGACATTCTCTAAAGAATCACAACCACCTGGAGACTCAATTAGTGTAAAGCCACTTGGTTTCATGATCATGCTGACATTTATGTAGCTTAAATATTAAGCAGATGTAAATATCAGTAAGATGGCTTTAGAGCCACTTGGAGACACAATTAATGTAAAGCCGCACGCATGATGAAAAGGGTGTACGTTGTTGCAGCAATAAAAAGTAAAAACGATGGCATGCACTGTAGTCAGACTGCAGCAAATTAACTAAATCAATATCAGCAACAGACTCTTTGGTGTTCATGCATCATCCGTACTAGCCTTGTATGTAATAATGTAATAGAATTAAGAACGGAAGCGTGAATTTTGTTAGTTGTGGATACGTGTCTTAAAAGCAGAAGGTGCATGGGTGAGCTGGAACCAATACCAATGGGAAAATTAAGAAAAGCACAGCGACAGCGCTAGCCGCCATCGAAACAGCACCACACCCATACTCTTCCATCTTAAGAGCATTCCCATCAAGATTTTCAAAAAATTTAGTATTTATCATCTCAAAATCTATATTTATAACATATAACACACAACTTTACAATATCCTTTACATCAAAACATCTATTTTTTTAACACTTCATTTAAATATTATTTCTTTATTAATTTTTCTTCATTTTTTTTATTATTATTTCTCACTCTCCCTCCGTCCCTCTCTCCCACTGTCTTTCCATCTTTCTCAACCCGGAGAATTTTCTCCCTTCCTTTGTAATTTGGTCTCAAAACCTCCATGGCCTGAGCTTTTCAAGCTCATCACCAATGAACCACGGCCACAGCCACAACCATAGCCACCACCACCACCAACCACAACCTCAACCCTCAACCACCAAAAAAAAAAAAAAAACCCACGGCACAAACCGAGAAGCTTCTCCCTCTCTCTGATATTTGCTTTCAAAACCTCCATGGCCTAAGCTTTTCAAGCTCATCACCTTTAACCACGGCCACAGCCACAGCCACAACCACCACCACCAACCACAACCTTAACCCCCAACCACCAAAAAAAAAAAAAAAAAAAAAAACCCACGGCTCAAACCACAGCGAAAACCCACAACAAAACTGCCACAAAACCCACCACCCCAACAACCCCGATCCTCACCTTAATTCCGATCCCTGATCCTCACCTCAACCCCGATCTTCAACCCACGGCCTCAACCAACTCAACCCACGGTCTCAACCAACCCCAACCATCGTCGGCCACAGCCACCACCACCAACCACAACCTCTACCCCCAACCACCAAAAAAAAAAAAACCCATAGCTCAAACCGCAGCGAAAACCCACCACAAAACTGCCACAAAACCCACCACCCTAGCAACCCCAATGCTCACCTCAACCCCGATCCCTGATCCTCACCTCAACCCCGATCTTCAACCCACGGTCTCAACCAACCCCAACCATAGTTGAACCCTCCACCGTCGGACCCTGACCCACTTGCAGTCATCGAGACCCATCAGACCCACTAGAGGGAGAATCTGAGAAAGAGAGATGAGAGAGAACGAGAATGAGAGAGTAAGAGTAAGAGTGATAGTGATCTAAAGAGAGAGAAAGAAAAAATATTAAAAAAAAGATAGCAGCTTGCTACAGTGCGGTCTCAAAAATGAGAGCGCACTGTAGCAGTATTGTAAATTTTTTACAATATACCAGTTTTGATGGAGTGCGTGTTTTGGGGTTCAACTGCTAAAAAATAGGATTTATAGCATTTAGGAGGCTTAATGAGAATGCTCTAATAATGACGTTAACAAGAAAATGGGAGATCTATCTCGATGTATAAAATATATGCCTGCCTGAGGGATCGATCACACACTTGAAACTTGGGCGATCGATCATTGGGCGTGTGTATATATATATATATATATATATATATATATAGTTTGCATGGCAGGGGTCACAACGGGTTTAGCATTCATAGTTTAGTAATTTTCCACATTGAGACGGCCGTCATCATGCTAATTCCAATTTCCTTTGGATTCGGAACATGTACGTTGTATCACAAAACAATTGAGGCCAAACAAGTCATGCATAGATGTTTTGGATTGCTATTTCTTTTTTATTCACAAAATATTAATGACTTTCCAAACTTATTCTTAATTTATAGAAATCAATACCCATGATTGCAATATATATATATATATATATATTTAATACTTATTTTTCATTGGAAGTTTGGAACATATAAATAAGACTAAAATAGAAGCAAGAGCCACAAAGATAAGTTTGAAATAAAGGCAAGAGCCATAGAGAAGAGATAAGATTGAAACAGAGATAAGAGGCCAAGGGAATCACAAGGGTTGAAGTAATTCGTCTTGATCAGATGTTGGGTACACCAATTTCATGATTTAAGAGCCAGAATTCTCATTGTTGATCAAACTTTTATCACGTTGACCAACCATCAAACAGAATGGAAGTTTCCTCCCACTACCGAATTACACCATATTACACCAAAACAACTCTCAAAATACTTTTCCTAAGCTTGACCAAGTTTGACCATAATCAATCAAAGTTTGATTGAGAGTTGACAAAAAAATCTGACCATTCGATGGAGATAAATCCTTCATATTAAATATAATTGAATTCAACATTGCTAGTTAGCCATTTTTGAGAGAGAGTGACATAAAACTAGATCATAATTTAGTCATAATTCAATGAAGATCAAATAAGCTTGGGTTGGAGTTGTCGATACTATATTTTGTTTATCATCGATTTGCGTGCTAAAATAAATAAATCTTAAAAGGCTTAACATGGAAAAAATAACAAGAAATAATTTTATTTTCCAATTGAATGTTAGGTAAATCATTTTGATGATCCAAGAGTTTAAATTCCCAAAAGTACAATTTTTGACTAATTTTGACCAACCCTAGACAAGACTTAGTCAGAGTTTGACTAAAAGTGCAACCATCAGATTATGATGAATTTGTGCTCATCTTAAAATCATGAATTTCCCTTTAAAATGACAGTTCACAAGCTAGATCAAAGTTAAAATAGATAAGATATCGCAACAACAACAACAACAACAACAAATACTGTCATTAAAAAGCCTTGGCCATATTTGTGACGTGATTGTAATTTAATTTCGATTAAATTATAATCAAATGATCACCAAGTAGCTTGAGTGAGGACTCATTGAAAGGTTTCATGATGAACTTGATTTAACATGCTTTGATGCCCAAAAAACCTCACTTGAATAAAAAGAATTTACAAAAATATATTAAATTGGGAATTTTATATTAAAACGTGGTTTTTTCCTCCATTTTCCAAGGCTTCCAACATGCTAAATCGGAAAGTTTGGACAATAAAGAAAGAATCTTTAGAAAACAAGACATCACAACCTTTCCAACAACATCTTACTTGACCAAAACGAAGGTTGGCAAGGCCATAAAGGAAGTTCACAAGTTGGAAAGAAATGCATAAAGTATTATTTTTCAGGTCAAAAGCTGATTTTTAAGGTGTCTAAAATGAACTAATTCGGCCACAATTGATGAAAAAAGTCTAAAATTTCTTGAAGTATGATCAATTGTCTACATCATTGAAAAAATGGCTTGAAAATATCATTTCTAGATTGGGAGATATTGCACTCACAAAATAGGCGAAAAATCAGCTTCGTAAATTTCTACACTATGTCACCTCTCTTCCGGGTGAAATATCTCTGCAACTGCTGCTCCAGATTGAACAGGGCCAGAACCACTGGATATTATACATCTAGACCTTTCCAGGTATATCAAGAATGAAGAAATGCGATTTCTAAAAGACCTCTAAATAGCTTCTCAAAATAGGTCTTGAAGAGGAAAAAAGGGGCCTAGAAAGGGGTAGAATGTTTTAGAAGCTTTTAGAAGCTTGTGGAAGAATGAGATAGAATTTAGGATTCATCCCCACCATGCACCTTGCTCATGGTGGGAATGAGCCTAAATCCCACCTCAGTCCCCTTTAAATATCGACCTTTTTCCCATTTGTAAAAGCATCCCCTATACCCCAAAAAACTTCCTTCATATTTTCCAACTTAGGCTAGGTTCCAAAATTTTCCTTTTCTAAAAATCCCAGCCCATATTTCAGCCCTAATTAGCCTCCTAAATTGTATCTATGCACCTTACCCATTTCTATAATACTTTTGTAAGGTTGAATTTAATCAATCATCTTGTTGACTTTATTCCGTGCTAAATTTGCTTGTAATTCAGCATTTAAAAACCCTATATTTAGGTGGGATTCATGTAAGGGTAGTGTGTGAGAGAGTGTGAAGAAATGCTCAAGATTGTGCAGTGAAGCAGGGACTCGCGACTAGATCTCGCGGGTGGCTCGTGACTGGCAAGCCATAGAAGATGCACACGAGTGAAGCATGCAGAGAAGCTGAACCATCGTGCTAGCTGTAGCACTACAGGACAAAAAGTCCAGACTGGCCGTTCAGTTAGCTCGCGGCTTGAACTCGAGACTCAGTCAAGTCGCGAGGCCAAGTTGTCAACCAGCTCTGTTTTGGAAAAATGACTCTTCGCATTCCAAACATGCACCAGTATATATAGACCCTTATACCCACGAAATGTAGAGCGCTTCTAGAGAAAATTTTGAGAGAGAAACCCTAGAGAAAAACAAGATTGACTCATCCACAATTTTTACATAGAGACTCTTCAAATTTCTCTACTTTCACCCTCTCCATTGTTACATTCTTGAGAGATTCTTTGCCAAATCCTTTTCTCACCATACCCATATCTGTGAGAAGGCTTTTTAGTGCTTTGGAAAGCAGTTAGGAAAGGACCAATGGTTATTGGTTAATGCTATGGGCTATAGCGGAATCCTGTAAGCTAGAAAAGACAAAGGTTCGGCGTAACCTCGTTGGAACAAGAAGCTTGGAGGGCTTAGGTACACTGGTTAGATTAGGCTTGGAGGGTTTATTGCTGTTCATGTATCCCAACTATATTTTCTAGTGGATTATTAACCGCTTGAAAGACGGCGGAGAGGTTTTACGCTGAGGGCTTCGGTTTCCTCTTCGATAACACATCGTTGTATTGTCCTTGTGTTTGCATCTCTCTTCCATTAATCTTTGCCATTTAATTTCTGCTGTAGATGTGATTTTAATTAGTTTCGATTGTTTATCAATTCTGTTATTAGCTTATGTTCATTTTCCGCACATATATTGTTTGACATTAAGCTTGAATTGATAATTTGTTAACTGGGGGTCTAAACGTTCATAGTGTTTTACACACATATTGAACATTCAACTTTGATAGCCTAGATTTCTATCCAAGCAACTAAAGTTCTTTCTTTTCTTAGTATATACACTATGGATATATATTCAATTAATTTAGGCAAGATGTATTTTTTTTAATAAGACTTTTTATATTCTTGTTCTTATGTTCTTTACATTCTTGCTATTTACAATATTTTCTTTAAACTCTTTTCACTTGTTGTTTGTACATATTCTTTTGTAAATAATATCACAATGTTTTCTATTTGTAAATAATATCACAATGTTTTTTATTGGTAAATATTATACTCACGCGTGTCACGTATATACATTATTGTACAAAAATATTCCTTCAAAAACAAAATCTAAGTATTCAAATTATTTTTCAAAATGTAAATTGTTGAGATTAAATTAAAATAAGGCAATGTCCTTTGAATATGCGATGCGGAGTGCCTAAGACCTTCCCCACACATAATTAAGCTTTCAAGTCGAAGAATCTTTGACCCGAGACTTTTTATACCTTAATTAGCTTAGGATGACCTTTAGTTAGGTAATTAAAATGAATTAAACATGTAACCAATTACATCTAGAATAAACCAATGGTTGGTGGTGACTCCATAAAAATAAGTAAGTAAAAAGACTCACTTGCACACACATCACCCGGCCAATGTCACAAATACGCACACATCATCACACGTTTCCAAGCAAAAAAAAAAGAACCAAGTGGTGCTTCAAATAATAAAAAGGTAAGAAACAACCCAAATGTGGAATTGTGGGGGTTTTCCCTAGAAAGGGAGTAATTTTCTAACAATGTCCACAAGATGAATAAGGTATCATTGGAAATTTTTCTTGATAAATTTGAAATTGGTAGGCTCAAATCTCAAAAACTTCACCCAGGAAAATAATTTATGAAAGTACCAAAGTGGAATTTTCAGGACAAAAGCTTGATTTTAGTATCATTTACCCTAGCTTCTAGCTTAGCAAATTTGAAACAATTTAAAAGTGGATATCTTTAGATAATAGACATCAAGAAGTTAACCTTAATTATAAATACATTTTAGCAAAAAATAAAACAACGCACCTAAGCATGCTTTTTTGCTTCTTCAAAAAGCATTTTTTTTTATAAAATGCCTGACACGCGCTTTATTTAATTAGCTTTGCTACAATGAAGCAAAGTGCTAACTGCTCAGACCTTGGGCTTCGAGCTTTGAGTTTTAAGCATGCTTTTCACAATACTGGGTACAAGGTGAGCTATTTATTTCCAATGACATCTCATTTGAACCAAATGGAGCTTAGAAAGGTCAAAATGTAAGTTATCAAAAATAGGAAAAATTATGAGAAATTCACAATAAAATTGTTAAAACCAATTTTTGGGCTCTCTTTGCATACAAATTTATCATAACTCACAAAAATTGGTACAAAGAGTTGTTACTTTTGTAAACTACAAGTGATTTTCTACGTGCATCTTGGGAAAAATGCATCTCAAGATCATCTTTGATTCTCTGGATTGTTAGATATCGGTCACGTAAGAATGACAAAAATCAACTTTGAAGATTTTCCTATGTAAACCACCATACTTCCGGATTGAATAACTTTTTGCACACTACATCAAACTATGAAAAGTTAAAACATTTAGAAAGTATGTAGCACAAACTTTCCAATGATACCAAGAATGAACAAATGAGAGTTCGATAAGGCCTCCAACTAAGTGCACAAAGTTAGTACATTGAAACTGTAAAAAAAATTGGGATAAATTTGCGTAAGAAAGTTGAAAAATTGGAGCCAAAGCTCATGCTTAGCATAACCTCGAGCATGGCCTAAGATGCTCACTGTTTATGTGGGCAAGGTAGTTACTGTTCATCTATAAAACCAGCACCACTCCCCACTCGAAAATATCAACCAAAAACCATGAAAATCATCACATAACTCTTCCAAACACACTGGAAAATTCTCAATTAAATACCCATCATCCCAATCAAGCTCTTAGGTATATAATCTTTACCTCCTTTCTCAATTTTCTTTCTTATCATGTTCTTATTTGCTTAAATAATACATGTTTGTATGAATAATGTGGTGAGTATGATGTGGTATTCATAAATGGGTATAGACATGCATGTAGGTTAGGATCTAGATTAAAATGAATGATTTACATGCTTTAATCAACATGTTCATGCACAATTGATATATATATATTTTTTGATTAGTTGTTTGGTTTACCCATTTCATCTTTACTAAGAATAATTTGTGGGTATTAATTTGTATGAATATTTTGCATATGGCTATGAATGACTCTCTCTCTCTCTTGTTTGCATGTAATCTCATTAAACAACAACCCTCTAATGTGTGTGTATATATATATATATATATATAATGTAGACATCTAGTTGAATTATTTACAACAACGTGCCAAATAAAAATAAAAGACCTTGTATTCCAAACACATTTGAATAATTTTTGCTCCAAAGAAGATGAAAGGGATTTTGGGCTGTTTGTACATGGACTACTAGCTAGTTGATAAGATAAGGTCTCTTCAGCAATGTGCTACATTCAAAATAAGAAAGCATAATTGCAGTGCGCATTAGTCAGTGCATCGATCACCATATAAACACAACTAAAATGAGGTAATAAAAGAAGATGGAGATAGGGATGGCTAAAAACAACAATAATAGTTCAATAGGTTGCTCAGGCCGCATGTAGTATGGGAACACAAGCAATGTGGATATCATGAGCAACCCCATGAAGAACAAAGCACAATTTTTATTATCATTACAGTTCCTCATACTCATGCTTATTCTCGATTGAAAGAGAGTGTGGGTTAAACGTGGTTAAGAGACTATTGGATTTTTTTGTTAACAATATATATATATATATATATTTCTTGGGCTAATTTTGATGAGAGAACATTAGGTAACATTAAGTAACATTAATTAAAATTTATTAATAAAATTTTCAGTTTGCAGTTTTATTATTTTACATTGATTGGTACATGCAATGTATGAGGAAAAATATGTTCAAGTGCATGAATTTTACCTTTGATGTATGGGCCAAAATAGTCATTGCTAATCTAAGGAGAACTTGGAAGTTGACGTTACTCCCTAAAGTTTTTGTTGAACTATATCCCGTGTAAATTCAAAGTTCCTAACGTTGTTTTGAATTTAAAAAATAAATAAATAAAACATGTAACTATCAAATTATAAAATAAAATTAAAAAAAAACATCTTTAGTACTTATGATTTAATAATGCATCATTTAAAGCATTCACATCAAAGATTTTAAATTTTGTAGCTTCTAACAAGTCAAAAAACTACTTATCTATTTTAACACCTCCCTCTATAATACACCTATCATTAAAAGTTTTTTTTTTTTTTAACCACTTCATTAAAAGATTCTTTTTTATTCTTTTATATTAAAATCTGCATCTTTTTCTCTCTTTCTCTGTGTCTCTCTTCTCCCAAGCAAAAGCAAAAACAACCAACAAACTCCATACTCACCACTCACGGTCACCGCCAGTCGCCAACCACCACCACCATACCACCACTGCCACCCACAAGCCACAACCCCCACATCACAACCACCTATCCACTGCATAGCCACCATAGCCACCACCTATCACCCACCTCACATCCTAGAAAAAACGAAACCCACCCATGACACAACCACCGCCCACCATATTAGAAGAAGAAGAAGAAAAAAAAGAAGAAGAAAGGGAAGGATGACGGAAAGCATGATATAGAGAAGAGAGAGAGAGAGAGAGAGAGAGAGGCAAATCTGACAGAAAAGAAAGAGGCACGCATTGGACAAATAAATTTATATAATTTTATTATAACATTCAACTACAGTGAGCTACTAAAGAAGGCAACTCACTTTAATTGAGTGTCAAAAATTTTAGCACTTGAGAGCTTTGATGTAGTAGGTATTTTTGTATGTTGGTTGTTAAATTGGCTTTTTACCATTATTAGCATTCTTGATGCGAATGCTTATGGGGTGCACATTAATTCCAACTATAAGCATTCATAATTAAACTAGCCACCATAACTAGAATTTTGCTAAAAAATCCATATATGTGTGTGTGTGTGTGTGTATTTGAGGTTGAGATGGTAATGGTGTACATTTTGGGATAAAAATGTATAATTCTCCATCCATAATATTTTCACAACAAATCTTAAGTGGTAGGTTGTTATTTGTGGGTAAAGAAGTTATGTCAATGGTGGGCCTACATTAAAACCAATAACAACCTACTGTCGATGCCTCACGGTGGTCGACCACCCATCACGGCGACGCTCGTGCGCCTCCCTGAGGGCGGCTTTTGATTGAATTGGGTCAATTTTAATCGAGTTACCAAAGTTAAGTGAAGTTGCCACTAACCATTGAGTTTTTTCTAATATGTGATTGATCACTTGACTCTATTTGATTTTATTACTATTCCTAAGTTAAGAAAATGGTTGTTTTTCCTAATCTAATATGGACGGATAAAAAATCTTGATTCTTGAGTTCGGAAGTATGGTTACGTGTGGGGAAAGTGTTAGGCACCCCACAATGCCTGTCCGTAGACAGTCTTGTGTTTTGGTAAAACCATAATTTTTGGACATTGGTAATTAAAAACGAGCTATTGTCATTAGCTTTCGGGGCTTTAATGGAATTGGGCTTTGAGGTTTGGATTTGGAAAGAGTGTAGCCTTAATCGATGCTTCACTAGTATATTTTGGAATCGTTGCCAAATTTCCTCGACGAAAATTTGACAACATTTTGCCTTATTTTTGTGTCGAAAATCTGGTAGTGCTTCGCCTCGGGTGCGTCATAGCACACAAAACACTATTCTTACCAAGCTTTTGCTATGAGAATATGGCAATGAAGGTGTCCCATTTTCATGGCGAAAATTTCTGTAGAGTTTTGCTTTTGGTGCGCTATGGTGCACCGACAGGGTTTTGTGCTTGTGTATACAGCATGCGTCAGTGTGTTCGTACTAGGGTGAGCTAAAGCTCACTAAAGCATCAAACGCGTTGATGCGTGTCGCATACACAGGGAAACCAAAATCACTTAGCTGACATGGATTGAGACAATCACAACGCGATGATCATGCCCATAATGTAGTGTAAATATGCACCTACAACAGTCTCCTTTAGCGCACACCCACACTAAAAGGTCAATAGCACCCATGATTACGAGAGGGTCACTCTCCTAACCACGAGAGTCCATCATACAAAGTGCATGATCATCCACAAACAGGCATGCTTGCATCCTTGCTCCAAGCATCCTAGCTACAAGTGTGCACATGCAATAACAAAAGAAACACAAAACCAGCAGACATGCAAGGAAACAACTAGAAAGAAAGCATGTGAAAGGACAAGCTAACAAAGAGAGCCAAACGAGGGCAAACAAGCATGTTATCAAACAAAGGGGTGTCCTTAGAGGAGAAAATGTAGGTTTGGATTTGGCGTCCATAGTTCAATGAGATTGGAGTATGAATGATACATGTGCCATCAAGCAAAGTTCCTAAAAGGGACTCGGGGTCTCGTGTATCAAAGACGGGTGTGAACCCACATGAGATTGTAGGAACTAAGCTTGATGACACAAACAAACACACATAAAGACACATGCATGAACATATAGGCAAATGTGCAAAGATGCAAAGAAACAAAGAGAGCCAAACGGGATGGCACAGAGCAAGCAATGCAAGTAGATCATCACACGGGGTGGAAGAGGGTATGCATTGAGCAAACCAACATCATGGAGATACATTCTCACAAATGGTTACATCTAAACAAGCCACAAAAGGACAGATGTGACCAAAAAAGCAAGTGGTCCTAAAGGCCAACAAGGACAAACCTACGGAGGGAACAAAGCATGGCAAGAGCCTAGATCTAGTTAGACAACATGGATTAAAAACATAAAAGCAAGCAAGCATATACATGCATACATGCATAAAGGAAATGATCCAAACCCTTTGTTATAGTCCTAGTTGTATGGATGTAAGCCTACACCACAAGAAAAATGCATAACAAGAGACATAGAGACATAGCCAAACACTAGACATAGTATTTAACATGTAAATCTAAACGCATAAACATGGCAAGGAGCACATAAACACATAGATCTAAGCAAAAGCATGGCAAAAAGCATGGAAACAAGGCATAAAGCACCTAAACATGTAGATCTAAGCACAAACAAGGTATTTAGACATATCCTAGCCCAAGAAGGTTAGACCAGCATCATCAAAGCGAGGAGACATGCTAGAAAGCAATAAAACATGCTAGGAAGCAAGATAAAACAATAAACATGCAAGAAAACTAAATGGGTGTAGATAGTAGCGATAAAGCTACATTTACACTCCTAAATCTCAAATCCAAGGTACAAAGACTAAGGAGAGGAAGATGAGAGCAAGAACACTACCTCTTGATGTGTAGAAAATTGAAAGATCAAAGGTTTTTAGGTGTTTTTGGGAGAGAAATGTAGAAAAAAGAGAGATAAAATTGCCTAGAAAAGATACCCCAAGACCCCGAAATTCATCCCCATCAAGATCTGCCAATTGTGAGGATGTTTTGGGCCTTTTATAAGCAAAAAAGTGCCCGGCGGCCCTTCAAGGGCCACTTGGCTGATGTCAACTATTTTGTCATTTTCCAACTTTTTAGTCCTGAACTTGGTTGCTCATTTGAAGGCATTCCTGAGCTCCGATTAAGCTGATCTTGTGTCTTTGGAAAGTTATGGATGTCTAGTTTTCGTAAAAATTAAAAAATTGAAATTTCAATGGCTGGATCAAAAGTTATGGCCTCAGGAAGCGAGATAATGCGTCCAGCACGGTTTTCAAGATATCTCAACCATTTTAACTTCGATTTCGACCCATGAATAGTCGTTGGAAAGGAAATTCAATAATCTTTGCAATGATATTTGTTCCAACCCATTCCAATTGTTGGATCAAAATTAGAGTTTTTGGTGCCCTCGGGAGTCAACCTCGTGTAAAACTTGGTTAAACTTCGTCAAAGTTGACAAAAATCTTCGAATAGCTTGGGTTTGATGTAAAAACTTAAAAAATATTTTTTTGTAGTGGTTTTGACCAATTTTGACCTTTGGCCAACCCTAGGCTGACCAGTGGCATTTTGGTCTCTTTGACCTAAAATGGCACTTTGGGTGCTCTGATGCCCGCACGGGTTGTATCATGTCAATCTAGATGTTCTCATAGTCCCCTGGTGAAAAATTGACATTTTTGAAAATTTCAGGGTCTGACATGCAAATCGAGGGTGAACAAAATACGGTATCTACAGTTGCCCCTTCTTTATCTAATATTTTGGGTGCTCTTATTATCCGAGTGGCTAAAGAATTTAAGTTGTGAACCAATATGGCTAAAATATTTAGGCGAAAACCACATTTTCGTCCTTACTTTTTGCAGGTGATTCCCACATTGGTCCCTAGATTTTATTTTCACCGCTTTTAATCCATATTTAGGAAAACGCCATCCAATTTAGTCATTTCCGTCAGTGCCCTGACGGCAAAGTTCTAGGTGGCAGACAAAACTACTAAAATAATAATAAACAAATTTTATTTTGGCATTAAAAAATGCCACGTCAGCATCTAAATTAAAAAAAATTAATTTATTAGATCTAATATGTCATGGATTTGGTGCCTTTGCATTTTAGATCTAAGTGTTTTTTGTTTTTTTTTTTTTTTGTTTTTGTTTTAATTTCTGGGTTTGTGTTCTTGTTGTTCTTGTTCAACACACACTTAGATCTCAATTAATGTGATTTTTGGTTTTTAATTCTTTTTATAATTTTTTTAATTTAGATGCTGACCTGACATTTTTTAATGCCAATATAAAATTTATTATTTTTATTTTAGTAGTTCCGTCTGCCACCTAGGTCTTTGCCATTAGGGCACTGTCGGAAAGGACTAAAATGGATGATGTTATTCTAAATAGAGACTAAAAGCATTGAAAATAAAATCTAGGGACCAAAGTGGGAATCACCTGAAAATGTAGGGACGAAAATGTGATTTTCACCAAATATTTATTGTCATGTTGGTCTTTGCACTAGTGTTGTAGTTGTTGAAGTGGTCCATGTGGCTAGAATTTCCAAGCCCAAGTCAGTCAAGCAAAATCCAAATACAAGTTGAAGAGTCTTTTGGTTAAATATTGCTAAAATTTGAGTTTATAATTTTATATGAATTGTACAAAGTAAAATTACCTAAACGAGGAGAAATGTAAAATTCAGAACTCTTGATACCCATTGTGCCATTACTTCTAATGTAAGTTAAGAGATCAAACATCCTCCCTTTAGAGGACAATAGTTAGTTTAAGAACCAAGCACTAGGTTACACCTCACCTTATGGTTAGCATTGGAAGTTAAAATTATTTATTCTTAAAAATTTTAGATATTTCAAAAACAAAGAAAATATATATAAATTTTAAAAAAAAAAAAGATAATTATGACGACGGGGTAGTGGATTTGAACTTTGAACACCATCATTGGGAACATTAGAAAGGGTCAATTAACATGTAACACTAAATAAATAAGTTCATTTTATTTTTTATTCTAATTAATATATTTATACATTTTTATTGTAATTAGTCTTCTCTCAAAATAATATATTTTTTCTGAAAATTGAAATTATTTGTTTGTTTATATAATTATGCCATGTACTTAAAGGATTAACTATATTATCTTTTTTTTTTTTTAAACTCATGTAATATGTTTGAAAATTATTTATATTTTAGTCAATACTTTTCTAAGAGAGGTTGCTAACTTTTTCAAATTTATTTCATTTTTTTTTGTATTTATTTAAAATTGCATCTTGATTTGACCTCAAAATCTTGAACATGTCTATTTTACCATTCTTTAAACGATCTATTTTTTAAATATTTCTCACAATTAGCATTTATAACAAGTTAAGTTATCATGAATTATAAAATATGAATACAAAACTAACCTAACTTTTTATTTCCAACTAAAACTTCAAGACCAAAATCGCCTACCTATACAAGAATTACAATAAAAATTATAAGATGTGAAAAATAAAAGAAAGAAAGAGAATGAACTACATAAAAAAATCAAAGGTTTTTCTCAAAACGTTAAATGGAAATTAAAAAAAAAAATACAACGAATTAAAATATGTTTGAGTCCTGTTTTTAATATAAATTAAACAACACGGAATTTTTTTTTTTTTAAGAATCTCTTCAAAACAAAAATTTAAAAGACATGATTAACAAATTAAAGAAGAAAGAGAATAAACTATATCAAAAACTGAAGGTTAATTAAAAGATAAATTATTTTTTAAGACATGGTGATATGATCAGGTTATTTTATTTTAACTTTTAGTGGCATTGTTAGGTTATTTCAATAGAGTAAAATAATCCAAAATAAATAACTCAAAATTTTTGCTATATTAATTTTTTTTTTTTTGCCATTTAATCTCTTGAGAGAAACCTACGATATTTTTACAATTTTTTTTTCCACATCTTATAATTTTTATTGGATTTCCTATACAGGTAGGGGAAGAACACAAAGAAAATGAATAAGTTCTTCTGAAAAAAGAAAGGAATAAAAAAAAAAATCAATTTAATTGTCTTAATTAATTTTTAAAAAATTATAAATTTAGAATTTTGTTTTTAATTTTTTGTAATTTTTTATTTATTTAAATGCTGACATGGTATTTTTTTTAAAATCTAATATATATATATATATATATTTTTATATTAACCACGCCATCATTTATTTGCACACAGTGTGTTTCGTTTGCCATGTATGATTTTATGTTAATAGGCTGATGAGTGATGACAGGAACAAAAATAGACATGATTTTTAGTTTGAGAGACTCATAAAGGCGTAACTAAAAAGTAGAGACCAAAAATACATTTAGAATTTGGGCCGTCCACGTAAGCATTCCAGCAATCAATGAAGGGCATTTCCACCTTACTTATTCGTAACGGGTTCCTCCAAAGTCCATCGCAATTCGCAACGCTCCACTCCAGATCCAACACGAATTCAAAAAAGTTTGTTTGATTTGTTTTATTATATCTCTCTCCCTCTCTCTCTCTCTCTCTCTCTCTCAACCAAAAAATAAATGTAAATAAAAAAGACCCTACACACGTGCTTTTCTCACAATTCCCCCAAATTCAAATTCTCTCTCCCTCTTCCTTCAACGGCTACATCTATCTATCTCTCCAATCCTTCTCTTTCGCTTCCTTGTCCTACCAAACCCTACTCTCTCTCATTTCCACACTCTCTCTCTCTCTCTCTCTCTCTAGAAAGTTCTTTTTCTCTCTGTGAGATCTGTGCTCGCGATGAAGCACTTCATGCTACCGAGAAACGCGATCTTGAGGGAGGCAAATTCCACCGATCCAGCGTCGTCGCCGAGCCCTAGCTCCGCTAAGCCACGCCCGTCTCGGAAGTCTAAATCGGCCAAGGAGAATGCGCCGCCGTTCGATCTGACCTCCGTTCCCTCCGAATCCAAGCCATCGCCGGCTATGGCGGCCAAATTGAAGAGTCCATTGCCGCCGAGGCCACCTCCTTCAAATTCTCACAAAAGGAAGCTCAGCTTTGAGTCCGGGACTGAGAACTCGGCTTCTGATTCCGGCGTTCAGGTACTCCTTCTCCCAATCGTGAACCCTAGGGTTTTTCTTAGAAATTTTGAATCTCATTTTTACTGAACTTATGTTTGGCTGCTTAGAAATCGAAGGAAAAGAGAGGAAATCTTAGATATTTATTGTGTTTTATGACCATTGTTTTTTTTTTTTCCTGTTGATGAGAAATAGTTATAGAATGAGAATGAGCTTTATAGATTTTCATGTCTTCGAATTTACTAACATTTTTTCATAAGCTGAATATAGCATTGCTATTTTCACTGATTTCTGGAGGATCTTTGTTGAACATGTTTAGGTAGTAGTCCGAATGCGTCCACCACACAAGGATCGGGATGAAGGTGATTTGATAGTTCAGAAGATTTCTGGTGATTCGTTATTGATTAATGGACAAACTTTCACATTCGACTCAGTTGCTGATGTTGAAGCAACACAGGCACGGTCCTTATTGATATGATTGTTTTCAGGTTTGAATTAAATGATTGATGGTATTTGACTGCTGAATAAATGTTATCTTATTTGCAGGAAGATATCTTCCAACTTGTAGGAGCACCTCTTATCGAAAATTGTATGGCTGGATTCAATAGTTCTGTATTTGCATATGGACAGGTATCTTTTAGATTGCTTTTGTTTCTCTTTCGGATTTTGTGTTATGTATAATGATGCTATTAATATTTATTCTATGTCTTAATTTTGTTAGACGGGAAGCGGAAAGACTTATACCATTTGGGGTCCGGCCAACGCCTTGTTGGAAGAAAACTTATCCAGTGATCAAGGAGGGTTAACCCCTCGTGTTTTTGAGAGGCTATTTGCCCGCATAAATGAGGTGAGCTGATTGATTCTCTTATTTATTGAGCCCATTGAAGCTTATATCATAGTATTGAACTATAGTCCTAATTGTGCTTTTGTGTTTTTATAATAGGAGCAAATCAAGCGCGCTGAGGAAAAACTTAACTATCAATGTCACTGTTCTTTTCTCGAGGTTGGGTGATTATAAACTGGTTCCTTTTGGTATACTTGACCTGCTTATAGGATATGCCACTTGACTTTTCAATTTATTGCAGATTTACAATGAACAAATTACAGATTTGTTGGATCCAAATCAAAGAAATCTCCAGGTAAAAGGAACTCATAAATATTTCACCTATCATTTTTATGCTACAAAGCTGGTCTTCTTAGGTCTTTTCTTTCATTCTCCCAGATAAGAGAAGATGTCAAATCTGGTGTCTATGTTGAAAATCTCACAGAGGAGTATGTAGGTACAATGAAGGATGTGACTAGGCTCTTGATAAAGGTTTGCTCTTTGTTATACTTTTTCTATTGTAGGCATAGCATGAATACTTATTTGTGTTATGATGTTTGTGACTTTACTGTGAGTATACACAGAAGAGAATTTTTTGAGCAGTGTATTTAGAGTCCTGTTCCTAACCATTTGTTGAGAATGAAACATTTGATCATACACACTTGCTTTGCAAATGAAATAAAATAATTTCATTCTGTTAATTTGATAAATATAGATACTGATACTTGATTCTCAGCCAGTAGTTTTTATTGGATAATTCATGTTCAGTTACCTGGAAAACATCTCAAAGGGTTGACCTTTTGTGTGAGGATAGGTTACTCTATATTTTATTATTGCTACAATAAAGAGCAGTATTTTTAGACTGTCAAATTGTTGAAACCTTTTTATTCATATGATATTTCAACTTTTCAAACATTTTTTTTTTATTTTTTTTATAGGAATTATGGTTTGAAACTTCTTCAAGAGTAATATTTTTTATATTAATTTTCGTTTGTATGAATTTCTCCATTAGAAATAGAAATTCAAGGAGTGGCAATAACAAACACAAGTTCTGTTTCTCAATGAATCAAAAGAGAAGTGAAAGAAATTGCATCAGGAAATATGGATATGACATTACCCTTGGCATGTTGGTGTATGATACGTATTGGACATGGATACTCCTCGGATACGGCTGGAGACTAAAAAAAATATTTTAAATTTTGCATTTAGTCTAGATGTGTTGTGGAGACAGTCAAGACACTGTCTTGATGCAATCTTGAAGCCGGAGTTGCTCAAAATCTTGATACGATCTTGATGCTGGAGTTTCTCAAATTGGGGGGAAAAACTAGTTGGACTCACTTTGAAAGAGTCGAAATCCTTGTCTAGTTATTCAGTAGTCTCTCTCTCTCTCTCTCTCTCTCACATACACACGCAGACATTGATCTAATACCTACTCATCAACCAATCATGCTTTTCTGCTCATGGGGGTTGATGGGTTTTGTTGCATCTGTGCTTGAGCTTTGAAGGAGTTTGTGATGCAAATGGGAGATAACAGAGTCTGTTTTTAGAGTCTAGTTTTATTAAAAGCGCGCTTAAAGCTTATAGATCAAAGCCCTAAGGTTTAAAGCTTCGCTTGGTCAAAGCGAAGCTCATTTAATGAAGCACGCTTTTCTAGCACTTTTTGAATAAGCAAAATGCACGAAAGGGCTGTAAATGTGAACCAAGCTGTTTATGAACAGCTCAAGCTTGACTTGGGAAAAAGCTTGACTTGGGAAAAATCTTGTTTATGTTCATTTGTTTAGAAAATAAGCCAAGTTCAAGCCTTAAGTTTATGCTTGATTATTAAACAAACAAAGCTCAAATATAAGAATGTGTCATGAACAAGCTTGTGAACAAGAGGGCTTGATTTAACTATATATAATATTATATTTTTATATGTATACTTGTCTAAAAATGTATTTATATAGGCTTGAAATTGGATTGTATAAGTTTGTTAATAGGTTCATGTGATATTAAATTATTATTTGTAGCTTATTGATGATATAAATAGTCTATTTGTTGTAAAAGTTCATGGAATTGTGAAGAGGTAAAACATTTTAGTCATGGTTTCACTGTGGGTCTATTTGGATAGAACTTATTTTGCTGAAACTGAAAACTGAAAATTGAAAATACTATAGCAAAATAATTTTTAAATGTGTAAATAGTACCATAAGACTCATTTTTAATGAAAAAATTGCTGAAAAGTGGAATTTGTGGGTCTGTGAACAGTGCACAAGTGCATTGTTCACCGTGGAAAAGTCAACAAATGCGAGCTAAAAAAAAAAGGAAAACGCGGAAGAAGCAAAACGTGGACGTGATAAGTTGGATCCAAACACATACTGTATATAAGAAAAAAATAAGTTAATCAAGAAGCTTGTGAACAAGCTTGAGCTTGCTCGACAAGAAAATGAGCCAAGTTTGAACATAAAATTTTGTTTGTAAAAAAAATTTAAATGAACAAGCTTGAACTTTTAATATTTGGCTTGACTCTGCTTCTTAACAGCCCTGCATGGTAGGTGCACTTTTTTATTTCTTTGCTAAAAAAAAATATACGAACCATTAAAATTAACTCCTAAATGACATGGACATTGGTTTATTAAACAAACATTATTCTTAAGGTGTTGTATTACACAAACAATATTTTGTTTACATATCGAAAGACATAAACAAGTATGATTTACTATTCTTGTGGTCTTTGTGTATTGGATTATTTTCATTTGATCATTAGCTATTTGGGTTATGTTTTTTAAAGTACAAGAAAATTATACAAAATTTTATATTTAAACTTTCTGAGTAGATTATTATCATTATTGTTCTTTAATACTTGTTTTCAATTTTACTATATATCATTTTTAAGAAATTGAATAAATTATATAAAATTTGAACTCATAAATTGTGCAGTTGTACTATCCATTTTAGCTAATTAGCAAAATACATTACTATTTTGAGTTTCTTAACTTATTTTTTTTAATTATAATTATGTCTCTTTTTATTAGAAATTAGTATATATTATGTTTAAAACAATGTGCACTTCATTTCAATCAGGTACGTTCTTGCACTTTGCACCTAGGCTCTAATAGGCTTGTGCGCTTGACGCTTTTACTAACACTAGTTTTACCTGGTTGACACTTGGTTTTATAATTGAGGGTCAATTAGAGAAGTATATTTTAGGCTTAGTGCATTTGTGTATTTTGAAAATGTTATATTTTTTTGAAGGTTTTGATGCTCGTTTTTTATTGTAAAATTTGATAACATAAAATATACCTGAAAATTTAGATTAATTAATTGATTATCATATATCCTACTTTTGAAGCCAATGAACACTTCCTCCTCTCACAAGTGAGGTTGGGCATCCAAAGGTTTTTAATACACACACACACTCTTGGATACCTGACCTTACTTGTGTGTGTGTGCGTGTGTGTATGTATCCTGGTTTTCAAGAATTTCCATTTCTCTGTGTATCTTGTATTGGTATTGATGCTTCCCATATTAACTTCAATCATGGTGGTGGTTGCTATCTAGGCTCAGGATCAACTTTTTAATGGATAAATACTGCCTTTAACTTCTAGCTCTGCACCCTAAAGTACCTTTTAACAATAAAAAAGGGAAGGACCTAACTGAATAAGTTAATTCAATGTTCTTATCCTCAATTAAGGGATTTCATTGATGCAGAATGTTGCTGCAGCATTATGTTAGGAAGCTTAATTAGGTAATTCAGAATGTTGCCGCAGCTTTATGTTAAGAAGCTTAATACTTTAGATTTATTTTAATTAACAATAACGAGTGGTAGTGAGCATTAAAATTTATATATATATATATATATATTGTATAATTTTTAGCCCAAAGGGTGAAGGAATTTCACAAGTTTGATTGTAAGGTTGTCATTCTTAAAAACAAACCTTTCTTCTTCACTTTGAGGTATTGAACGTTTAAAAACTTAAAGTGGCCTAGGCCCCAAGCATCTTAATGCTGGAATGTTGAGGTGTAGGGCTCAAGCATGTTAAGCCATAAGCTATATTTAATAGATGAGATAAAGATAAAGATAAGGTAAGGCTAACATGAAGAAAATGTCTCATATCTGGATTCTTTCCGTGTTTATGAGGTGTAGACATAAGGCTTTCCATTAGCAAGATTAATTAAAAAATGAATTGTTATTTAGAAAGAATATTTTCAAGCTAACAGCTCATACATTTGATAACTTGATCCATTTAATGTCAAAGATGGTCCAATTTATTTCCTATTTTTCAGCATTGTTATTTAGATATAATGGTTTATATTTTGTGATTTGTTTATTTTTCTTCAAGCATCATATTTATAACTACTGAATAAACAATGCAGGGTTTGTCAAACAGGAGGACAGGTGCAACTAGTATTAATGCAGAGAGTTCCCGCTCACATACTGTTTTTACTTGTGTTGTTGAATCCCGATGCAAGGTAAAGACTATTCATGTTTGAGAACTGATGTTTACTTATCAAAAAAAAAGTATGAGAACTGATGTGTACTTATCAAAAAAAAAAAAATGTATGAGAACTGATTTGGGAAGCACAAATAAATTTTTATTTAGTCTTATTTAATTTTGGAATCAATTGTATGTTTATTGGCCAATTGTATTTTATTTTAGGCCCTTGTATTTAATTAGGTTTATTATTGACTATTCATGTTTGAGAACTGATGTGAACTTATCAACAAAAAAAAGTGTTTGAGAACTGATTTGGGAAGCAAAAATAAATTTTTATTTGGTCTTATTTAATTTTGGAATGAATTGCATGTTTATTGGCTAATTGTATTTTATTTTAGGCCCTCGTATTTAATTAGGTTTATTATTGATTTAAATTCAAGAGTATTTTTGTAATAAGTAATTTAGAAATAGGGTCGGTTAGAATTTACTCCAATGAAGGGGGGACTATTTTGATGAATAAATTTCTATTGAAATTGTCCCTGTAAGTGTTGAATGGGTGCCAACTCCATTCAACTCTAAGTGTTGATCTAAGAAGTTTCCCTTACTTGGTGCTGACTCCCAGGTTCTCTATCACCATTTTCTGTTTTTCAATTTTATTGTGTATCATTTTGGTTTGTCCTGTGTCTGGAACCATAGATGATTGGGTCATTAATTGCTATTTTTAAAGTATGAGTCAGACTTTATTTTGTTATAGATTTATAAAATAAAAAAAAACGAAAAAAAACACAGGATTTTCCTAGCTTACTGAGAAGGTATTTTGTTAAGTTATTGACTTGAGTATTTGATAATGAACTTGTTAATTAGAATGGTATAAAATTCTGCAGAACAATGTTTGGTGCTACTGAGCTACATATACATGGTTGGTCCATTTTCAAACAGCTTCAGTCTTTGGGGTTAGATTGTTTTTAAGATCCTATCAGAGCCTAATTTATCAAAAAAGATGTTATCAGAGCATAGTTAGATCAAGATGTCATTGGTATCAAATTGTGTGGAAAATTTTACCTTTCCCAAAAAAAAAAAAAATTCATGTGAAACCCTTAATGAGGATGTCTTTTGTCTGTGATATCCATAATTTGGTGTTGGTTGTTAGGCAGGCCTGCCTGCAAGGGGGTGTGTTACGTTTTATCCCAATCAATATATATTTTTACACACTTCCTTACAATTTTAGATTTTGGATTGGATGCTTTAACAAAAAATGCGAACTGTAAATGCCTCTGTTTCTTTATTGTTCCTGTCCTGAATAGTTGCTGGAGGGATTTTAAAGTAAACCATCCTTTTTGCAGAGCAAGGCAGATGGTTTAAGCACCTGCAAAACAAGCAGAATAAATCTTGTTGATCTAGCTGGTTCAGAGCGACAAAAGTTAACCGGTGCAGCAGGGGATCGTTTAAAGGAAGCTGGGAATATTAATAGATCACTTTCACAACTTGGGTATGGTCAAACATTTCTCTTTCATTTATTGTTTTTCATGCAAAGGTGCATTTTTGGTGTAGTTTACCAATTGGTCAATATTGCTGTACATACAAATTCTTCAAAATTAACTATGATTGATTAGGTTTGCCTCATTTTGGAACCGGAAAGAAACCCGACTCACTTAAATGTCCAAGCGAGGGGTATTGATAATTGTTGGATGCAAACCCCTCCTATGAGAAAGAAAGTAGCCTTGCAGCCTTTTTTCTGTCTATTTCTGATTGAACTCCCTTCCTGTCATCATATCTTGTGTCAGTAGTTGGAAGCAGAATTGGGACTGGATGTAAATGAAGGAAAGGGGATATAGGTTTAATATGGCAAAGCACATGTTTAAGTTCACAGTTTGATGTCATTATTATCCATCCACCTTAAGAGTTATTTCAGTAATCCTGTTGTCTCCTAACCGGTGAGTGGAGTTTGATATTATCTTAATTAAATATTGCTGTATGTATACAAACCCTTCAAAATTAATTATGATCCATTAGGTTTAATATGATGTAACACATGTTTAAGTTCTCAGTTTGATGTCATCATGATCAATCCACCTTAAGAGTTATTTCAGTAATTTTATTGTCTCATAACCGGTGAGTGGATTTTGATATAATCTTAATTAAATGATGAGGTTGACTTATTTCCTTTTTTTTGTTGCTTATTGCTATTTAGGGTGGGGTATATGTTTTCAAAAATAAAACACTGGGGAAGGCAGCTGTACATAGAAAAGAAGGTAGTACATTATGTACAAGGTAACAAGAAAAAAGAGAAAAATGCAAAAAACCTCATGAGCTTTGGGTCAAAATCAAACTGACTCCATGGTTTTCAAATTTGAAATTAGAAACATTGAACTTTGAGAAATACCTGAATTGATCCTTCTATCTGAATTTCCGTCTCAATACTGTTTCTTTATATTAAAAAATTCATTTAGAATATTTTCTAAGATATTTTTAAACTCAAATTTAAAAACGTTTCTTGGCATCCATTTACTCATAAAAATAAATTTCACATGACAATGCATGTGAACATCAAAGTACATTAAGTAAAATTGTTTTGAGAAAATTTGTAAAACAAAATAGATTTTATAAATTGAATGTCATACGGGGCAAAACACTTCATATTAATTTTGATACCCCCTTTATTTTATTTATTTTAATTTGTGAGAAAACAAAACACAGTAAAAGAGGGAAAAGAAAAATGATGAGAAGGGGACCAAGGAGGTGGTGGAGGAGGGGAAAAGAAAAAAGATGAGAAGTGGACCAAGGAGGTGGTGGTGGAGAAGATAATGAGCTCTAGCTTAACTGGCATCTCCTTCCCTTAGAAGTGCTAGGTGGAGGGTGAGGTCATGAGTTCAAGACCCATCAAGTGCTTGTGTATCTTACCATTAAAAAAGAAAACTGGATTGAGCGATCATTGCTCTGAACTTCAATTCCTAATTTCCATGTTTTTGTGGTTCATTAACTGAGGATACTCTGATTTTTGTGGTTATGATTGAGATTAAGATTGACGGTGAGGGTCCGGATTTGAGGGCTTGAAAATAATGATGGTCAAGATTGGAGCAGAGGTACTGAGGGGAGATGCAGGACATGTGGGAATTGAGGGAGAGCTTGAAGAGCATCTCTTCCTGAGCTGCTTGGAGTAGCTTTTCAACCTTCTTGTTATTGAAGAATTGTGTTAAGATAAAAGATGCCTTTTTCTTCTTCTTGATGGCTCCATATAAAACAATTGTGTCTAAATTAATTTTGGAACACGATATGACAAAACATTAATTGTAGCATTTAGTAAGGCAAAACTGTGTTAATTTAGACACAATTGTTTCATATGGAGCCATCAAGAAGAAGAAGAAGCCATCTTTTATCTAAATTAATTTTGGAACACGATATGACAAAACATTAATTGTAGCATTTAGTAAGGCAAAAGTGTGGACATTTTTATTTTTGCTCTAAAGCTAATAGTTGTTAGATGTACCACAAAAACGAAGATTTTTTTATGCATGGAATTTCTGTCTTGTGAACTCAGTCATAATATAGATGTTTCAAAAAATGAATTTTACTGTCCTGCAAATTTGTAGCCAAAATATGACCAACTTCAAATATGGAATTTAACTCTTTCAAAACAATCAACCAATTTTGGTATCTATAAAAGAGGGCAAGAAAGAATAGGTGAAACTTTAAATATATTGTTGCAGATAAATTAAGAATTTTGGTTAGTCATTCATCAGAAAAAAATAAGTAGTCAATATTGCTATGCATATAGCTACTTACACAAAAAGATATGCATATGGCTCTTTTTTAAACTTTTTGAGAATACCACTATCTGACCGCATCTGAGCGTACAATTTAGATAATTTTCCTATAGTCACTTCCCAGGCAGGGCTTTTACTAACATCATACACTACATGTCATGGATTACTTTGACCATTACTTGCAGATAATTTATAGCTGGACGGTTTAAGCCAGCATTGTTGACTTCTATTGTTTTAGTTTTTGATTGTACAAGCCAGCATCATCCCATCATATTTGCTAATGATATTGCCACATTTATTTTTTCCGAATTAATGTTTACTCATGACTTTGTTCACTTCTACTATTATATCCTTATGTTGAGCTTCCAGGGAAGAGAGAGAGGAAGAGGGAGGGGGGGGGGGGGTGTGGGTGGGAGGTATTTGATGCATTTAGGTTCATTTGTTAATGCGGACTTGTGTGAAAAGAAGCAACTTTTAGTTTTGTTGTAATTAGGTTCACTTACTGGTGCAGGAATTTGATAAACATTCTTGCTGAAGTTTCTCAGACGGGAAAGCAGAGGCATATCCCCTATAGAGACTCCAGGCTAACATTTTTGTTGCAGGAGTCTCTTGGGGGAAATGCCAAATTAGCAATGGTCTGTGCTATTTCTCCCACACAAAGGTAATATTGCTGACCCATTCTTCCCTTGCAGCACCCTTGTTTCTTCTTCTTTTGTGAAATTGAAGTTCACATGCCTCAATATTGCAGCTGTAAGAGTGAAACTTTTAGCACATTGAGATTTGCACAGCGCGCCAAGGCTATTAAGAATAAAGCAGTAGTTAATGAAGTCATGGAGGAAAATGTGAATCACTTGCGTGAAGTGATACGGCAGCTAAGGGTATATACTTATTCATCTATTTCTATTTCTACTTCTAAATATAAAATTGGATTGTGTACTCTCCAAAATACCCCTAACATACACTTAACATTAGTCCTACCCAAAAATAAGAAATGAGATCAAATGACTAAAAACAAATTCACTTCAATATGCATATACCTTTTCTTTTGTGTCATTTTGTTCTCAATTTCTGTTTTTGCAAATATGAAGCAACCTTCAAAACACCAACTAGAGGTACTGATACTACTGTCTCTTGCTTTACACATTTTATTTAGGTTTAGTTTTGGATTAGATTAGCTCTTCCTACATGGTTGGATATTATTGAGATGGAAATAAGGGGGACTTTTGATTGGAGATAGGGATGCTGAAAGGCTAACTTTTATAGCAATCCATTTAGAGGTCCTTAAGGATTTAATTCTACTTATTTAAATGCTTATGGATTAGGTTAAGCCTACGCACTTTTTTTTGATTTCATGCATTGATTATTACCTGGACATGGTCCTGCCACAAATATAAAACCTTGATTTTCTTATTCTATGTATTTTCTTTTAGTTTTTGTTCTAGAATACCAATTACTGGCATGTGGAGCCTGCATGGAACTATTATCATTTATAAGACCAATATCTAATGGCTCAAGTGGCATGTCAAACTCATGTAGGATTCACACAGAGCATGGTTTTGCTTGCATCTATCGAATCTTATGGGATTCTCACAGCTCCTACTTCACAAAATCAGTTGCACAAACTTCATTGAGTTCATATAATGCTCCCCTAATACATGCACATTCACCACATTGTTCTGTATTCATAGCAATTTGGTTGGATGTAATTTTGCAATTTCCTTTTTGATACCCCTATTAGTTTTGGGACTTGAATGGACCAATGCATAAACCCTGAATTGGGATGAAAGGAAAAATATGACAAAGAAAAACAAAAGAGCCTTTGAGCACACATGGGAGGCTGTAGTAATTAATTCTTTTGTGCTTCTCCAATACTCAAAACATGTGCGGTATATGACTTTGTGTTTGAATCAACAGGATGAACTACATAGGGTTAAGGCAAAAGGCTACAATCCCCATGATTCAGATGGAGGTCATTCAGCGGCATGGATTCGTAGAAGTATGAATCTACTAAAGTCTAGCCTCAGTTGTCCGATAACATTACGTCATGTTGATGATGATGGTGATGAGGAGATGGAAATAGATGAGGAAGCTGTTGAGATTCTCTGTGAGCGAGTGGATAAGCAAATAGCCAGCAGTGAAGCTAACAATACAATTGATGTGAGCAAAGAAGAAACAGTAAATTCAGTTTCACAACAGGTGGAGTTTGAAGATTTAAGTGGATGTATCAAGGACCAAATTTCTGAGGATATAGATGTTAAAATGGAAGAAGGAGCATCTGAACAGGATGACATCATGATTGTTGATTGTGTGGAACCTGTAAATGTGAGGGATAATTCTGTGTGCACTGTCTCTGAACCTCTAAATGGAGTTTCTGTTACCATTTCCAGTGCAGATGCACAGAATGATTTGTCAAATGGATCATTGAATTGTGTGTCTCCTCCTAGCCTCAGCATAGTTTCATCTGATGTATCCCCAGTACTTAAGTCTCCAACTCCAAGTGTTTCACCCAGAATCAGCAGCAGCAGGAAAAGCTTGAGGACTTCATCGATGTTAACTGCTTCCCAAAAAGATCTCGAGGATGACAATAAGTTAGGCCTAGATGCTTCTCATATATCTTTTAAGAAATCTGTGAGAAGCAGCTCCTCTAGTGCTCTGTGTACTCAAAAAAGTAAGAACTTTCTAACACCAACTGAACATTTGGAAGCAAGTATCCGCCAGGGCCTTGAAATTATTGATAGTCAGCGACAAAGTTCAGCACTAAGGCGGTCATCATTCAGATTTCCGTTCAAACCTGAAGAATCCAAGCCATTTTTACCCGTTGTCAAAGTTGATGTGGGTGTGCAAACCTTTCCTGGTGATATATCAGAAGAAAATCCAGTCATATTTACATGTAGTAGTTGCAAGAATAGAATGCAGCTAGAGGTCAAAGAGGCTGATGACAGTTCAAACCTACAGATAGTACCTGTAGATGGTTCAGAGTCTGCTGACAAATTGAAGAATCACGTTCCCAAAGTAAGTCTAGGGAGAGCAGGGTTTCCAAATATTATTCTGGAATCTTCATATGCATGAGTTGGTTGACCCCCTCTTTTTTCCTTTCCAAACAGGCAGTGGAGAAGGTTTTGGCAGGAGCTATCAGGAGAGAAATGGCACTAGAAGATTTCTGTGCAAAGCAAACTTCTGAGATTGTGCAGCTTAACCGTTTGGTAGGTTTCTTTCAAGTTTTGCCAATACCCAACTATAAGCTTTAGTTTCTTCTAGTGATGCATGACCTCTTCATTTGTCATTTACAGGTGCAACAATACAAGCATGAGAGGGAATGCAATGCCATAATAGCACAGACAAGGGAGGATAAAATTCTTCGCCTCGAGAACCTTATGGATGGTGTTTTACCCACTGAGGAGTTCATGGAGGAAGAGCTAGCATCCCTCACACATGAGCATAAGGTAAAAATTTGTTCTCAAAGTTCATTATTCAGTATATTGTGCATATATCTTACGTATCATCTTCAGATTTTAAAGGAGAAATATGAGAATCATCCTGAAGTTTTAAGAACAAAAATCGAGTTTAAAAGAGCTCAAGATGAGCTGGAACATTATCGAAATTTCTTCGATATGGGTGAGAGGGAAGTGTTGTTGGAAGAGATTGAAGATTTGAGAAGCCAGCTACAATATTACATAGACTCTTCATCCACTGCGTCTCGAAAGCTAAGTCCCATACTGCAGTTGACTTATCCATGTGAGCCCAATTCTGCTCCCCCTCTTAGTGCAGAGTCAACCGAAGAGAGTGCTGAGGCAAAACTTGAACGGGAAAGAAGTCGTTGGACTGAAGCGGAGAGCAGATGGATTTCTCTTTCCGAAGAATTGAGAGTTGAACTTGAAGCTAGCAGATCTCTAGCCGAAAAGAGGAAGCAAGAACTGGAAACTGAGAGGAAATGTGCTGAAGAGCTAAATGAAGCAATACAGATGGCCATGGAGGGGCATGCACGCATGCTGGAAGCATATGCAGATTTGGAAGAGAAGCATATTCAGTTGCTTGCAAGGCATAGGAAGATTCAAGAAGGAACAGAGGATGTCAAGAAAGCAGCTGCTAAAGCAGGAGTTAGGGGAGCTGAGTCCAAGTTCATAAATGCCCTTGCTGCAGAAATTTCAGCATTAAGGGTAGAAAAAGAAAAAGAAAGGAGATATCTTAGGGATGAGAACAAAGGACTTCAGGCTCAATTGAGAGACACTGCAGAGGCTGTGCAGGCTGCAGGAGAATTGCTTGCACGGCTAAAAGAATCAGAAGAGGCTGTTGCTGCTTCCCAGGTGAGTTTGTGTAGCTTTTCATTTTTTTTTTATACTTTATTACTTTGTCTATTTTTTTATATTAATGTTCAATAAAGTATGTATAGATGCAAAAACATTTCTCTATAAATGTTTATATGACTTGGTAATATCCATATCATTGTGCAAACAAAGCATTTATTTGTTTTTATTTGGTAAGCTACCATGTACTCAATCAAACCCCTGTTTGCACCCTCCACCACACTAATACTTACAACCTGAAATCGTTTGTATTGGTACACATATACCCAATGGGTTTAACTTTTGAACCCATGAACCCCCAACCTTACTCTCATCTCTGTTCTGAAGTGGGGAGATGGCATTTGAGTTAGAGTTAGAGCTAATTGGCATAGCACAATGAATGAATTCCCTTTCATGAAAATTTCTATACAATATCTGGGTGAAAGACCATGTAATGATATATGCTTATAGGGTCAAGCACTTCTGTTCAAAATATTGAAACATTCTGCAATCATCAGTGTATTTTCCTCTTCTTCAAAGCTCCATTATTTTGCCTTTCATGTTCTAATAATCTCCTCATGTTGTTTGTTCCCTCTCTCCATCTCATTACTCTTTGGCCAATAGCATATTGATCCACTCATGCTATCTTTTCTGTACAATAATTTTCTCAATCCAACAGTTACAGTTCTGCTCTCTCAAGCTCTTGTTGGCCAATAGCTTATGGATCCACTCCTTATACCATCTTTTCTGTACACTTATTTTCTTAATTAATCAGTTACATTTTCTCTCACTTACTCTCTCTGCATTTTACATTTGTGCCCTTGTGCATGGTTTTCTTTTTCAACTTTCCCTTTCCATTTTGTAATAAAATTTTATGAATTTGTAAACTTTGTTTAAACGGAGTTCAGAATTTTGCAAGTTGTTGTTTTTTTTTTTTTTGGTGCTGGGGTTTTACTCAAAAGTAGAGCTGCAAACTCTTGGAAGCTCCATGCTTATTGCTTTATGCTTTAAGAAAACTCTAGGACTCCTGCTCATGAATTCATATTCGTCGTTTCTGCTTATTGCTTTGGATTTGAATGTCTTCATATTTTTTTCTTGGCTTTCTACTTTCCCTAAGTTGGAATTTCCTAAACTCTCTGTGAGTGAAATGAGATTTTTAGTGTGATAAATAAGATTTTACCCTGAATCTTATTAAAAATATGCAGAAGCGAACTATGGAGGCAGAGCAAGAAACTGAGAGGGCCTACAAACAGATTGATAAATTGAAGAAAAATCATGAAATGGAAATAAGCGCTCTCAATGAGCTCCTTGCGAATTCTCGTTTACATAGGGAAGCAAGACAACAACCAGTTTACGATGAGGCATTTGAAGAATATGCATGCGATCATAGTGGTGAAGACGGTGAGTTGCCAAAACTCACAGAAACCTCATCATGGTTCTCTGGTTATGATCGATGCAACATATAGAATGCCTAAAAGTGTATTTAGTACTAACAGTTTCTGTTATATAGCTCCAAAATCATAGCATAATGTTACTGGTCATCTGGTTGGTAAAGTTTGTGCCAATTTGATTACCAATGTATGTGTTCTCTTATTGACCTTTTCAATTCAGATTCCTGAGTTCATAAGATGTGAATGAATGGTTATATTCTTTTATTCATGCCTACTTGCAGTACAAATTATTTTCACCCATTTCTTGGTATCTTGTCCTTATATCTTTCCCTTTCTATCCCACCTGTTGCTTTCTTTGCTTTTGCTGATTGCCAAATCCGTTTACCCTTCATCTTTTTGGCTACGAAATGAGACACGCACATGCAGGTTTTTCATACGTTATGCTATGGGTTTTTTTTTTAATCCATTTTACTCACATTCTAAAATGTGGGCTATCCATAATAATTCCAAATTCATAATTGTGGTGGTGTTGATGAATGGAGATGTTATAGCTCGAATGGTTGGATAGGGTGGGACTCAATTGCAGGGACAATGGACCTGTAGGAAGATCTCAAAAATAATAGTAACAAAGTGTTGAAGCTTTAGATTTTATTAATTTGTTTGGTTTGCGTGTCAAGAGGATAGGGGGCAATCGTGAAGTGTATGTCCATGGTCCCTTGGTGTCATATGGAAGGCGAAAACATAAACTTTACAGGTACTTCACTTAGCAGCCTCCTGATATGGTAGTCTAGTAGTAGTGTATGTCAGGTCAATAGGTCTTGGAGACCATTAAACAAGAAGCTTGTGCCCTTGTCTTCTCTGATATGTATCTATCCCTACCAGTGGACCATTTCTATTCAAAATGCCAGTTTAACTGGGGATGGATAGATACCAGTAGTAGTAGGCTTTTCAAACCCAGCCATTAATTGCCCAATTGGAATTTTGAGAGAGAAGCTGAAACAAGTTAGCTATCCCAATTTAATAAAGGAAAATGGGTTTGAAAGTGACATCTAGGTAAAACCAAGTACCATTTCATTGTAGAGCAGTGATGGTTGCACATAAGTGTGTGTGAGGTGTGCAAATAACTGAAACCGAGAGTTAAAAAAAAAAACACACACAATCTCAATTGTTGTCACAATTGTGTCCGTACATACTGATGGTCAACAAGTATTTGCTTTCATATATATATATATATATATACACATTGTAAAGAGAGAAGAAAGAATAGTAGCATACAATACAACACCTAAAAAGAACTGAAATGGAAACATAGGGCTGGCCCACAGAAGAGAAAACCAAGTGAGATGGAAAAATGAAATCAGATGTCTGGAGGCTAGCTAAGACCTGCAGACTTTTCTCCAAGACTATGCTTACCAAACATACTTTGAAAATTTGGAAGTAAGAACACGTAAATTCGGTTGGAATGAATGGTTTTCGGGTTCCCAAACACAAGCTCAAATCGTGGAGACGTATATACAAGTTGGTTTACATTTTGGGATTGATGGGGTTGGTGAAACAAAATGATAGTTCTTCACACTCTCTCTCTCACCACTTAAAGCAAAATCCCTTCTTCTTGAGGTTAAAAAGAAAGAAGGGACCGGTGTAGTTGAGTGAGTGATGATAGAAAAAAAACTGTGACAGCCTGGTAATCGGACCCAGTCCCAAAAACGATCATTAACCCACAAAACAAACATATTCCATCAATCTTTCCTAATCACACTTTCCTAACTGGGCCCCATTTCTCTTCATTACTTGTGGAAACAGAAGTGCTAGTTTGTGAATTGTGAGTGAAGAAGTCAGTTGCTAGTCACAGTCTCATATATATTATGACCACGTGTCTGGTCTGGCACTTTGGCCTTCTTTGCAAACACCTTCATCTCTATTTGATTTTCTAAATTAAAAAAAAAAAAACTGGGATCAATTTTTTGTGAAAAAAAAACATTAATAAATACATTTGGTTGTTATTTATGCAAAGCTAGAAGTTTCTGGTAAAATAAATTAACACCTTCATCCCTATCTGGTTAAAATTTTGATTGGCTTGTCATTCACAATGCTCTTTTGTCATAAAGATAACTTTAGATTACCATTCGAATGGGAACTTATTAAAGTCACATTCTTACTACCAAGTTTAGAAGAATTTCTTCCAACTTGTGGTCATCATTTTACTGATAATGAGACTAGTTAATCTAATAATTTCAAGAATGTCACCGTCAATCTGATACTGAAAAGATGCAGGCAGATACCTAACAACCTTTTGATCTTATTGGTTGCTTGAGAATTATATCATAGTAATTATATTCCCAAGTACTGTGTTTGGCTTGTAGGGAAAAAAATAAAGAAAATCAAAAGAAATGAGTGAAGTTCTTGCGGTTGGTTAGTGAAAAGATGAAAAGAGGTTGTGGTTGGACGCAAGGACTTTCTAATTTCTATGGGACCAAAATCTTCACCTTTTGGCTGAAAGAGAGAGTAAAGGGGTAAAAAGTCACACCAATACATATTATATTTTTCTTTGAATGGGCTAGCAGATCATACAAAATTAAATTTATATTCTCATCCCTACTATCAAATATTATAAATGCAGCTAATAAAAAAAATTTCACAATAAATATATATATATGTATATATATATAATTATTAAGTTGAAACTTTTACTAGTTTTTATTTCGACTCACCATTTAACATGGTCTGCCTACTAATATTAATTTGTCACCAAAAACACTTTGCGAACTTTTTGGGTCTCTAGGTTTATTGTTTTCTCTTAACCCTATTGTTTTTTCACTGGCATCTTCCTTTAGGTTTTCATCGCCCTTTTTCTTTTCAATTCCCTTTTCCGCTTACATACCACACCACGTTGACTAGCCAGCTGAACTACTGGTGGATAGCTGTAATTTTACAACCCAAATAAAACTAAACTAACAAATACTTTATTATTCATATGTTCTTTTCTTCTTCTTTTTCGTTCTTTTTTTTTTTTAATTTTATTATTTTAGATAATTCAATAGTTATAATATTAAGAGAAAATATTAATTTGAACTTAGATTTTCTTTCATAAAAAAATTTCACTAAACGTTATAAGGCTTTTAAAATGCACAAATGAATTTCAGAAGTCCAATTTAAATGAATGAAAATTTATATGTGATATGACAGTAGATCCTTCACGTCATTAGACAGTACAAAGATTTTTTTTTTTTTTTTTTTTGAGAAACAGACAGTATAAAGATTTATGTAAACAGTTATACCCTATAAATACTCTCTCCAAGTCCCTGCTACATTGAATTTAACAATACAGTGGACTTGCATTAAAGTTAACAGTGCGTAACAAAGTTTGGTATCCGGATATACTGTTAGCTATCAATTCATAGTAAAATCTTTGAAGGATTAAGGTATACTTTGTCCTTTTTTTTTTTTTTTTTTTTTAATTTAGAAAATCATACTTTGTCCATGCATAGACTTAGAGTGAGTTTGGTTTGTCGTCTTATAATTTAATTTATGGTTTAAAAAGTACTGATACTTTATTCTTATGAAGAGGTATACTCCATTAGTATTTTTCAAAACATTTTAGTCAAAATTTACCCATTTAAGTTACATGCTTCTACCTCTGTTCCTTGCTGTTTAAGACAATGATCCTTACATGTATTTTTCAAATTAGTAGTTATACCGATGTTTATTTATTTATTTTTTCCTATGGCTAAAAAAAAAAAAAAACAAGTATTTAAACCATTATATGTAGTGCCACTGTAAATTAACTTATGCCTATAATGTCGATTTGGCTTCAAAATCCAAATGCTAGTTCAATAATAACAGCATCTTTTGTGGTGTCTCTTATCTCATATAAATAAAATGTTACTTTTAAAAGTTTAATTCGGCAAATCACTTTCTCAAAAAAAAAAAAATCGGCAAATCAAATTCATTCATTCAACATCTTTTAATTAAAATAGAATTTGTTGTAAACAAGTTATCACATTTATGTGGTGCCATAATTTCATGGATTAAAGACAAAAATACATTTTTGGCCCTTAAAGCTTAGAATTATTTTTATTTTTGTCCATTGCATTTTAAAATTTTCCTTTTGAATATTAATATTTGATTTCGTTTTTCTTTTGGTACATAATCCATTTCTATTAGTAATTTGATCATTATGTACTAAATTAAAGATAAAGTTTAGTTACAAAATTGGTTATAGCCTTAGGCTACAACCTTACTCAATATCTTTTTATTGGAGATAAATTTTGACAAATCCACCATTGGATCACATTTTCTTTCTATATTCTACATGCTTGTAAAATTCTAGAAAATTAAAGATCAATAGTTATGTCATCAATAAATTATTTAAATTGCAATTTTTTGTAATTTAAAATTATTCATAAAATATAAGCTTATAGATTATAAAGTAAAGAATATCCAATTGACACAAAATTTGACATGTGTATTAAGAGCGTAAAGAACGTGCAATTCAACAGTTAGATTTTTAAATATGTAGTAATATTTATTTTATTGAGTAAAGTTGTAACTTTATACTACATCCAATTTTATAGTTAAATTTTGTCCCCAAATTAATAGTTAGGTTACTAAGCACTTATTTTACACTTAACAATTATATTACTAATGGAGATAAATGGCAAGGCCAATACGAAAACGAAATCAAACACGAAGAATTAAATTGAAAATTTTGAAATTTAAAGGAGTAAAATAAAAATAACCTTAAATTTTAAGAGTCAAAATTCTATTTTAATCTAATCAAATGCTATATAATTATGGTCAAAATGAAGGAAAAAAAAAAAACCCCACAGATTCCCCCCACCAAAAAAAGAAAAAAGAAAAAAGAAATACCCTGTTCTTAGTTTTTACTGGTCCCGTACATTGTACTAGAGCATCTTAATCAAACACCCACTTATTTTTTCGGCTATTCAATAGATTTAATAGTGATTCTGTCATGCTTTCATAGATATATGTGATGTTGTAATGTCACAACAGATCGATTAAATTTGAAGGACTGACCTGCATTGAGGATCAATCAGTTGGTGTAATTTGATTATTTGAAGGGCTTCTTTTTCATTTCTTACTAAAAAAAAAAAAATTAGAAATTTGCATTTCACTTTATCTATTAGCCAAAAAACAATTACTGAAAATTTCCAAAACTACGTTGAATAGTAATAGTAAATTAAAATCTTTATATATATATATATACTCACTATAGAAGCTCATAAATAAAAAATACATATAATAGAATTTTAATTTATAATGTTCTCTTTATGATGCTTTTATTTTATCATCATATCAAAATATTAATTGGTTTTTAGTGTAAATAGAATTTATAACCGAAAATGATAAAATATTTTGTTTTAATTATAAAATATTTTACCACTTAGGTTAACTAGAATCTACTAAATTTATTATTTCAGAGAAGTCTGGTTTCCAAAAAAAAAAAAAAAACAAAAAACAAAAAAAAAGAGAGCAAAATGAAAATGGAAGATCATTGCATTCACCAAGTAAATCCAAGTTGCATTTAATTTACAAATTAAGTACATAAATGGGGAGATCCATCAATCATAAATCAGTCTCTTGAGAAAAAGGTGATAGTGTAGATATTGTTATAGTTTGGAAGGAGGATTTTCTTTACAGCCTTTGATAGAAAGTTCCGCTCTATTCTGCAAAGCAAAGAGTATCCATCTACATCTGAACTCCACTACTTTATTCTTCCACTTATCCATTTTAGATTTTCCTTTTACAAAAATTTCTGAAGTAGTTGGGAGTCCTGTGTAATAAAGCTTTCTTTCTGATTCCTCAGCCAAGTCAGAACTTCACTACTGCCAACCTGGGCCTTTGATGTCCTTGTCATTTCCTAGATTAAAATAAATGCTAGCTACTAGTAATAGTATTATTATTATTATTATTATTATTAGAAATTTTTTTTAAAAAAAAAATTATTTAAAAAAAAGAAAAAGTAAACCATAGTTGTTGTTGTTGTTGTTGTTTTGCTTGCTTGCTTTCTTGTCAATTTGTCATTTGGTGCACAGTGATTTCCCAAGGTTCCAAAAATGACTTTGGATTCCAGCTCAAAAACACTAATTATTATTATTCTTAATCATCAGTTGGACTTAGAAGAACATTTGTCCCCACTCAACAGCTGGTTACAATTAAGAATCTACTTTTCCACAAGTTACGCGATTTAACGTAACAATATATCAATTCCAATCACGGGCCCAAAATATAAACCCCTTTGCCCTTTCCAGCTAAAACTGAAAGCAACTCAAAATAATATATCATCATCATTGAATATGTTTTCTTTGATTTCTAAAAGATATGAAAAAATAAATAAATAAAGGAGGAAGATTTGGTATTCCATGACACAATTAACGGTTGTTAGGTTGTTTTTTTTTCTGTTTGTTTGCCTTCTCAGCAACCAAGTTGAACAAAAAGACTTGCAAAGAAACAAAGAAATCATAACACTATTTGTCATATAGGGTCTAAATTAATAATCATCAATGATAAGTATTTCTGAATGGTCAAGGTTGCTGAAATGAAAAAACTCCCCTCTCCTTTCAATTTTTCAACCATGGACCATCCTACAATTTATATGTGGTTTACAGAATGCTGCAATTAGTTCTAGGAAATTACAATGTGAAATTCTTTGAAAGAATTCACCAAAAGAATGAGTTGCCATAAAGATTTCCCAAAAAAAGACACTAAATTAAAAAGGAAGTGGTTCTCCTTCACCAAGCTAAGAAGAATTCACTCAAACTGGAGTTGCTCTTTATGTACAGAAGCCTCTCTCTCTCTCTTTCTCCTGGGGGCCTCAATTGAATTTAATGGACTGTCCATTAGTGCTAATTTACAGCTCAACTTTCATCTGTGCTCCAGCCATTGAGCCTGCACCAAACAAATTATGGATTAGATACTAAACCAAACTTCTACATGCTAATGCCAAATTTCTAATGACATTGTTTCCTTACCATGAAAGCTCTGCTGCTTGTTCTGGCCAAAAGCCATCTGAACCACACTTTGGAGGTCATCCTCCCAGAGTGCTGAAACCTGGAAATCAATTCATAGGTAGCCTTTTAGATTATGTAAGACAGACCATTTTAAAGACATGAAATTAGCTAAGTTTCTCTTCAATTACTTCTGGGGTGGCTTCACCAAATCCATCTATAGGAGGCAATTGTGCACTTGGATTTCGACGCAGTGCAGCATTCAAAGAGTTCACTGGGAATTGGTTCTCTGTCCCATTAGCTATGCCACTATGCAAGGATGGCACTTGCTGGTGCTGGTATCCAAAAGGGAATGCCGGCATCGCAGATTCTATTGGGTAAAGGGTATGTGGCAAAGCTCCACGAGATTGAAATATCTGAGATGCACAATATTTTTTGTGTTACCAATTCACTGGAAAAACATCCACTTGTAACAATTCAAGATAACAGTAAAGTGTATCAACTTACATCCTTGGAAAGAAGAGCATCCATGTTGAGATCCATCCTCGGATTCACAGTTGACAATTTCATTGAAAGGAACTGTAAAATAAGAAATTGACCAACATAAGATTTAGCACTGTGAACTTGGGAGTTTGAAATTACTGAAAAATAATGGTGAAACTTGGGTCAAACTTGAGTTTACCTCAACCTGTCGCTGCAATGACTGCACATAGTTTATAATTTCATCCAGCATAACAGCCTTCCCGGTGACCTGAATTTTCAATTCAATTCCAAGTTAGATCAATTTCATATTTTTGTTTCTTCTAGAATTTTTTATACATGTATAATTTAGGCTGTAATTTGCATATTAAAAAAAAGCCACCTTATTGCAACCAGGAACAAGATCCTGCAGGAACTTCATCCTTTCACTAATTTTCTCTCTTCGTACCTAACCAAGAGTGAATGACAAAAAGGTACATGTCAAAATGGGAATCTAATCATGCAGCAAACTAAAAACAGATATCAAAGAACACTGTCATAGTTCGTACTCTTTCGGCAAGACTATGGCTATCTGTAGCTTGGCCCCTCCGGGCTCTGACATGGATGTAGTCCTTTGGTGGCTCTGGAGGCTTTGAATTATCCTTGTTTTGTTTCTGATTCACATCCCCTGCAGTTTTTGGCTCCGTCTTTCCCTTTGCAGTATCTTTCTCATTTCCAGCATCTTCGTCTTGTTTGCTTCTTTTTGCATTCGATTCGTCGTTGTCCACAGCAGCCTGCCATTCCATGGATTCAAACTCTTAATATGAATTCTCAAGATTAAAAAAAGGAATCTTGACTATGAAAATCCACCTTCTATATTAAAAGCATTACCTTGGAATCTTTAGCTGAGCGAGTAGTGAGACTGAGAGTTTCTTTAGCTTTTCCCCTGGGTATGGATTTCCTTTTCCTGCCATTGGTCTCAGTGTCAACTTTGTTACTCACTTCCCCACCTGGGATCTGTTCAGACACAGAAGATCCCTCCCCGGAATCAACCAATTCAGCATTTTCAGGAGTGGAAGACCTTGATAACCTACTCAATTTCTTATCTGCAGCTAAATTTGCTTCCTGTGGGGAGCTCCTTTTGTTTTCCTGAACACCCATCTGAGATCCAGTAGCAAGCTTCAATGACTGGTTACTGGCAGCTCTGGACAGCTTGCCTGATTCCACTCTTGGCATCAATCTATAAGGCAATTCAGTCTCATTCAATCCCATAAAACTTGTGTTGCTAACAAAGCATGATAATCTTGCAGCCCTTTCTGCAAATCCAGGGTCGGGTGAAAAGGGTGCCAAACTTGGATGGTTACCAGGAATTGGCAGATTCCCTCTGATCTGTGAGTCCATCATTGAGAGGTTGAGCTTGGGAGGGGAATTCAGAGGGGTACTATAACAAGAAGTGTTAGTACTATTGTTGTTGTTGTTGTGGCCCGCAATGTAATTCTGTGGTGAAATATCACCGGAGTTGCATATGCTTCCTAGTCTTCCAATTAGTTCTCTGATCATTAGACCATCGCCACCACCGCCAGGAATAGCACCGGCATTGGAGGCTGCCGGGGAAGACACAATGGAGCTTAGGGCAGACTCAAAGGGATCGCTCTGATCCACTGAATTATCCCAATTGGGATTGAAAAAGCAGTTGGTAAGTTGGTCAGGAGCATAATTCAGTTCATTGGGTTGGATTTCCATGCCAAAAGTGGAACTAGCCCAATTGGGTTGTGTCATGTTCTCCTTTTCCATGAGAAAATCTAGTTAGACAAGAAAATGGAACACACAAGTTGGAGGAGACCCAGATCAAGAATTAGAGTCAGAAAAAAGAATACCCAGAAGTGTTGTTGGAGAAATCTTTAATGGGGTGTCTTGTACTATAACATATAAGGAAGCAAAGGTTGAGAAAAGTAGATTGGTGCCGAAGGACATGTAATGATGATAATGCAGTCCTTGAATGTCACTCAAATGAATAAAAGAGAAAAAAAAAAAAAAAATGCTAAAAGAAAGGGATGTGTTTTGTGTATTTGTGTGTGTGGGAGAGAGAGAGAGAGAGAGAGAGAGAGAAATGTGGAAAGGTGAGAGGAAGCTAGATAGATAAAGCAAGGAAATGCCTGTTGACCTTTTTTTTTTTTTTTTTTTTTTTTTAATACTGGATGATATGATTGTTATTACAAATATCTCTGCCTAAAACTCCGCAATAGACGGTGGAGAGGGTTGTAATGCCGGGCCTTAAACGTCAAACCAGCTCATGTCTCCTCTGTTTTTTTTTTTGAAATTTTTACACACTCGTTTGTGTCTCAGCCATCAGAGCCTAAATGAAAGGTAGAAGTAGAACTATGAAGAAGGAAAAAAAAAAAAATCTGTCTTTTTCTTTGGTTTTTTCTGCACTGTTGTCTTATCTTTCTATGTTGTTTGTTCTTTTGGGCTGGGATGGGACGGGAAGGGAAGAAAGGACTTAGGAAAAGGGATAGGAAGGTGTAAACTTCCTATCAGATCAAGTCATCGGTCAGTTTTTGGTGTACGTATGAATTGAACTCCAAATTTTTTATACAATCATCAAAAATTTTACCAATTGAGTTAATTAGAACCTACTGTCATAAAATGATGATAAATGCTAATCATCAGTGATTTTTTTTTTTTTTGGTCGCTTCTATTAGTTAACCATGATCTTTTTTTTTTTTTTTTTTTTGAGAAACCACCCCCTAAAAAAGGGAGTTTTTTTTTTTTGGGAGAATAAAAAAGAAAAAAAAAAAAGGGAGGAGTTAACCATGATCTATGAGAGAAAAGAGTATTTTTTTTTTTTTCCAACAGCTTTATATTAGAAAAAATAAAGTTGACTTTTCATTTACTCTGAGTAATAAAGTTCTGTTTAGGATTGCCGCGGTAAAGTTTTGGTAAAATTTCATTTAGAGCATCTTTATCAAGGATTGCAAAAAATTTAGCATTTACCCTCTCAAATCTCAATTTTATAACATATAACACTCTACTTTACAACATCATTTCTATCAAAGCTTCTATTTTTTTAACAATTCATTTAAATATTCTTTCTTTATCAATTTTTTATTCTTTTTTATTTTTCCAGTCTCTTTCTCTAAGACTCTCTTCTCTGTCTCTCTTTCACACCCAGCGCCGTTAGCCACCATATCCACCCACCCATTTCACAACTACCAGATCTACCCACCATCGCCACAACCACAAACAACAGTAGAAAAAAAAAAAAAAAAAAAAAAAAAAAAAAAAAAAAAAAAAAAACCCTCCATATCCAAAGCCACAAAATCAAAAATCATCCAAATCAAAGAATTACAACATCACAACAAAGACCCAAAACCACCCCGATCAACCCACACCCATCTCTGAACCACCCCGATCAACCCTTACCCAGCACCCAAAACCACCCCGATCAACCCACAAACCCCGCCACTGAAATCAAGAACCCACCAAAATCAATCAAAACTACTGAAATTAAAACTCACCAATATCAAATTGCAAAATCCACTCACCGAACCACCGCAGAGACCCACCATGAACCATCGTAGAGACCCATGATCCACAAAAAACCACTGCAGCCCAACCACACCCAAGACCCACAAACTCAAGATGCAGAGAGAAAGGGAAACAGAGAGGCAGAGTGCAAATGACAGAAAGAGTAAGAAGGAGTGGATGGAGAGCACGAGATCGGCGATGATGATGACGAGGAGAGAGCATGTGGGTTTGGAGAATAACAGCGGTTTGGCGAGCTATGGAGGGCTTGCCTGAGATAGAGACACCAGAAGGAAAGAGGGACGGAGAGCACGAGAGAGAGTGATAGAGGAGAAGTGAGAGAGGAGAGAGAAGAGACTTGAGACAACACGGAAAAGAGAGAGAAAGAAATTAATAAAAAATTATAGCATAGTGCTACAGTGCGGTCTTATTTTTGAAACCGCATTGTAGCTGTATTGCAAAACTTTTGGCATATACAATCTTTGATGGAGCACGTTTTTGGGTCAAAAATGCTAAAAAATAGTATCTTTTAGCATATACCATGTTTAATGAGAATGCTCTTAGCTACTGCGAGGTTTGGGTTAATTCTAACTAGTTCCAAAACATTTTAAAATTGACCAATTTAGTCAGAAGAAAACTTAGTCCTTAAACGGAGCAAACACCGTTACTTTCTATTCTTTCTCTCTCTCATCTATCCTGTCCTAGATCCATTTCTCTCAAACTCAACTCTTTCTTTTACTCTCAAACCACTTTCTCAAAAATCTCTAACATAACCATGGTCACTGGAGAAACCCATAAGCTCAGTTACTGATGTCAACAACACCACCATGCAAGGTTCTTCCCGATATCCACCAAGCTTGATGCCATTAATGGACTCTCATCTCTTTCTCTCTCTCTCTCTCTCTCTCTCTCTCTCTCTCACATCAGAACCCACGCGGTGGTGGTGGTGGTGGTGGTGGTGGTGGTGCTTTGATCTAGACCTCTCCATCGTCTTTGCGGTGGCGGCATGGATCTCAACATGGGCTTTGGATTTTGAATTTGGGTAGTGTTCTTCTGGAGATGATGACTTCGATCTTGTGGTGTGGAGTTTTTTTTTTTTTTTTTTTTTTTTTTTTTCCCTGCAAAGGTTTATAATGGGGTCTTGGGTGGTTTTTGTGTTGATTTTCTGTATGTTGTTTGGCTGGGATTTTTTTTTGGGGAGTTTTAGTTGGGGTTTTTTGGAGATTTCAATGGGGGTTTACAAAGGGATTAATGGGTTTTGAAAGAGAGATTTTTCTATGCTTTTTTGTAGCATTTTCATGGGACTTTCAGTGGGATTTTGGTACCAGTTTTATGGATTCAGAGATCTGGGTTGGGTATTTTTGTTTAGAGAGATAGAGGCGAAGGAGAGAGAAAGAGGAGAATTTAACTAACGGTGTTTGGTCCGTTTAAGGACTAAGTTGTCTTTAGGGACCAAGTTGGTCAATTTTGTTACTCAAAAAAAAAAAAGTTGTTCAATTTTGAAATGTATTGGACTTGGTTAGCATTAACCCAAACTTTAGGGTAGGTTAATGAAATTTATCCTAAATTTTTTATCTATACAAGTTGCCTTTTCCCTTCAAATTGAGGACTTTGTCCTAGAGTTAGGTTAGGGGTGACAATTCATGTTTATCGATTGTGTTTGTGTTGTGTGTCAACTCACGAATATTCGACTATATATAATAATACAAATATTTTATTAATTGTGTCAGAATCTTTCAACTCTAATATAACCAGTTTGTTGATTAGGTTGACACAATGCAACTCGCATATCCTTTAATAAATAAGTCATGTTATGGTAGACACGATCTAACACAATCCATTTGATAAATAGGTCATATAATCTGGTTAACACATTTACTTGACAAAAAACTTGTTAGCAAGTTTCAAACAAAGTCACCAACAATTAAAATTTAATTAAAACCATAAATTTTAGAAATAACCACAAAATCCAAAAGGTAATAGAAGTCCTTCCTTAAAATAAAATTACAAGTCCTAAAGATATTTGGTTAACAACATAACATCTAAATTCAAGTTCCATATTACAACACCAAAAAGACAAATACATTACAACTTGTAAGTCCAATTATATAAGAACCAAGTTACATATTACAAAAAAAAAAAAAAAAGAAGACAACATCACAAATCAAGAGACAAGAATGAAAGAGATTGAGCAGTCCATTTATGGGGTGTCATCCCTGCACTCGTTTTTGTTTTTGATAATTTAATAGTTACAAATGTCTCTGTCGGAAACACCAAGCAGTTGAACTACAAGACTCTTGGCCCTTGGCCCTTGCACTCCTTGTTGATATCTATAATCATGATATTTTCAATGAGTTCATCCAATTGGAACGATTCAATAACTACCTCAAAACATAACTTCAAATATTAAAAATTCAACAAAACATTATAAATACGAAGTATTAAAACCCAATAAAAGAATTTTATCTCTCTCTCTCTCTCTAATCTACGTATATCTAAAAGCTGAAGAGTAACATTTATTATTGCTACGCTTCTGTTTAGCCACATCATCCACCTATTTCCAACATTCTCTCTCTTATTTTTAACTCTTTTTTTTACATAATTAATTTGCCAACTTAATGTTATACTTTCTCCACATTTTCCTTTCTCTTTTACCTTTTCGTCTCCTCACTACTATCTATCTTAATATCACTTTTCCTTTATCCCTTTATCTTCCTTTATTTTTGGCTTTTCTTATTCCCCTCCTCTTACTATAAATGTATAATTCTCTATTTCATTTTATACATAGTTTTCCTACACACAAAAGGTAATTTCACCCTCTAATTTAGGTTGATGAATTTTTTATTATTATTTGAAACTTTACTTTGGGTCGATGTGATTAAGTTGTGTTTTAAGTTGTTATCTTTTTTTTTTTCTCTTTGATTTCATAGATTTTACCCTATTGCATTATATATAAATATAGTATACACAAATATAATGTTATTTTATTACATAACATAACATGACTTGGATAATTTGGTGTTTATTATAATTTTTTTTTTACATTTTTTTCTTCTCATATTATTTTCTATAAATTTCTTATTATTCTCTCTCACATTCTCTCTTGAAAAGTGGTTATTCTCACTCTCTTTCTCTCTCTCTCTCTCTCTCTCTCTCTCTCTCTCTCTCTCTCTCTTCGTTTTTTATTCTTTCTTGCAACTCTACTCTATATTGATAAATCATTGTGATTTTTAAAACTCTATCTTGGGTTCATATATTTTAGTGTTATATTTTTTTTAGTTCCCATTACAAGTGGCATCTCTCTCTCTCTTATAGTTTTGGTTGGTTTGATTTTGTTTGAGTTAATACTTGATTATTTTGGAAGTAAGAATTTGAGTTTATATCTGTGATACCCCAATTTGATTGATTGTGTGATGTGTGTGGGTGTGTAATGAGTCCCACATTGGGTATATACTGGGTTGAACTAGGCTTTATAACAACTGTAAGGAGCCTTAATTGTGACTAGTCCTTTTAAGGTATAGCACAGATATAACTAGCGCTTTTCCTTGGGTCGTTACATATGGTATCAGAGCCGGCCCGGTAACCCTATGTAGGCTCGAAGACACTACTCCACAAAGTGGGCCCTAATGAGGATGTTAGGGATTTAAGTGGGGGAGATTGTGATGCTCCAATTTGATTGATTGTGTGATGTGTGTGGGTATGTGATGAGTCCCATATTGGGTATTTACTAGGTTGAACTGGGCTTTATAACAAATGCAAGAAGCCTCAATTGTGACTAGTCCTTTTGAGGTATAGCGCAGATGTGGCTAACGCTTTTCCTTAGGTCGTTATACTATCAAAACACAATCTTGGCTATGCTAATAACAAATCGGAATTCTGTCAATTTCGGTCTATTTTGGTCCACTTCATCAATTCGGTTCAGATCAGGCTACTTTAGTCCACTTCATCAATTTGGTTCAGATCAGGCTACTTCAGTCCACTTTGTTCAAATTTGGTCTAATTCAGTCCACTTCAATTCAATTTGGTCCATTTGGTCTACTTCGGTCAATTCAGTCCAACTCGGTCTATTGGGTCTATTTTGGTCCAATTCGGTTTACTTCAGTCCAATTTGGCCCATTTGGTCAATTTAGTCAACTTCGATCTATTCCGTCCAATTTGATCCACTTAAGTCTATTCGGTCCATTTGGTCCATTTTAGATCACTTTGGTCCAATTCGGTATACCTACTTAAGAATGACAAAATACAAGCTTGGATTTAGAGTACTATTAATTATTAGAGTAATATCAATTGTAATTATATGATAAGTTTTGGTTATCAAAATATTTTCCTTAAGAGAATAAGAATTTGAATAATAACTTTGAAACTTAAAAATTTTAATTGTACCAAAAGAAATTAGGGAAATATAATGCATAATAAAAATGCTTAGAAGAATATGACCATTCCATAAAAGAATAATATCAATCAAACATAAAAAATAAAAAATAAAAAAAATGATAAAATTATATATTTGTAAAAATAGAGTAGTGGAAATTACTTTTTGAAATTGTTTAATTTTTAGGGGAAAAATTATCTATAAAAAATTTAGAGAATAAATTAAACATATTCAGTATGAGTTTGTTATGAGTTTTGAATATCATTATAATCTCTTTTAAGATAATGAAGAATTTGAATAATTTATTTAAATAAAAATGATACATACATACATACATATATATATATATATATTGTGGGGCCAAAGAATTTGGCAACCCTGGCCCGCTTTATATTAAGCTCAAGGCCCACACCGAAAAGGAAGAGATGTCCGAGGACGAACGAAGAAAGTCCAAATTACCAAGAAACGTCGCCGAGGACAATCCTGTCCTCGGCCTACCAAGACCAATGGGAGTGAAGAGCGGCACGCCATCAAAGGCAACCTCCCAGAGCATCCTAAGAAAAAGGACAAGTACAATGGGTCAGCCATGGGAGCAGGGTGAAGGAGCAATTCAAGGAGAAATTGTCACCTCCGCATTAAATACCCACAACTAATGTTCTGGCCGCATTAATGAGGAAATGACCCCTGAACAGTGCTGCTTTGGTCGCTGCAACTCACAGAAGGTTTGGGAAGGTGGCTGATAGGACAAGCACTCAAGTAATGACCTGCATAACCAACAAATGGAGGGCCAAGATCAACTGAAAGAAGATATATAATGTAAGAAAACCTCTAGGAAGCGGGGGATAAAAAATGAGAAACAGAGAACACTGTAACAATTTATATCATCTTTGAAACCTTTGTAGCCAAGCATTGAAGAAATAATAAGAACAACATGCCTATCGAATAAGGTCCGAGGACAGAATTTCACACTCTAGTCCATGTCCTTGTTGTTCAATCCTCTCAAAGCGACGCCTAGTTGTTGTAACCCTCACTAAGGTCTAGTTCTTGTACCCATTCTCTACAAATTTATTGTATTAGGCTAGTTGGGCCTGAGTCCACTCATTCAGTAGAAGAAGTGCTCAAACCCAATCCCTACAATTGGCGCTGTTTGTAGGAAGAACTTGTGTGTTAGTAAGGGCAACAATCAAGCATGGTAGGATCAGGCCCTCATCAAGCAGGCTCCCATCAGCCTGAACCGGCTAGATCCCAACAGCAGGGTAGCTTCCCCAACCCTGAGCGTGATCGAAACAAAGAGAATGGAAGGTTTCGAGAAGAAAGTGTGCACACCACTCAAACCAGCAGAAGCCACTCTCGTATGGGCAGTCACGTGCTCCAGAGACAAAATAACGATCGGGCCATGCAACAAGAAGAAGTTAGGAGTCACGTATCCTAGAGACAGAATGACAAGCAGGCCATGTAGTGAGAGATAGATAACTTGAAGAAAAGGCTGCGCCATGCACAACGAAGGCGGTCTCGTTCTAGCCCTGACATGCCCTCCGATGATGAAAGTGATGATAACTATAGGCAAAGATCGAGAACTCCTCCAAGTGAGACCTTCTCTCATGAAGAGGAGCACCGCCGGAGGCGTGAACGTAAAAGCCCCTCTCCTAGGGGCTCAGGAAACGTTGCCATGAGCAGGGCACTGGATCAACTCTCCAAATCACCTTTCACACACCACATAAAAGGGGTTACACTCCCTCGAAGATTCCAGCAGCCAACCTTCACCATATATAACGGCAAAACAAACCCCGTGGAGCACGTGAGCCAGTTTAACCAAAGGATGGCTGTTTATTCTAAAAACGAGGCGCTGATGTGCAAGGTTTTCCCATCTAACTTAGGACTAGTGGCAATGAGGTGGTTCAACGGCTTGAAGACGAATTCCATAGATTCGTATAGGTAATTAACCTAAGCCTTTGGCTCCTATTTCGTTACAAACAGCAGAGCTCCTCAATCATTGAGTGCGTTATTGTCTTTATCCATGCACAATGGAGAAACTCTAAAGGCCTACTTGGATAGAAATTGGGAGATGTATAATGAAATGGACGGCAATTTTGATGATGTCGTCATCAGCACCTTCAAAAATAGTCTCCCAGCCGAGCACGGCTTGAGGAAGTCTCTAACTGGTAAGCCTGCCACCAGCGTGCGTCAACTGATGGATCGGATCGATAAGTATAAATGAGTAGAGGAAGACCAACTGCAAGGTATGGGAAAAGAGAAGGTTATCCGTCAGGAGATGAAAGATTTCAGGTCAGACCGATATAACAGCAACCGCCCGAAGAGAGATTTCGTAGGGCAATCCGGAGCAACCAACACACAGACTGTCAATGCTGTATTCTGAGAACCAGTACATCAGGTACTGGAGAAAATCAGGAACGAGCCCTACTTTAAGGGGCCGAATAAGATGGAGGGGGAATCCACGAAGCGCAATCAAAACTTTTATTATCAATACCACCAAGATCACGGACATACCACAGAGAACTGCAGGAACCTCTGGAACTATTTGGACCAGCTAGTCCAAGAAGGAAAGCTGAAGCACCTTCTGCATCATTCCAGTAGTCATTAAGGTCAGACCCATCAAGAACCCCAGAGAGATACCGCTCTAAAGCCACCCGTAGGGATGATCAATGTAATCTTGGCCGCACCAGGAAGAATAGGCACGCGCCCTTCACGAGTGTTATCTGTGGCTCAGCTGCCTGCCGAGGAGTCCCAGCTAGAGCCGAAGAGGGCCAAAATGGATTGCCACCCAGTCTTGAGTTTTTCAGAGGAAGACAAGATTGGAACCACCCAGCCCCATGACGATGCGCTGTTGATCACTTTCAAAATCGGGGACTACAATGTGAAAAGAGTGATGGTGGATAATGGCAGTGCGGCCGAGGTTATGTACCCCGACCTCTACAAGGGGCTGAGGTTAAAACCAGAAAATTTGATGCCCTATAACTCTCTTTTAATGAGATTTGACGGGAAGCTTGTTATCCCAAAGAGCATGATTAGGCTATCCATCCAGACCGGCCCAGAGATAGTGGAAGTCAAATTTATCGTGGTGGACACCTACTCTTCATACACAGTCATCGTCAGTAGGCCCTGGCTCCATACCTTGGGGGCTGTTGCCTCCTCCTTGCATTAGAATGTGAAATTCCCGTCAAGGAACCAGGTTCTCGAAATCCGTGGTTACCAATCCATGGCGGCCATTTCACATTGGCTCGATGCAGAGTCATCGGCCTCTGTTGAAAAGAACTTATAGCAATCAAAGGCCCCGGTGTTGCCCCCTGATACAGCTGCCAAGAAAGCAAAATGCGAAAATCTAGAGAAGGTGGTCATTGGTGATGACCTAGAGAAGTTTTTTCAAGTTGGGGCCCAGCTGCCTCTTCAGGAGAAGGAGGGATTGATTGAGTTTCTCAAAAGAAATATTGACGTATTTGCATGGGATGCCTGCAATGTTCCAGGGATTGATCCAGCCTTCATCTGTCACCATCTGAATGTCAACCCGTCCATCACTCCCAAGAAGCAGCCACCTCGACGCCTGTCAAGAGAGCACGCCGATGCGATTAGGGACAAGGTGATGATGCTTAAGCGTGCAGGGGCTATCAAAGAGGTTTTTTACCTCGAATGGTTGGCCAACACCTTGGTGGTCAAGAAGAAAAGTGAAAAATGGAAGGTTTGCGTAGACTTCACGGACCTAAATAAGGCATGCCCAAAAGACCCGTTCCCCATGCCTTGGATAAACCAGCTGGTGGATGCAACTGTGGGCCATCCTCGAATGAGCTTCTTAGATACCTTCCAAGGCTATCATCAAATACCACTAGCCCTGGAGGATCAAGAGAAGACGGCCTTCGTGACACCTATTGGGAACTATCACTACAAGGTAATGCTGTTCGGTCTAAAGAACGCAGGGTCCACGTATCAAAGGATGATGACGAGAATGTTCGAGCCGCAGTTGGACAAGAGCATCGAAATCTATATTGATAATATAGTGGTGAAGAGTAAAGTGGTGGTTGAGCATTTAGGCGACCTTAGCTGCACCTTTGATGTCTTGAGAAAGCACAAGCTGTGCCTAAATGCCTCCAAATGCTCATTTGGCGTGGGATCAGGCAAATTTTTAGGCTATATGATCACTTATAGGGGAATTGAGGTTAACCCTGACCAGATTAAGGCTATTAATGATTTAAAACCACCGCAAAATGCCAAGGAGGTCCAGAAGCTTACTGAAATGATCGCGGCCTTGAACCGATTCATTTCCAAGTCGGCAGATAGACGCAGACCATTCTATCTCTTGATCAACAAGTGGAAAGGATTTGAGTGGTCCCAGGACTGTATTATGGCCTTCCAGCAACTCAAGGAGTACTTATCCCGGCCACCTATCATGTCCAGTCTTGAGGTCGATGAAGTCCTATACGCATACATTGCTGTGGCCCCTCATACTGTGAGCTTGGTGCTAATACGGGTTGACAATGGCCTTCAAAAGCCAGTCTATTACGTGAGCAAGTCGCTACATGAAGCTGAGGTCAGATACTTACCTTTGGAGAAAGCCATACTAGCCGTGGTCCACGCTACACGAAAGCTTCCCCATTATTTCCAAACCCACACAGTGGTTGTTCTAACCCAACTACCCTTGAAGTCTGTACTTCGGACTGTTGATTACACAGGAAGGATAGCCATATGGAACACAATTCTGGGGGCCTTTGACATCAAGTACATGCCTCGGACCTCTATAAAGAGCCAGGTCCTGGCTGACTTAGTGGCCGAATTTGTCGAACCACTAGTAAAAATAGTAGCAGAGAAGCGAAACATGGATAGAAAATTAGTTAGGGTAATCTCTACGCCAGGACTCCCATGTTGGAAGGTGTACGTTGATGGCGCAGCAAATTAAAGGGGGTTCGGAGTGGGGCTAGTCCTAGTATCTCTTGAGAAAACTATCATAGAGAAATTCCTAAGACTTAGGTTCTCAGCCACAAATAACGAAGCTGAGTATGAGGCATTGTTACAAAGAATGGCCATGGTACAGAAAATGGGAGGAAAAGCAGTAGAGATGTTCTCGGACTCGAGATTGGTAGTGGGCTAGGTAAAGGGAGAGTTGGAAGCTAGAGATGCGAGGATGCAAGAATACTTAAGCCAGGTAAAACGCTTGCAGTCAAACTTCGATCTTTTCAGCTTGTCACACGTCTCCAGAAGTGGAAACACCCATGCAGACTCATTGGCCACGCTTGCTACCTCCTCGGCAGGGAGTCTACCTCGGATTATTCTTGTCGAGCATCTGGATAGAGCAAACGAGGTTGCAAAAGGCATGGTTCATATCCATCAAGTTAGAGTGGGCCTTAGCTCGATGGACCCCATAGTAAGATACCTCAAGGATGATATTCTGCCCAAGGAGAAGTCAGAGGCTGAGAAAGTATGAAGAAATGCTCCTCGGTTCTGGTTATCCGAGGACCACAAGTTGTATAAGCGCTCCTATTCTGGGTCATATTTACTATGTATTCATCCTGAGGCATCAGAATTACTGCTTGAAAAGCCGCACGAAAGGATCTGTGGGAGTCACACAGGAGGAAGATCTCTGTCGCACCGAGCCATTACCCAGGGATATTGATGGCCGGGGATGCAGAAGGAAGCCCTAGAATATGTTAAGAAATGTGACCAGTACCAAAGGTTTACCCCAAATATTCATCAGTCAAGAGGAGTCCTCAACACTTTGTCCAGTCCATAGCCGTTTGCCCAATGAGGCCTGGATATTGTAGGCTCTTTCCCTAAGGCAGCAGGAAATAAGAGATATTTGTTGGTCGGCACAGACTATTTCATCAAATGGGTCGAAACTGAGCCATTGGTCAACATCAGAGATGTGGATGCTAAGAAATTCTTCTAGAGGAACATTGTTACACGCTTCAGGGTCCCTTATACCCTCATTTCAGATAATGGACTCCAATTTGATAGCAAAGCTTTCAGAAGATACTGCTGCGAATTGGAGATCACAAACAGGTACTCAAGTCCAGCTTATCCTCAGGGAAATGGACAGGCCAAGGCTATCAACAAGATCATAGTCAATGGGCTTAAGAAGAGACTAGATGAAGTCAAGAGAAGATGGGTAGAAGAGCTGCCACACGTCCTATGGACTTATCGAACCACACCACAACGGTCAACAGGGGAGACACCCTTTACCATGACCTATAAGGCTGAGGTTGTTATCCCTCTAAAGGCAAGCTTCCTAACGCTGAGGACGAGCTCCTTCACTCTAAGTAGTAATGATGAACTACTAGGGAAGAGCCTAGATCTGATCGATGAACGAAGAGAAAAGGCAGTGATCCAATTGGCCTATTACCACCAGAAACTCAAGCAGGGATATGATGCCAATGTGAGGCTGAGACCACTAGCACCAGGGAACTTGGTGTTGAGAAAAGTTATGGGTGTTGCCAAAAACCCATCATGGGGAAAGCTGGGACCCAATTGGGAAGGACCATACCAAATTACTTCGGTAGCAGAGATAGGTGCATACTACTTAGAGGACTTAGATGAAAAAGCTGTACCTCGCCCATGAAATATAAATAACCTGAGAATGTATTATTATTAATAAAAGCATCTCTCTGATTCAAATCTTAGGTCTATTATGATTATATGTCTTGTGTTTTGGCAACCATCTAAGTGTTAGATAGAATCAAGGTCTTGCATGGTTCTCGAACTCAAACCTGTGGGGAAACTACTTCAATAAATATCTAAGTGTTAAACATAACCAAGGTCTTGCATGGTCCTTGGACTTAAACCTGTGGGGAAACTAACTACTTCAATAAATATCTAAGTGTTAGATAGAACCAAGGTCTTGCATGGTCCTCGGACTCAAACTTGTGGGGAAACTAACTACTTCAATAAATATCTAAGTGTTAGATAGAACCAAGTTCTTGCATGGTCTTCGGACTCAAACCTGTGGGGAAACTAACTACTTCAATGAAGATCTAAGTGTTAGACAGAATCAAGGTCTTGCATGATTCTCGGACTCAAACCTATGGGGAAACTAACCACTTTCAACAAAGGCCTGAGCGTTAAACAGATTCCAGGTGTTGTGTGGCTCCTTGGACCATAACCTTTGAGGAAATTGACGAGCTTGAGCATTCACCTAAGTTACAAATACAGCCAAAGGGGAGTCTGGCACCTCGGACCACTTGCCCTATCCTCATTCAATAAAGATGCAAACAAACACAAGCCCATGAGCATCACTTAAGGCACTCTGCGGTATATTGAACTTAACTCCCCTGCATAGTCAATAGTTAACTATTTCCTTGAGGTCAGTAAATTTTTAGAACATACTTATGAGTACTTTTACACATTGCGCTGTGACATTTGATTTTAGGATTTAAAAGTTTTATCTTTATAAATGTTGCGCGCTTGGCATTTTTTACCCGTTATGATAACCAATTCATGAGGTATAGGATTCGTATTACAAGGTTATTGTCTTTTATAGTCTATTCAGAAAAAGCAAGTTGTAGTAATAAGATGACTCAATCCTTAATCAAAGTCTAAGTGGAAGTTATCATTATGGACTTTACATTTTTTGGCTGCTATTTCAAAATGGAAAACAAGTCGCATTAGTTAGACTATTTAGCTAATGACCAAAGCACAGGTTATATAAATAGTAGAACCCATCATAGCAACAATTAACACGTGAAAAGGGAATGTTATTATCGCTTGATTGTACGCAAGTGTCAATAAAAATGCGAATTGTATGAACAAAGAACTCTGCCATTAAAAGAAACATACACATTTCATTGCAAAAAAAAGAAAAGGGGAAAGACAATTCCTTTACAAAAATCCAAGTACAAAATATGAGGGAAAAGCAAGACAGAGGCAGCTTATTTTTTCAACTTGATCTTTCTTCCCCCCTTGAAAGGCTGGTTTGAAGCGGCCTTAGGGTCCTCGGAGTTTTCACCTAGAGGAAGAGGGGCCTGGGCATCAGCTGTCTCCTCGGCATGAGGGGATCAGCTGAAGGCTCTGCAACAGCCTGGGGCGCTTCCTGGTTAGGGCATTTGTCTGTCTCAACTACCCTGGAAGGCTCAGCTTCCTTGGCAAGCTTATCAGGAGCAGTTGAAGCAAGAATTGCATCAGGATAACCCGCCTCAGAGCTAGGAGGGCCTAACTCTCGGATCGCAGGGGGGTAGTATACATTCTCCACCTTCCACAGGTCAGATGAAGCCTCAACTCCAGCTTGTTTTAGGGTTTCATTCCAAACCTAAGAACAGTAGAGCCTACACACCCCAGGCACTTAAGCCTTGAGAGTGGCCTAGGTCTCAGCCATTCCCATGGCGAAAGCCTCCTCCTCGGTTTTCTCCTTAGAGCTCTCAACCTTTGCCCTGGCGAACTCCGCCTCTTCCTTAGCCCTCAAGGCTTCATCTCTGGCCCACTTCACAACATTCTTGGCCCCCTAAGCTTCGGCCATCTTCTTCTTCAGTTCAGCGATATACTTCTTGGCAATCTTCAGCTGATCCTCAGTCTCGAGCAAGTGCCTCGTCTAGTTTGCGACCTGTTTTTGAACGCCAGCTAGGCCTACTTCAGCGCTATCTCTGGCCCTTGCCATCTCCTTCAGATCCTCCCTTACTTTCGAGAGATCTGCTTCGGAGGTTTTAAAGGTCTGCGCAGCATTCAAGCACTTCTCACGCTCGAGCTCCAGGGCCTTGCTCTGGTTGTTAGTAGCCTCCTCCGACCTATAAGTGGCCTGGACAACTTGCCAATTGAAACAAGCGCACGTTAAGTTGGAAACCAAAGAACAAAAATCAGCGAAGTCACAAGCGTTAGAAGTCTTACCATGCCCAAGTACCTTTTGAGGTTGAGGAAGACCTCTTGCCTCCTTAAATTCCCCAACTCGGTCATATCGGCGGGGAGTAGTAGGGACCTCTCCAGCGCATCGGCCACATAAGTGCCCTCACCCCCTCGGAAGTCCCTGAGGGAGGCGTTATCCATCAAAGGCTCCCCATAGAGCATTGCTGCAGGGAGCCAAGCTTGGGGCTCAGACTGAGAATATGCTTCTTTGTCAAGGCTCCTGTGCCCCGTCTTCTGTTGTTTTGAAGCTCGCCGAGCTTTATCCTCTTCCTGAGAGGGACGAGATTTATCAGCTTTCAGGGGCCTTTTGCCTTTAGGGTCCTTCTTATGTTTGGGATCAGTAGGCTTGGGCCTTGGTGGCAGATTTGGCTGAGATGGAGGAGGTGGAAGCTTGGACTGGATGGAAGATGACCTGGTCTGAACAGGGTGTCGCTTGGGCGAAGGAGGAGGAAGCTTGGATTGTGTCTTCTTCGGCGCGTCCCTCCCCGGTTAGCCCTCAATTAGGTCAAGTAAACTGGTTTGGGGTTGTCTCTTAAAACCTATCTCGGCCTGAGGGAAAGTCCCTACTAGTATGAGGTCCGCTTCAGTCAAATTGGGGTCGCCCAAGTCACCAGAAGGATCTTCGGATGGATCAACTTGGTCGAATACACCAAATTCGTCCTCGGATAGACCCAAATCGGCAACTTCTTCTTCACTTTCTAGTCTTCCTCCCTCAGTCTCTGCAGCTTGAAGGGACAAAGAAGGGCTTGCGAACGGAACGCCTTCTGGGATAAGAGGTCCTTCGGGAAGCAAGAACTCGTGTTCTGCTATAATGATCCTGTGAAGTCGAGGATCTTTGGCTCTAATCAGGTATTTTGGGGCTGAGAATGATTTCTAGATTGGATCGTACTCGAGGATCTTGTGTGCAGCCCTAATTTGGTTATTAGCTTTGTTCACAAAGACCTCCGCCCTAAGGATGGTCTCCAAATCTCCTCGGTTGACCAAGTGAAAGTGTCGCTCAAAGGCGTGTGGATTTGCAAAAAAGAAAGCATATTCATATTAGTAACTGAACAATGCAAAATGTGATAAGCACAAAAGATCAACCCTCTCCTACTCTGAATACCCCACCTGGTGCCCCCTCCTCTGTCGGACAATGAAGGCTGTCGTGCCACTCCCCGGACATAATGAGAAAGTCCTTATTTAATCCCTTGCTGGACTCAGGGAGGCACTGAATAAGCCGAACCCTATCCTCCCTCGTCTTCATATAATAGGATTTACCCTTTAGGTGTTAGAGGTTGTAACACCAATTTACATCGTGATGGGTTAACCTCAATCCCATCTTCTCGTTTAAGGCGTCCACACAACCTAGGATCCTAAACACGTTAGTGGCGCACTGGGTGGGAGCTAATCGAAAATACCTAAGGTAGTCCCTCATCATTGGCCCCATAAGGATTCTCATACCACCTTCTATGAAGGTGATTATGGGAATCACTACTTCCCCCTCTTGCATTCTGAAGTGCCACTCCCCTTTTTCAAAGTATCTCAAACCTACATTACGGGGTATCCTATAATCGACGATGAATTTCTCAATTGCCTCTTTATACTCAACCAACTTCTTAAACATACCCATCCCTAGAAACGGCTAAAAGACTCAGGGAAAGACGATAGAAAAAGGGGAATAAGAGGAAAAGAAGCCTAGAAGAGAGAAAACCTGAGCTAGAGAGGGAGAAGAAAACTTGTAGAAATGAGGAAAAGCTCCTCGGACAGGCTTTTTGTGTTGAAAAAAGGCGTGAGTTTGGTTGGAGATTTGAACGAACTCAGGATAAGTGCACAAGTACTCTTGAGTGTAAAGGTAAAAAGGCAAATCGGTTCGAATGTGTATTTATACCTCCAATTAAAAATAACCGTACGGGTTTTCCCGCCTATAAAGTTAAAGAAATTCCCACCGTTAGATTGCCATCACGCCATTGAATGCGGGGAACATAGAGCTGCCAGAATTTAATGAGGGCGCGCTTCGTATACCGAAGTGCCAGGAATGTGCCTCGAATAAGTGAAAAGACTCTGGCACTGGCGGAGGACAAGACTTGACAAGCCTTATCAAAGGGCTGAGGACATCAAAATCCTCCTCTCCGTCCGAGGAGCCGGACAGCAGGATTTCGAGGGGCTATTGTGGGGCCAAAGAATTTGGCAACCCCGGCCCGCTTTATACTAAGCCCAAAGCCTACACCGAGGAGGAAGAGATGTCTAAGGATGAACGAAGAAAGTCCAAATTACCAAGAAACGTCGCCGAGGACAATCCTGTCCTCGGCCAACCAAGACCAATGGGAGTGAAGAGCGACATGCCATCAAAGGCAACCTCCTAGAGAATCCCAAGAAAAAGGACAAGTACAATGGGTCAGCCATGGGAGCAGGGTGAAGGAGCAATTCAAGGAGAAACTGTCACCTCCGCATTAAATATCCACAACTAACATTCTAGCCGCATTAATAAGGAAATGACCTCTGAACAGTGCTGTCTTGGTCGCTGCAACTCACAGAAGGTTTGGGAAGATGGCTGATGGGACAAGCACTCAAGTAGTGACCTGCATGACCAACAAATGGAAGGCCAAGATCAACTGAAATGAGATATATAATGTAAGAAAACCTCCAGGAAGCGAGGGATCGGAAATGAGAAATAAAGAACACTGTAGCAATTTATATCATCTTTGAAACCTTTGTAGCCAAGCATTGAAGAAATAATAGAAACAACATGTCTATCGGATAAGGTTCGAGGACAAAATTTCACACTCTAGTCCACGTCCTTATTGTTCAATCCTCTCATAGTGACGCCTAGTTGTTGTAACCCTCACTAAAGTCTAGTTCTTGTACCAATTCTCTACAAATTTATTGTATTGGGCTAATTGGGCCTGAATCCACTCATTAAGCAGAAGAAGTGCTCAAACCCAGTCCCTACATATATATATATATATATATATATTCATAGTGACGTTAAATCAAATGAGTAACTGCCCTAAAGATTAGAATTGTATATTCATAACCTTAAGGTTTAGAAAGGCTTTCACTTAAATTTAGCTGAATCAAAGTGGACTAAAAATGCTACGTTATTATGGCTCAACAAAAGTATAACAATAATAAATATTATGCTTTAGATTTTATATATTACAAGTTTGAGATCTATATATTTGTAAATAAATTTGGATTTAGAATAGGTACTCTCAACCCAAACATATCTTTTCCTTATATGTAAGTGCATAAAAATGAATTGAAGTGGACCAAAATAGACTAAAGTGGACACAAGTAGACCAAATGGAATGAGTGGACCAAATGGACATAATAGGATCGAATAGGAACAAGGTGGTCCGAAGTGGGCCGAATAAAAACAAATGGACAGATTAAGACCAAAGTGGACATATGAATTGAATAGGAACAAACAGGACTGAATAGGAACTAGTGGACCGAATATGACCAATGTCGACTGAATAGGACAGAAGGAGATAGAATGGACCAAATAGGACCAATGTGGACCGAATAGAACCAAAGTGGACTAAATATCACCAATGTAGACCGAATAGAACTGAAGTGGATAGAATAGGACTAGTATGGGCCAAATGGACCCAATAGGACCGACGTAGACCAAATAGAACCAAAGCAAATTGAAGAGGAAAAAATGGATTGATGAGGACCGAATTGGACTTTTGAATATTTATAATTTTTTATTGCATTTTTAGGGCTCATATTTCTAATTTATAATGTCTATTTTTTGGGTATTTTTTTTAACTCAAAACTGAAGAGTTTAGCCCAAATATAATAAAATTTCATACTTTTCAACCTAAAAATTAATTAAAAAAATGAATTTTTGAGTTAAACTTGAAAAGGCAACCTACAAAAAGAATAAAATTCAGGCCCACTTTGTCCAAAATGAACCAAAGGGGACCGAAATTGATTGAGTGGACCACATTGGACTGAATGGGACCAAAATGGATTGAAGTAGACCTAATTAAATTGAATAGTAATTGTTTAATTTTTAGGGATAAAAAATTATGTTCAACAATTCTTAGAGAACAAATTATAGATTATATTACAATTACAAAATAACTTTTTATTCCCACGCATCGCGTGTGTCAGCAACTAATAGATTATAAAAGTTGGAACCTCAAATGGAAGGATGTACACAATGATGACACATATTCATTTTTCCAAACATACTATCATGACACGTCATCTCTTCTTAAAACTAAAGGACTCATAAAGAGATTTGATTAAAAATGACTATTTATTTACTACTAAATCATTTCAATTTCTTTTCTAAGAAGAAAATATACCTTTCATTTTCCTCTATCTCATTTCATTTTCCTCTCTCTCTCTCTCTCTCTCTCTCTCTCTCTCTTTAAGTCCTTTAGTTTTAAGAAGAGATGACATGTCATGTGATAATAACTTAATTTTGCATATTTATATCATTATCAGAAAGCATGATCATACTTATTTTGACTTAATTCATGCATTTTTTATTTGGTTTTGGAAAAATATTGAATAATTAATTTTGTGCTTATTGAATTTTAATGCGTGAATATGTCTTTCGTAGGAGAATGAAATTAAATGAGCGGATTTGTGTAAAGTAGGCGGCTAATAGACTTTACTTTTATAAGGGTCATAATGAAGTGAAAGAATGTCAACCCAATTAAATTTGAGTCCAGTTGGAGCAAGGAATCAAAGGAAATTTGCACTGAATTCGAGTCCAATTCAGATTAGGATTCTAGCCTACATACTAGTTAGTATTTTGGGCATAACTTTTGGTTCCAATGTCCAATTGAGATGATTCAAGTTGGGTTGGAAAGCTATCTTAAATGGATACAACTTTGTAGTATACCAAAAGTCCTAAAAGGGGACAAAAACATCAGTTAAGCAAAGCCTGAAAATATGAGATTTCTCCAAACGAGAATTCAACTTGTAATAGGATTCCTTGACCTATTTAAAGGTTCTTTAGGGAAAAATTCAGAGAGGAGCTTCCGTAGAATTTAATTTAGGTTTTCTTAAAGTTTCTTTAGAGTTTTTAGAGTTTTATTTGGTGTTATGGCTTGCTAGAAACCTTGCTAAGACAAGGGGTGAAACCCAATCGTTTATTGGTATGTTCTTAACAATTATTTTATTGTTTTAATGCTTATGTTCTTATGTTTTTTTTTTATTATTGATTTACTCATCTAGAAAAATGTTTAGTTCTATATAATTCTTTAATTTATTGTAGACTCTGGGCACATTAAATGCTTAATATTTCCTGCGAACTAATTCATTTGTTTTGTTTTGCCTAAAATCAATCAATTTCATGAGACTATCTTAGACAATTAATTCTTGAGTTCTTATTGTTAAATCATCTAACTAAGATCATCATTCATATAAATTTTAGTTGATTTATAAAATAAATATTTTTAAGACTATCAATAGATGTGTTGTGTGTGGATCCCTAAACCTTAGTGCCTTAATATACTGTTATTTTCTCTCAATCTAAATTACCTTTAAAAAACCATCAAAATATCTTCAAGTAAACTTAATTAGTTTAGTTTTATTCTATTGTGGTTTGCTGATCAATTCCTTTTACCCTGTGGATTCAACCTTGGACTCACCTAGCTATTACTTTACGACAATCCTGCACTTGGGAGCATTATTTGAGTTGCAGCATGATAGTATGTTTGGAAAAATGAATGTGTGTCATCATTGTGTGCATCCTTTAGTTTGGGGATCCAACTTTTATAATATGAGAGAGAGAGAGAGAGAGAGAGAGAGAGAGAGAAGAAGAAGAAGAAGAAAATGAAAGGATTTAGAGGAAAATAACATTTTTAATAAAGAAATTGAAATGATTTAGTAGTAAATGAATAGTCATTTTTAATAAAATCTCTTTATGAGTCTTTTAGCTTAAAGAAGAGATGACGTGTCATGATAGTATGATTTGGAAAAATGAACATGTGTCATCGTTGTGTGCATCCTTTAATTTGTGGATTCAACTTTTATAATATATATATATATATATATATTTGTTTGTGTGTGTGTGTGTGTGTGTGTGTGATATGATATGATAATTAGTTGACATTTGTCATTGTAGTATGCTCAGAGAAATTGTAACAATTTTTAAAATTAATTACATAAAAATTATTCGTAAAAATAGTTGATGCATATAATCCTTTGGAAGATGTTTTTGTAACAATCAATTGACTTGATTCTTTTAATATTCATTAGTGACTATTAAACTATAAATTGTTAGATTTTTTTAGAACTCAAAATAGAAAATGATTTGTACATGGATTATTCAATGGAAAATAATATTTGGGTATTATTCAAAAGTAGTGAAATCCAACTAAATGTGTTCAATAGACTTTTTTTGTGGCCATTTAAGGACTTAGAATGTGGTAGAGTTGGGACATAGTCCAATCTTATAAATGTATAATAGAATTTGTTGTGGTTTATATATAATAATAATAATAATAATAATAATAATAATAATAATAATAATTTTGGTAGTATAAATATTTCTCTTTTTTTTTTAGAACCCATTTGTGGTATTGTCGATACAGTAAATTTTCTAACCGCGTCAAAATAGCGTTCTAAATCTCAAAAAAGGGTAAAAACCACGTTTTTAAAAGCTAAAAGTTGGGGGAAAAAATTAAAACAGTCCAATTTACCCTAATTAGACGATGGATTTTTGCCAATTCTGGCAAGAATTAGACCAAAACCCCTAACTGGGGGTGGTCAAAATATTGACTTTTTGATCCAATCGTACAATTGAGGTAAATTTTGGACCATCTTATAGACCATGATTTTTTCCTTCAAAATGATAGTTCACTATCCAAATTTAGATTTAAAACAGATGAGATATCAATAAAATAACAAAATCCTGATTAAATGTATAACTATTTTCATGTCGAAAAGAATTGTTTTTTGGCCGTTTTGTGCGAAATACTGTACCAACGCAACCACAATTGGAGCAATTTTCCTGAACAAGAATGGTGTCTCAAATACCTTCCATAAAAAGGGCTCAACGTATCCTTCACGGATTAGGAGAAATGAATTTTTCAAGAAAAGTGCTATAGAATTTCCTACACTGCATCACCTCCCTTCCAGATGTGAAATCTCAATGATCGTAACTTCAAATTGAGCAAGGTTAGGACCTATGAAAACCAGACATTTAGACCTTTCTAGGGACATCAAATTTGAAGAAATCTGAGCTCGAAAGGGCCTCCAAATAGCAACACGAAGATCAAACCAAAATCAAGAAAAAGACTAAATAAGAAAACTTGGGGAGCAAGTTGGGACCTGGTGTCATGCGGCCAGGTGTGCTGCAACACCCCATTTTGGTATCCTAAATCCCATAAATACCCCCCCTCCTCTTGGAAAAACAACTACAAATACCAAAAACGATTCTCTAGACTAGGAAAATCTCTCTTTTTTCTTTTAGCTTTTCTCTCTATAGCCTTATTTTTTTTACTTCCCTTAGGAAGCCTCTCTTAAATTCAACCTTTCCCTCTTCCATTTCTCACCTCTAAGAGCTTTAGGTAAGTGGGTAAGCTTGTAATGAAATGGGTTAGCTCTCCTATAGCTGTACCAATTTCTTTTCTTCTTTCCTTGTAAACATTACATCTCATATATAAAACGCTTTATTTTTACTTGTCTATTTACTTGTTGTTCTTTACATATTGCTCTATTTATTTGTTATGCTCTTCTCTCTCTCTCTCTCTCTCTACACCTAAAAAAAATGTTTTCTACCATTTTCTTTTTGGTTGCCTTCTCACTTGAGAAAGCAACCCCAACATCTATGATAAATCTTTACATTCCTAACTAGATGGTATGTGATGGCTTTGTCTGTGTGCGCAACCAAACTTATTAGGAAAATAAAACCTTATCATAGATGGGTTTTTTCCTGAATGTGTTCTAAACCTTGTTCCTAAGCACAATATAGGTATGTCTCCTAGAAAATGGTAGAAGTCTTTAAAACTCCCATTTCTCAATATGGAAAAGAACCCATAAGGCTTGGATGTGACAAGATTATAACTTATTTAGGAGAAGTTTCTTAAAAAATGAATTTCCCATAAACTTTACATTTCTTGCCTTGTCTTTAAATTCCTTTAAATTCCACGCACTTTATATTATTGTCTTGTATTTAAATTCCTTTACATTCCAAGCACTTTACATTATTGTCTTGTATTTAAATTCCTTCACATTCCTTGTCTTGGCTTTAAATTTCAAGCACTTTATTTTCTCGTCTTTAGATGACTTTACATTCTAGTCTTTAAATTCCATGCCCTTTATTTATGCACTCCTATTTTCCACCTTCCTTTCTCATGAGTAATCTAGATTGCCATAAAGTAAAAAGCTTGAATAAACAAATATCTAAAAAATTTCTTTTCTAAAGAAATAAAAATGGTTCCAATGGCCATCCCTTTTTCAAAGAAAAATGTTTTCAAAAGAGTTTATCTCTAAAAACCCTAAAAGGCCTTCCAAAGGGGCACTTTTCCAATCTTTTTTCCAAAACCCCTTTTCTTTCTTTTCCTTTCTTTCAAAAAATTATTTTTACAGCATAAAAAGTTTTGGCATCTTTTTATAAAATGAAACCCTTGAAAATCCTTTTTGAATTCCTCTTAATTAGATTTTTGAACTTTGTTCCTAAGCAATATGGGTACGTTTCTTAGAGAATGGTAGAAGTCCTCAAAGACTCCCATGGAAAAGAACTCATGAGCTTGGATGTGATGAGTTTTGAAATCTAATGAAGAGAGATTCCTCAATATAGAGATCAATTTTGATTAAAAATAGCTTTTCTACACTATGTTTCTCAAGAATAAACAAAAACCATGGATTTTTTTGGATATAAAGCCTTTTTTTCAAACGAAAATCCATGAAACCATTTTCTTTAAATTAATCCTTTTCTCATCTTTCAAAAAACATTTTTCCAAATACATTCCTCTTTACAAAAATTTCCAAACTTAAACTTTGTTTTCTTAAAATAAAAAAAAATAAAAAAACATTTTTGTCATCTTCTAAAAATCCAAGGTTTAATAATCTTTTATAAATTATATAACATATACTGATATACTCATACTTACATATTAATTGGTTACGTGAACTAAAAAGTACATTATTTGTTGATTTTCTCTTATTTAAATGACCATATTATCATATATTAAATAGTAAAGAAGTCTATGAAATGGACCTAATAATGTAATTTTACACAATTCACAAACTCATCTGGGTTATTAAAACTTCGTGGTTTGCTTAGAACCTCTTAGTTTTACAGGTTTTGACTGGGTCTTGTGCACACCGATCCAATTGATGATCCAAACTGGTCCATGTGTCGAGTCACCAAGTTATTGGTCTAACTGGCCGGGCCGGTCGGACCGGTCTAATAACATTGATCCTTACACTCCATGTTGATATCCATATTAATGATATCTTCAATTAGTTCATCCAGTTGCAATTATGCAAGTTCTACATCAAAATATAAATTCAACTATTAAAACATAGAAAAAATATTATAAATACTAAATATTGAAACTAATATGACCACCGCACACTCTTGGTGCGTTGGTCACTCCACAAGTATAAATGTTTGTGGGGTGTGGGGGGCAAGGGCCGGGTTTTAAGTCTCCATTAGGGAGCTTTCACACATATACACTTAAATTAGGCTAGAGTATAAATTCTATCTTGTATAAAAATAAAAAAAAATAAATAAAAAACTAATAAGAAAATAACAAATAATGTTACCTTTATCGCCTTACAACCAATCTCAACTAAAAACAAGTGCCTCAATAATACCATTTTAACTACACTTCTAAATTGAGTAATAGCTCATCCCCCAACATGAAAGGCGGATGCTAAAACAATGATAGAAATAGGAATTCGGAAAACATCATGAACTATGGTAGCTAGTTTTGGATACCAAAATTAATTTTCTTTCCAAAAAAAAAAAAAAAACCGTCTAATTTTGCATTCCTCTCTATTCTTGGTTATCCAAGTAGAGCTTCAATTAGGTTTTTCTTTGTGCCTTAACCTAATGACTTTCATACTACTCAAATTCATACATGAAAACACCAAATAGAAGTGATGCTATGTGGAATATTATATACTCTATTACGATTTATGATGACATTATATATGTTCCTTCTCTATCCAATAATGTTTTTGTTTTATTTCAAAATTTTATATTACTTTTGTTGATTACATAGAATTATTTTCTTTTAAGAACTTATAAAAATTAGATTCACCAATTTTGTATAATTAAATATTGTATTAGACCAAAAGTCTTGCAGATTAACTAGTTGACACTTCTTGGTGTTTTTAAAACATCCACAGTTAGAATTTTGCCCCCTCTCCCATAATAAATATCTAATTATTAATACACACACATATATTCCTTCTCTATCCACTCACATTTTTGTTTTATTTCAAAATTTTATATTACTTGAGTTGACTACATAGAATTATTTTCTTTTAAGAACTTATAAAAATTAGATTTACCAATTTTGTATAATTAAATATTGTATCAGACTAAAAGTCTTGTAGATCAACTAGTTGATGTTGGAGTTTATGCTCTAAAATCCAATTTATTGGCATGTCATAAATAATTAAATTGTTTAATTATATGAGACAATTTATAAATGAACTAATGAGACATTATCTTAGTCCATGAGATGCATAGTATGTGATTTATGTGAAAAGTCACAGAAGATATAAATCACAAGTTCTTTGTAAACTCAGAATTTTAGTTCGTAGTCGGTGATGAAATTGGGCATTTCATCTGCGAAGACTATGGGTCCGTTTGGATACAACTTATTTTTGCTGAAAATGAAAACTGAAAACACTGTATCAAAATAATTTTTAAATGTGTAAATAGTATCGTAGGACCCATTTTTAATATTTTTAAATGCGTGAATAGTGCATGCACTGTTCATGAACAGTACATTTTATCTCTAAAAGTCAATAACTACGGGTAAAAAAAAAAGAAAAAAAAAAGAGAGAAAACGTGAAACGCCAGATGCAGGAAACACAGACTTCCTATCCAAACCTACACTATAACATATCAACTAAGATGATTTGTCTTAATCATAGAAGTGGAGACTTCTAGTTGATATATATCATGTTTTAAGAGTTAAGACATATTGAATCGGACCGCTGTGAAATTTATTGTTCTCTTAACAACTGTCAAATGAATAATAAATCTCACAACTTCTATATACATTAACTCTAAATCCTGAGAGAATAATGGACTTGATCATGAGGAGTAGGTTGCTTTGATATATCAAGAGTGAGATCTATAAGACACGATCAAAATCTCAGTATGTTGGGCAGCTGCATTTAGTGTTGATGGAATATATATTTGCAAGATGGAATTCATAATCTCTTAACGGAGATATAAAATATTCCCTTGAGATGAGTTTAATGGGTTTGGTTATTCAGAGTGTTGAGCCCAACCACTTTAGTAAGGAGTTACTAAAGTATATATTTATGAAATTGGTATATATTTAGTAAGGAGTTACTAAAGTATATATTTAAAATGTAGTAATTTTCAAAGTAGTAGTCTATATTCATGAAATTGGATTTCATAAATATATAATGAAGAACATAAATGATTAAACCAGGTAATCAAGGATTAAGATGTAGTAATTTTCAAAGTAGTAGTCTATATTCATGACTTTCTATTACTACGAATATTTTTATGAAGGGGTTGCATGTATAATAAAGTTTTAGGATATAATTTATTAATAAGGCCTAGAGTGCAATTATATTCTTATAGCGGTATTGAATATAATTAATGGTAACTTTGGACTTGTCAAGAGTTGATAGAATAGCCCAAGGCCCATTGGAATTAGAGTTTTATTTGTTCCCTTTTGGTCCCACTCCAAGCCACACACTTAAGCCCAATTGGAAAGGCCTAAAAGGATAGCCCAATTAGATAATCAATTAGATATAAAGGGAGAAACATACAGAATTTGGTAACTAACAACATAGAGAGAAATCTTTATGAAATGATTTGTATGTGTGAGTAAAAGCCACTCTCTTACTCTCCCTTAGAAACTGATTGAAAGAACACACTTCTAATGCATTAGTGGAATTGGAGTGAAGATTAAAAGTGTTCCTAAATAATTCTCAAGTTTTGGTTTTGAAATTTACTGCATCAAGGTACGCTTCCTATTCTTTGTTCTAGAATTCAAGGTTACCTGTTATCTCTCAATGAAGTAGATCCGTGATTGTTGCTTCCGCTGTGTGTTTTGTATGCAATACAAAACCAAATTTTCCAACAGTTGATACCTCCTGGTGTTTCTAAAACATCCATGGTTTAAATTTTGCCCCCGCCCCCATAATAAATATCTAATTATTTGTCTATATATATATACATATAATTTTCTAGGTCATTATCATAAATGTGGTGTATTTAATTATTTTTAAAATTAGGAAAGCGATATCAATTGTGTAGAGTGTACATTTTTAGATCCCTTAAAACACAAGTTGTTTAACCTAGTTATTTAGCCAAGTGATTACTTAGATAAATTATTCAGATCTAGGTCAACACAATTAAATCATATCATGTAAATAATGCAAAAAAGTAAATAACACAACAATATGATAACCCAGAAAAACCAAATCGGTAAAAAATTTAGGGAGGATTTAACCTAACTATCTTTAAGGTAAAACAGATCCACTATGAAAGAATTGAAGTTTTTACAATAAGACTTAGACCACTAACATCCTATTGCTACCTTGTGTAGAAAACTTACTACCACGACCACGTGATAGCTCCGAGTCCGCGAACTACTTCTTTCCTTGATCCACAGCAACAACAAGTTCTCCTACTTGTGTTTTTCTTTAAGCTCTTGAAACAGCAACCTAAGAGATCACCAAGTTCTTGACATCAATCTTAATCTTGATAACCCTAAGTGTATATGAAGGTAAACACCTCTAGATCTCACAGAAGATTTATACACATAGCATATCAACAACCTCTAAAATGTGGCTAGGGTTTTTCCTTCTATACTTAAATCAAAACATAAAACCCTATACGTCATATAGGCTTGGGCTGAGTTGGAAATTTTGTAGAAAAAAACATTTTGCATGAGATTCAATCAGTCGAGTCTAATTTTCAATCGATCGAGCCTTGCAGTCTTAATCTAGTAAATTTTGCAATTACTCGATTCTAACTTTACACATAAACACACTTTGAGCAGCCTAAATCTAGACTCTAAGTTTTGATCATGGTTTGCCAACACATTACAAATTGAAGTTCTAATACATTTAGTTCCTAAAGTCTTAGAATCTAACATAGAGTAATCTAATTAGGAAAAATAATGGACATTTAAAGCCGTATTTTAAGAAACTCAAGTGACACCTTCTAAAATTTTCAATGAAGATATCTAGAGTTTTTTTTTTTTTTTTTTTTTTGTTGAGAAAAGAGATATAATTATATTAAAGAATATGAGAGTAAGTATACACTTAAGGCCTAAAGAATCAGGAAAAAATAAAACAGCCACAGCAGTAGTGACAAGGCTATCCACAACAAGAAAGCCAAAAGAAAAGAGTAGAGGGAAAAAAAAAAAAAAAACTACAAAGCTAAGGGTGCCTCTGTGCTGCAATTAGGCACCGGTATTTTGAGAGAATGCTCGTAGCTCCATCTAGTATTGTCTTTGGTGAAGTTGGACCTTGTTGAAGTAGAATTTATTTCGTGCATTTCAAATTGCACAAGTAATGATAGCCTACGTTTCAAGCTCCTGGATGTCTAGCTTATTCATTAAGTGACGAAATAGCAGGAATAATTCTTGTGGAGCATTTGAGGATTTCTGAATTCTTCCTCGAAACAAAGCCCAGACATTATGTGCAAAAGGGCATTCCTATAGTACATGGCTTGCAGTTTCCTATAGGTGGCCACAAAATCCACACCTCTAGTCAATTTGCACTCTCCTACACTATAAGTTACCTCTTGTAGGCAACCTCTTATAGGCAAGATGTTTGAGCAAGCTCTCCACACAAAGTTTCAGACTTTAGGTGGTATATTTAGTGACCACATCTTTTTCCATGTCTGTTTATCCAATTATGCTCTAAGTTTTCACCACTTGGTTGCTGATTCAGATGGAGGGCTACTTGGTAAGCTGTCTTCACAGAAAACATGTTGATTTTGTTTTCCTACCACACTAGAGAGTCTTTAGACATCATTTTGGTTAACAGTATGGCAAGAATTTCTTTCCGAATAGAGGGAGCAAACAGAGCATGTATCTCCCCACGATTCCATTGTCTGGTGTCCTCATCTATGAGTTCTCTAGTTTTCATTAAAGATGGAGCACAACATATAAAAACCACAGGGTTTGGTATCCATTTGTGATTGGCAACCTTAATTTTCTAACCATCTCCCAGCCTCTATCTAGACCCCTCCTGGATTACTGCCCTAGCCTTCAACAGGCTACACCACACATAAGAGGGATTGCTACCCAATTCAGCTTCCATAAAAGAGCGATCTAGAAAATATTGTTATTGTACTTTATATACTCTATATAACAAAAGAGTCTGTATTATGAATGTTGTGCAGATAGCACCCCATGACTTAAATCAATAATAGTAAATAAGCGGAAATTAAATAACAAGTACACACAAAGAACATAAGAATTTAAATGGTTTGGCAAATTGCTTACCTTCACGGCGACGATGGAGAAATTTCACCATAAAAATAGGAAAATAAAATAGTGCATAAGAACACTCTCAAGAAACCCAAATCCCAATTACACCCTAGCACTCTCTCACAAACAGTAAGAATAGAAGTTGATTGCCTCTCTTTTTCTCTATTTTCTCTTATGCGGCTGCACTTACTAGGTTAATAGAATTCTTGATCTCTCTGTCCCATACAACACAAACCTAATATATATATATATATATTTATATATGTCATAGGTTGGCAACACTAGGAGCTACATTCCTAGTTGTATTTGGTCATACTTGACCGACTTACAAGCAATGGGCCTTGTGGGCTTCAGTGGCAATTCAAGCCACAAATTGAAGCCACGTCAACAAATCTCCACCTTTGCTTGAATTGATCAAGCTACACGAGCAAACTCTTCTATTGCCTCCACCTTATCCCTTAAGGGCTCACAAGCTACAAACACCAATCAAGTCTAAGCAATGGTTGAAATTTTCTATTAGAACTGTCTTTGTTAACATATCAGAGGCATTCTCACTAGTGAGAATCTTCGACAAAGAAATATCACCAGACGAAACCCATTCTCTAATCTTGTGATACCGCACAACAATATGCTTTGTTCTTGCACGATATATGTGATTCTTTTCCAAATGAATTGCACTCTAACTATCACAATGTAGCACCATGCTATCCTACTTGAAACCAAGCTCATTAACCAGTCCACTAAGCTAAACGACTTCTTTTCCTGCCTTTGTCATCACCATATATTCTGCTTCTGTAGTGGATAAAGAAACTGCATCTTGTAGTGTATGTTAGGACATATGTGATTCATGTTAGGAATATATGTCAACATTTATGTAATTGGCTAATCCTTTGATAAAACGTACTTTACTTGTAATTGGGTAGATCTAGGATGTGTTTAATGCTTCAAGAAACAAGGTTTCAAGTTCAAATGTTAAAGTCAGGCAAGTCTGTCCAAGAATCAAGTCAGAAAGTGCAGGATTTTAAAGATCGACAGCTAGCATCTATCGAGGTTTAAAAGCTGCTGAAGCCCGCTGCTCGACAGCTAGCTCGATAGATGGCTATCTATCGAGGTTTATGAAACTCAGTTTTTTAGGACGGTTTTTCATCCAATCCGTGAATGTACGTTTGAGCTTTCTTTTCTCACAACCCTAAACATATATAAGAATTATTTGAAGGGCTGAAAAATGTGACGACAAGTTGCACAAGAGCACAGTTCCACAAGTGTGAAAAAAGTGTGACCGGAAACCTAGTTTGCCCTAATTCTTCAAGAAGTTGTTGTGTTTGTACACCGTAGGGTTTTGTGACCAAGCAACTTCATAATCTTCATCGTTTGGATGAACTGAAGAACTTTGCAGCCAACATCCTTCTCAAGTTGGTGATCAAGTCGCGTACTGGGATCCACACAATTGGTTAGTCACGTACTGGGAGCTGTGTATTAAAAAGGAGAGATTGTCACTACAGAATAAGTCCAATTGGGTATTAGGGTAAGGGTTTAACTGTAGGTTGGTATATGGTACTGGGATTCCTTTACTTGTAACCGTTTGTTTTGATAATAGTAGATTCTCGGGAGTGGTGACCTTAAAATCACTCGGTGGGGTTTTTGCCGTATAGGTTTTCCCCATTCGTAAACAAATAACGTTGTCAATTTATTTTCCATTACATACTTTAGTTAATTGGTGATTTGTTTGTACTGCCACGTACAATTGCATGTTAATTTGATTAATTAATAAACTTGGTTAATTAATCAATTAATTCATCACAAGTGGTCAATACGTTTTTGGCCTATCAGTGTAAACTTCCAGCAAATTGGGCCACTAGCGAACCTAAACACATAGCCTGTCATGGACTTTCTAGAATCAAGGTCTCCTACATAGTCAGAATCCACATAACCCACAGCTTTTGTACTAGCTCTCTAATCAAATAGGATACCATACCGAAATCACGAGTGCCTGTAAGATATCTAAAGATCCACTTTACTGCATTCCAATGCTCTTTGCCTAGATCTGCCATATACCTACTGACCACACTGACTGCATGAGAAATATCAGGCCTAGTGCACACCATCAAATACATGAGACAGCCAATTGCATTTGCATATGGCACTTTAGACATATACTTTGACTCCTCATCTGAACTTGGACACAACTGTGAGGACAATTTAAAATGGGCAAAAAGCTGTGTACTAAACAGGTTTTGCATCAAGTATACTAAACCTCTCTAACACCTTTTTAAGGTATCCCTTTTGAGATAACCGTAATTTACCAGTCCCTCTATCTTGGTGAATTTCTATCCCAAGAATCTTCTTGACAGCTCCAAGATCCTTCATGTCAAATTCACTACTCAACAAAGACTTCAACTTCACAATTTCTTGATTACTCTTTCCAACTACTAGCATATCATCAACATATAGAGCAAGAAATATATAGGAGCCATCAATAAGTACTCTAAAATAAACACAACAGTCATACTCACAGCACATGTACCTATGTGCAACCTTGAATGAATCAAACCGTTTGTACCACTGCCTGGGAGACTGCTTTAAGCCATATAATGATCTCTTCAACAGACAAAAATAATCTTCCTTGCCAGGTTCTTTGAAGCCTTCGGGCTATTACATGTAAATCTCTTATTCTAAATCTCCATGGAGGAATGCGGTCTTCAAATCTAGTTACTCTAACTCCATGTTATGCATTGTCACAAATCCTAGGATTACTTAAATTGAGGTGTGCTTCACAACTAGTAAAAAAATCTCATTATAATCAATTCCTTCTCTCTGTGAGTAACCCTTAGCCACTAACCGTGCCTTGATTTTTTCACTTTCCTTTTCTGACAATGCTTCTTTCTTGTGGAATATCCACCTGCAACCAATAGACTTCTTTCCCTTGGGCAATTTCACTAATTCCCAAGTCTTATTCTTTTGTAGTGACTCCATCTCTTCTAACATTGCTACAAGCCATTTATCATTGTCTTTCCTATTTGTAGCCTCCTTGAAAGTGAATGGATCTCCACCTCTGGTTACGAGAGCAAAACTAACCATGTCTTCAAAGCCATATCTATGTGGTGCTTTGTGAACCCACTTCTCTCTACCTTTAGCAATATAATAAAACTCTTCTTATTGCTACTGTGGATCAATCTCAATATCACCCTTATCACTAGGAAAACTATTATTGTCAAGCTCCACCTCAACAGTTAATTTCTCCTATGAACTATTATCACGTCTTTGCTTCATTCTGTTTCAACATAAAGGCTTCATCAAATATGACATCTTTGCTTGTCACCGTTTTCTTTGAGATTGGATCCCAAAGCCTGTAGCCTTTAACACCTTTTTCAAAACCAAGAAATATGCATTTTCTTTACTTCAAATCTAATTTAGAATGCTCTCCACTCTGCATATGCACATAAGCTGGACAACCAAAGATTTTTAGACTCTAATAATCAACTAGTCTACCTAATCAAACCTCTTCTAGAATCTTGAAATCAATGGCTGAAGATGGAGATCTATTGAAGCTTGTTATGTTAACTATCTCTGCCCAGAACACCTTAGGCAACCTTGCATTCAATCTCATGCATCTAGCTCTTTTTGCTAAGGTTCTGTTCATTCTCTCTGCAACCTCATTCTGCTGTGGAGTTCCTTTAACTGTGAAGTGACGAGTAATACCTTCTAATTCACAAAATCTTATGAATTCTTTATCTCTATACTCTAGTCCATTATTTGTTCTAAGGTATTTTATTTTTCTACCAGTCTGATTTTCAACCTGTGCTTTCCAAGTTTTAAATATGTCAAACACATCAGATTTATGCTTCATAAAATAAATCCATACCTTTCTAGAGTAATCATCAATGAAACTGACAAAGTATTGAGCACCGCTATAAGAAGAAACTAAAACTGGACCCCAAACATCTAAATGAATATAGTCAAGAACACCCTTACTTGTATGAGAGCCGGTCTTGAAACTGACCCTATGCTGCTTTTCATACACACAATACTTGCAAAAGTCTAGCTTGCATGTCTTCACTCCCTTCAATAAATTTCTCATGTGCAATTCTAACATACCACGTTCACCAATATGGCCAAGTTGTATATGCCATAATTTTGTGTCGTCAGCGCTGGACTTTAGTGGTGACTACAACTTTTCCCACAACTGTGTTCCCAATCAATCTGTAAAGTGTGCTTACTTTCTGTCCATTCATCACCATTGAAGCACCTTTGGTAATCTTCATGATTCCACCCTTTGATAAGTATGAATAGCCCAAATCATCCAATACGCCTAAAGAAATTAAATTCTTTCTAAGATCTAGAACATGTCTAACATTGCTAAAAACTCTCACAACTCCATCAAACATCTTGATCTTCACGGTACCAATCTCAATAACCGAGCATGTAGCATCATTACTCATTTGGACTATACCACCATTGTAAGGCTTATACATGTCAAACCAATCTTTCTTTGAAGTCATATGATATGAGCATGCTGAATCTAAAACCCAAGATTCCAATAAAACATTGTTACCTAATGAAACTAAAAGTAAATTTGCACCAACTTCACTGTCATCTTATGTTTCTTCAGCAACACTAGCTGATCCTAGGGGCTTCTTTCCATTCTTCTTCTCATTTAAATGGTCTTTCAACTCTTTACACTGATTATGGTAGTGCCCTTTCTTATGACAATAAAAGCACTCTACATCTTTTTTTGCACGTGATTTAGACTGTGATCTGTTCCTATTGGAGTTCTGTCCTCTTGACCTGCTTCTACCCCTATTGCTTAACTCAAACTTTACAATAAGTCCATTAGCCTAAGAACCATCACCATCTTGCTTCATCTTTATGTGTGACAAGAGAGCACTAGTCACCTCCTCGAGTACTATAGTCTCTTTCCCATACATCAATGTAGTCACTAGATGATCCAAAGAAGTAGGAAGCGACGCCACCCCCAAAACTTGACAGTTGGGTGTTTAACATGTTAAACGTGTTGAAATGCTCCAACAGTTCAAAACCCTCCTTCATATGCAAACTATATAGTTGCTTCTTCACGTACAACTTGTTCATCAAATTCTTTCTTATATAAAGACCTTCTAGTTTTTCCTAAACCTCCTTTGCGATCTTTGCTTCTAGGATGTTGTGAATGACTTCATCACTTAGGTTGAGACAAATAGCGCTAGTTGTTTTCTCATCCATCTCTACCCATTCTACATCCTTCATCGTTTCCGATTTCTTCTCGTTCCCAAGCAAGGTCTTATGAACTCCTTGTTGAATTAGGAGATCCTTCATCCGCCTTTGACAAAAAGAAAAATTTCCCTTACCACAAAACTTCTCTACATCATACTTTCTGCTTGACATCTTTACTGTATTTAAAGGATTGAATCCTAACCTGGCTCTGATACCACTTGTTGTGCAGATAGCACCCCAAGACTTAAATCAATAACAGTAAATAAGCGGAAATTAAATAACAAGCATACACAAAGAACATAAGAATTTACGTGGTTCAGCAAACTGCTTACCTCCACAACGACGACAGATAAATTTCACCATAAAAATAGGGAGATACTATTATCAAAAATAATAATTGTAGGGACTCAATTTGTAATTGGCCCTTAACAATAAGAATTTGTAGAGATGTGGGTGTAAGGGCTAGGCATTAGCAATACAAACAGAGGGTGATGTGAAATCAACGGGCGTAATAACAGAATAATTTTACTGAGTGTTTTCTATGAGAATAAGAACCATGACCCTCGTTAGGGGTTGATAAGGGTCTTTATAATGACTTCGGATAAGTGTTTGTGAGGATTCTGATGATTTTGGTTAAGTATTTGCGAAGCGTATTCATCCTCGGTTCGGTCCGAGGATCTATTTTTCTTAGAGTTGATATATATTCTGTCCTTTTTTCTTAGGACTGATTCATATCCAAAAAACCCCCTTTATGTTGGGCATCCTCTTAGTTATATAGTATAGTTTTTGTTAATCTTGACCGTCCATTCGTCGGCTATCTAAACTCTGTGTATGAGGGGTTGTCCCATCACATGCTTTTGCAGGCTTTATGTTATTTCTCAGCCGCCTTTGCAGACTTTCTATTAATTGGGGTGACCAAGGCACCTGGGTTCGCTGGTCACTTCACTATCAAAGCGGCCAAAATGTTGATGGAGTACATTTAATGGGTGGGAGATATTTACCCTTCATCAACGTTGGTTTGCCGAGCAGGTGGGCATCCTCGGCGAGGCCCCTTGAGGGCCTGGGCTTTTTCCCTTTTATCCTCGGCCTATATACTTTCCTCGACGCGGGCCTTGGGCCGGCTATGGAGTGGGCCTGGTTTGTTAATATTTGGGGCCCCACAATAATAATAATAGGGAGATACAATAGTGCACAAGAACATTTTCAAGAAACCCAAATCCCAATTACATCCTAGCACTCTCTCACAGAAACAGTAAGAATAGAAGCTGATTGCCTCTTTTTTTCTCTATTTTCTCTTATGCGGCTGCACTTACTAGGTTAATAGAATTCTTGATCTCTCTATCCCATACAACACAAACCTAATATTTTTTATTTATATGTCATAGGTTGGCAACACTAGAAGTTACATTCCTAGTTGTATTTGGTCATACTTGACCGACTTACAAGCAATGGGCCTTGTGGGCTTCAGTGGCAATTTGAGCCACAAATTGAACCCACATCAACAATGAATCAATTAGCAAGACCGCTTAGCTAGCTTAGCAATATCGAAAGCATGGATATCTCTAAAACCCACTCCACCCTTATATTTCGACTTGCACAGTTTGTTCAAATTTATTCAATGGATCTTCTTCTCATTATTTGTTTGACCCCACCAATATTTGGCCATCATGGAATTTAAGTCATTACATGGGGACTTTGGTATTTTGAAAATACTCATAGTATAAGTAGGAATTACTTGGGCAACGGTTTTAATAAGAATTTCCCTTTCCACTCTAGAGTTAAACTTTTCCTTCCATCCCATTACTCTCTTAGCAATCTTGTCATGCAAACCTCTTAATGTGTTCACTTTAGATCTCCCTGCTACCATAGGTAGGCTTAGAGTTCAAATCTTCTCCTCCTCCCAATTATAATTATTGAATATTATATATATATATATATATATAAAGCCATATTTTAGAAAATTAGGAATACTTTAATTTTGTAATTAATAGTGCACATTTAGGGACATATATTTTGTTAGGATTTAAGGGCCTATGCTTTACACGACAGAAACAGTAACTAAATGTTTCATAGATATGTATTTAAGTGATCTTCCATTATATGAAAGATCGATAGAAAATAAAGGCAATCTAAATAATAAAAAAGCAATGATCAACAATAAAAATCTTATTTTTAAAAAGCGTTGATCATGAGTTATTATAAAATACCATACCTATACTATCCAATTATTTATTTCACATCACATTAAGCATAGCCCCAAACTAATCCAATAAGTATTAATTAGGGTTACTTAGGATTGCGTTTAGTTTGAATCTATATGTATTTTTTTTTATAAGAAATCTTTATAGAATTGAAATCCTAATCTCTAATATGCATGATAAGTGCAAATTATAACTGACTAAATTTTCAATCCGCATTTATATATTGTATTTTGGATTATCTATTGGCACAATAAAAAATTTTGGAAGTTAGTATGCGACAAGAAAAGTTTGTATTCAACAGTTGTATTTCAATTCTATGCAAACGTAATGACTCTACCTTTTTTAATTAATAGGATTACTAACGATTTTGTAGCATTGTCCACTGACGTCTATAATTTAACTAAAATAATTCATGAATTTTTATAGTCAAATCAATTCAATTAATTCTCTTAAAAGATGAATTTATGAATTGAATGGTTAATAATATTTGATTAGCATGAAAATTAGCATGCATGTTAAGAATATATAAAATATGTAATCCAACGTTTGAATTTTAAAAACATGAATTCAATAGCAAGTTATTGAATAATATAATATTTTTTAAAATTACATAAAGTGTAAATTAAACGCAACTCTATATTACTTTTATTTTATTCTAATAATACATTGAAAGCTACTTTTGAGTTCCTGATTAATTCATGAAAGCTACAATCTCCAGTCTCAAATATCAAGGTTTTTATTTATTTATTTATTTATTTATTTTATAGAAAGTAATTAATTATTAACATAAGTTTTTAAGGTGGTTTAAAAGAGTTAGTGAGATGGTAGTAGAGACTAGAGAGGGTTGGGTAAGAGTTGAAGCCCAGAACTGATTGGAGTTACTTAAATTGATATTTATGGGTCTAGGTTTTTTGATAATCTGGGTCAATGTTGGACTTTAAAAAGATACAACCAATCATGTGAAGTGAAGAGCATATTCACTCTTTTTGTGAAGCATATTCCCTTTTATACGTATGAAGCGAACATCAGATTTTTTTTATTCTTTATTAAGGGACGAGACCACTAACTTGACGGGCCAGTAATATGCTTATTATTATTATTATTATTATTATTATTTGAGAAAGAAACTTTATTCATTTAATCATAATAATAACGAATCCGGATACAAGACTTCCAAAGCTGGTGGGAGAGAATTCTCCAACCAACAAAGTTTTCAGACTTGGACCGTTTATTGAACCGTAAAAGAGAGAGGTTCAAAATTTTTGAGGTCGAACCGTGATGACGTCATAATTAATTTAATAATTAATTAAAACATAAATATAGATATTAAATTTATAAAACTAGCAACATTGACTAATATATCTATATATGTGAGGGAAATTTAATGATTTCCAAGCATATATTTAATAATTAAATAATAAAGTCAATAAAATAATAACCATGAAAACATTAAAATTTATGATTAATTTTTGAAGTAAAGTTGAATATCTTTGAAGGATTTTAATTATAATTTTTTTTATTCCTTGTAAGAGATGGATAATTTAATTAAGTAGAATAAAATTGTGTTAAATTGTTTTTATAAAAATAAAAATAAAAATAAAATTGCTAAGGGGTTGGACCTCACGGTTCTTGCCACCGGTTCGTATGGTCTAACCCTGGTTTTAGGGGTTCACAGAATTAACTAAAAATCTAGTTCTTTAGGCTTAAAAAATCAATTTTTATCCCGGTTTTCAGTTTTCACGGTCCGACCTCCTGGTTCAGTCCGGTTCTGAAAACTATGTGATGGTCCAGACAGTAGGAGTTCTAGACCAAAATAGGTATAATACCTGTTTGTGCATGAATCACAATTGTTTGTACTTGTTTCAATTTTTTGATGTTAACTTGAGTGTATATGTTGTTTATAGACAACTAACAGGGCTTATACAGGTGGAGTAAGTATAGGAGTGGCCATCAATGAGCCAAATCCACTAAAGGTACTACCCACCAATAGCAGACCCAACCAGCAACCAATAACCACCAAACAAGCTGGAAGCAATGCAGCAACCACCAATCAAGTTGGAAGCAGTGCAACAACCACTAGTCAAGTTAGAAGCAGTGCACCCCCCAACAGTACAACATCCAATCTAAGCAGGAACACACATGGAAATCCAAAGAAGTGAAAGAAGGGGCGTGTCACAAGTGAGACTTTGAATGAATCAAAAAGCAATGAGGTTTGCTGAGAGCCAGTCATCTATGCATGCGCCAATAGGACAAGCTGGTGGAGATTGAGCAGATTCCAGTTTTTTTTTTTTTTTTTTTAATAACTTTTTTGTGGTAGTCAATGTGAAAGTTTGTCAGTGGCAACAAAAGACCTTTTTGTTGGTTGTAATGATTGCTGAACCATGGCTGAATTATGTACATTTTGGTAGTGCTGAACTATAGCAGTTAAGTACTGTAGTTTGTGGTGCAATCACCTTTCATTTTTGTTGCATGAACAATGGCTAAATTATGTAACTTGAATTGAATGCAAAATATCAGTATCTGATGATTTTTTTTTTGGCAAGTAATATTGTGATTTGTGTATTATGGCAGGGATTGCCTATATGGTTTGCGTATTGTAATTTGTGTATTATGCCTATATTGTTTGTGTATTGTAATTTGTGTATTATGGCAAGGATTGCTTGGGATTTGTTAATGCCTATATGATTGGTGTGTTGGACAGATTCATGTATTCTCCCAAAAGGGTAGTTCTATTTTTGTCTGTCATGTATATAATGCAGCCTATTTGCTTGGTATCACATGGTTTGGCAGAATTGGTAACTTCAGTTTAGTAACTTATACAGAGTGACTAACTTACGTTCATTCATTCATTACAAAACTAGATAACATTGAACAATTTATCTAAAACAACATATACACTTTATGTTCAATCCATGATAACTTCATTTCATTCAAATTGAAATTACAAAAGTAATTGGGATATAGTTTTCCACAAAATGCTCAACAATGCAATATGGATAAATAGTGACAAGAAGCATGCCAAACCTTTATACAAGGTACTTCATTTCTCTACCTTAACCTTGCATACCTTAACCCTGCATACACCATCTAACCCACCAAAACTAAAATCACACAAAGGCAAATCCCACACACCAGCAATGCCAAAATCAAAGACACTGTCAAACACTTCTCCCTCTTTTTGCTGATTAAGACCTCAACCTCAAGTTTGAGAATGGTCTGCCTCTATTTTGGGATAAGCACCTTACCATGCAGACAAATCTCATCATCAGCCCATTGAAAAAATTTTCACTTTCGTCCAACCTGAAATTCAAACCAAAATTTCAAACCAAATCAACCCAGCCCACTAAAAAAAGAACTAAAGAATAAAAATTTGAAACAACTTAGACTTTACCTAGTAATTTAGACACCCATAGAACCTTCTTCCTAGATTGTTCTCCATCCAAGATACCACTAGAACTGATTTAGCAGGGCTGAGGAAATAGCACATGCGTGGTGCTCTCCTCCTCAAGCTTGCCGAGGATGATGAGCTTGATTCCATCTCTTCAATGTGGTTTTGATGAGTGAGTGAAGCAAAGTTTTTGTCTATGAGTGATTTAGGGTTCTTCAAGTGTGTCTGTCTAAGGGGTGGCTGAAGGTAGTTGATGAGCAAGGACATGTGAGGCTAACGTGAGGGCTAAGTAGCAGGAAAATGAGGTGGCAAGGTCACGTGAGGGGTCATGTGGGTGTAAGTGAGACACAATGGATTTTTTATTAATATTTTAATAACTGGGTTTGACACCTTATGGACTAAAATAAAAACGATTTTTTGAAAACAAAGACTAACCTAGGAGCGAAATCAATTTATGGACCAAATTGAAAATTGATCCAAAATGTAGAGACCAAAAGTGTATTTTCGCCTTATTTTTTAATTTTTAAAAAAGCTAAATTCCCAAATAGTTTGAAAAGAACAAATATAATAATGTTTTGTTGATGTTCATATCAAGGATTTAAATGCATGACCTGTCTTATAAATAATCAACATTTGCTATAATGGAATAGAGCGTAATTAAATATCCACAAATAAGAATCAAACCATCAAGTCTTTCTTATAAAATCCATCAAACTAAAATTTTAACAATAAAGTCTCCAAATACAATCTCAAATATTTTCACAAATACTAAACTAACTATCCCAAGAAAACATAATAAAACAGTCTATCAACTAACATAACTCCAAAAGTTGTCTTCAATCTATGGCTCCAATGATCTACCACCAAAAGATATTTCACTGCTCTAATCTGAAAGGGTGGAGAAAGGGGGGTGAGCTAGAAGCTCAATAAGAGACAATATAACATAAGGATGTCTCTCTAAACAAAATAATAGTATCAATGGCAAAATATAATCTTTACAAAACACTTACATATAGTTTTAACAGTAACATAATATATACTGTAAAATTGTCAAGAAGAAAACATTTAACTATTATACTATAATTTATAAATAAAATAATAGCCACTTTAATTGGCCAAAATACACTAAATAGGTAGAAGCAATATAATATAGTAATAAACAATTTTTCCACTTATAAAGGCCAATAACAATAAAACAATAGTTTGATATGGAAAATATTAGCCAGACAAAGACATAAACTATTAAACACTTGGTGGGTGATTCCTATGGGAAACAATAACAATAACCTCAAAGAGGCAACACTGGCTCCAAAGAGCAAATAATAATACTAACTCCGAAGAGCAAATGATAATACTGCACCACACCACGATAACACGACTTCAGTCAAAGACCAACACTTAACCTATGTTAGCAAATGTTGCAAATTATCTAGCTGACCATTTGAAAACATTCTTACTTTATGCAATATAGTCAATATTAATCATATATCATATAATGAATAATTTCTCAAAAAAAAAAAAGGTTTTGAGTCATTCTTAACATATACAGTTTCAAAATAACGCACAAGAAATAATAAAATTCAGATATGTATAAAGCATTGACAATGATATAAGTTTTTTGAAACTTCACTTTTGCAAATATGTATGTGTGTATATATATATATATACATACGTCTTGAGAAACGTCATATTCTGAAGTTCACTTACGTCTAACTGCTAATACTCGTAGTCTTCATCCAAAATCAAATGAGCTCTTCCTCCACACCTAAAAGTAAAGGAGAAACACAATTATATAATTAATTCACCTTGCTGTATACCATAAGGATGTAAGGGACACTTCCTAATAATTTACTAGTCTTTAAACATCTCTACAATCCTCCATAATATATTACTTCTCCTTACTACTATTATGTCTTTGGGGCTAATAGAGGTATTACCACCCGTAAGGATATAACCAAATGAGAATATGCTTGCTGGCGGTTCACCAAGATTTTCATCAAGTCCTAATAGGTTAATACCAATACAACCATTGTCTAGCTAAGTGTCAGATTCATATTTTCTTTAAGATTTCATATAACACGTCAATGCCACCATGAAATACTCTATAAGATCCAAATATACATATAGCATCCATAGAAATTTACTTGTAGGACTTAGCAACCTATAGCATGTAGTGACTAAAATTTTTGAAACTTGAAACAATGATATAGATTACAAAGGTTATGAAGTCAGCACCACTATCAAGTTGCGTAAACTCTAGCAACTAATCATTCAAAAGCTTATCACCTATTCAAGAGTTCATATTGGATATTCAAGCAAATCTATTAAACTACACTAGTATCGTAGGTTATTTCCATGAATCTTTAAGAGAGAGATATACCTGACCACACGATCACACTGATGCAGAACTTTGTTTCTTGTAATCTCATAGTCTCTCTCTCTACCTTTCATGCAAGAAACCTTAAGACTACTCTTCAGCTTTACACGTTATTCTATTCTTTTCAATGTAGAGAAACCCTAATTCTCTACTCTTAAGCTTTAATATGCTAAGCACCAACTTCTTTTTTTCTTTTTATTTTTTTGATTCATCCACATAAAAGAGAGACCCAAGTCCCAACGGCTTAAATATGCTTCCAAGACTTTAATTCCCAATTAAACTCAAATTAAAGTTGTTTAGATAGGCTAGAACTCTAAAGAATTCCAATAACACTTAAACTCCTAATCAAATAGGTTTTAATCTCTTATCATTTCCATTAACTGATAAGCTCTAAAGAATTCCAATAACACTTAAACTCCTAATCAAATAGGTTTTAATCTCTTATCATTTCCCTTAACTGATAAGGAGACTAAAAGTTTAATATGAAAAATCCACAAAATAACTCTCCACATTACATTTTCTTTTATTTATTTTCTTTGTAGATATCATAATATAAAATAATATCACCTTGAAAATAGATTAAATAATTCATCAACTCCACTCTAGAAACAATTAAATTAAATTTAAGTGAGGCGGATGTTACAATGTTCAACAATAAATAAGCTAGTTTTTTTTTTTTAATTAAGAATAAGCTAGTTGTTGTTGTGGATGAATTATTGGCTTTTATGTGGAAACCCTAGAAATGCATTGTGGTCAACATACGAGGTTAGTCTCGTCATTTCCTATGTCTGTTAACCTAGGTTGCACGGATATTGACACAGGTACGAGGGTACGACAATTAATTAATTAATTAATTAATATATTTAGGTATATTTTAAAATATTTTTAGACAATATATGTTTATTTTAGGATTTAAATTAAGTAATGACAGCAAATAAGTACAATAACACCAAAAAAATGTTGTAAAAAATACAATTTTTGTTCCATTACTAAACCTATAAGACAGATAAAACCAAAAAAAAAAAAAAACTAAACTAAACCTATTAAATAAGTAAACAACACACATAAATAAGTAAACCCAGTATAGCACGCATATAAGTGCCAAACTTAAAAAATAAAAAATAAAAAAAAAAAGAGAAAGAGAAAGAAAGAGTCAAAACACCAAAAAACAGAGAACCCAAAAACTTGCAAAGAGAGAAACGAGAGAGAGAGAGAGAGAGAGAGAGAGAGAAGGAGCTTTGGGATCGCTGAAGGCCGAAGGGGGTTCGGTTGTCATCGATCTACTTTGAGAAGGCACACCGCACAGATCAGATTAGACAACTAAGGGAAAGAGAGAGGGGTTGGTCCAAATCCTGTTCTCTCTCTCTCTCTCTTTAATTTTGTTTTTAAGTTTTTCCGTGTCTGGGAGGTTCCGACGTGTCACAACCGTGTCTGTGATGCACTTAGATTTTTTCAAAAAAGAAAAAAATGAGAACACTCGTCAAGTACGAATTTTAGGTGTGGCTTACCAATACCCGTGTCGGACATGGATATTTGGCCAAAATCACCGTTTTTGTGCAACATAGCTCTTAACTCTTAACAAATAACAACATAATATACTATACAGTGTGAGTGTGACAGTCCGGCCTGATTTATATAATTCAATAAGCTAGTTGTCCTTGTCCATGAATTATATATATTGGGTTGGACTGTCACACTCACGCTATATCTATAATACTATTTAATGGGCTTCTCTTATTTGGGATCCTCATTTTTTTTTATTCAAAAATGCCTATATACCCCTATTTAAGTAGAGACAAAACTAAAAGACAATCTAGAAAAAATACAACTCTAACTCCTACTAAAACATTTCCTAAAAAATACGGTTACTCTTTTGTTAATCTTCAAATTGCTTTATCTACTTATAAATTAAATTCTCAAAATAAAAATTATATATAAAAAATAAAGACACGTGTTTTTTTTTTTTTTTTGGCTATAAAATAGAATCACTAAGCCCAACATTTTCACTTTTTTTTTCTTCTCATTTTTTCCCCTTTATCAAGACTTAGACGTCTCTCTCTCTCTAGTTTCCTTTCTTCTAAATTCTAATTTCATTTTTTTTTTTGGTTTTTGTTTTTATGTTTTCAAATCTCTTCTTCTTTATTTTTGAATTATTAAAAAAAATGTGATTTTTAATGTACTCCATATTTCTTTTTAATTATTTATTTATGTTGGTGTTTGAATTGTTTTCTCTTCACATTTGTTTGTACTGCCTTTTTTTTTTTTTTTTTAATGAATGTATTTTCTATGTCCAAAATAAAAATCACTATGCGTGTGGTTTAATTGGATAGAAGACAGAAGCGTCTCAAATTGAAATAAATGGAAAATTATGACGCTAAACCCAAAACAAAAAAAAAAAACTCTCATAGCCTAATCGCACGGCAAAGCCCAAAGCCGTGTAAAGAAGCTAGTAGTATACTACTAGCCTCATCACACACGCTCTGCATGTGCGATGAGACTCTTTATTTATTTATTTTGAGTTTAATGAAATTTTTCAATTTTTTTAGAGAGTTTCAACCTATGACGTCCACTCATGATGATAGCTTTTTATCATCAGACCAAGACACCAATCAATTTTTGGTGTAGGCGAAGATTGAACCACAGATCTCTTATCCAACCATTAGAGACTTTACTAATTAAGCTAAATGGAACTCATATGTAATTTTTCAATTTGAATTTATCTATTGTTAGTGTGGTTATACATGAATGAATTTTTAAGAAACTAAAATTTAGGAATTTTTTTTAGTAGACGGTTAGGTTTAGTGTGTGGTAGGTTTTAGAAAAAAAAAGTATCAAATGTGCTTGAGATATATTTAAATAGAGAGTGTCCCCTTCTCCTTTCTCCCTGTGTGTATATGTGTGTGTGTTAAAATACTTAGCATTCTCAAAAGAAAAAAACAATGGGTTATTCCCACATTGGAAAATGAGTGTGAGTTATAGAGGTTTAAAGCCTATACTGTGTATTCAAAAGTTAGGCCCTTCTGGATATACACCACTGTAAGTTTTTTTTAAAAACCTTCTCCCCTCTCCCCGTGTGTGTGTTAAAATACTTAGGGTATGTTTGTTAACAGTTTTTTCCCCTTGTTTTCTATTCTTAAGAATAGTTTTCTATTTTCTTACCCAAAAAACTGGTTTGGTAACTAAAAACAAGCTGAAAACAAAAATAGTTCTCAATTCTCAAAATACAAAGGAAATAGAAAACATGCATTTAACTGTTTTCAATTTCAAGCTCTTTAAAAACACAAAGAAAACAACTTGAAACTCACAATTAATGAATCAGCGCCTCAGTTCGAACCCTAGTGGAGGCAAGACAAGGAATTTTAGCATTTTTTTTTTCCCCTGTCTCACATAGGGACTGGTTATTTTTGCACAACACTTTGTGTAACTAAGCAATCTTAAAGAAGAGGACCACCTTTGCTCATTGGTGACTTTAATAGGATACAGGAGCCTCGATTTACTTTTGGTGGCATAAATTAGCCAAATTGAGGTGCAATTTGTTTGCTTTTTGGCACCAAGAATTTGCTATTGATATATGTTTACCTTGCTAGAAGCTCACATTGTGGCAGTAGCTTTTGGAAGTGGCGGCCTTAAGGTTTAATGTGTGGGTTTGCCAATTCTATGTGCTAATGGCAGAATAACTTGTTTTGACATTTGCTAATGGATTTTTTATTTAGATAAGTGATTAACATATTCTCAAAGAACAATAGAAAAGAGGTACTCCAGTAATTTAAATATTGGTTTGATCATGGTGTATGTTATAACTTAATACATTAGTGAGTACATTGTCTCTGGACCAACTCAAATGAACCCATATATTAATCTCATTGGAAGTGACTTAAACCCATCCATACCAGAACTTTGGATTTTCCCCCATCTTCCATTTATTTATTTTTTCTCTTGTACTTATGTTATAATGGATGCCAAAAATACTAAAATGGGAACTTCTTTTGTATGGTGTTTTTCCTTTTCAACTAAACAAACATGTTTTTTACTTCGAAAACATAAGAAAGTTATTTTTTGATTTTATTCTTACACTCTATTTGTTTTGTTGGAAAACGTTCTGTAAAAATAGTTTTTCACATTTTCCAATGTTTGGTAGTACAAAAAAAAAAAAATTGGTCAACGGAAAACTATCTTTAGTCAACAAAAAACACTAATAAAAATAAAACTTATTTTCTATAGGCTGTTTTCCAAAAAATTTTTTTGGAAAACAATTTCTCTCTCATGTGTTACATCTCCTATAAATATTATATTCATCTGTAACCACGGGAAACATAATTTTTTGGCGCATTCTCTCTCTCATAGTAAGTTCTCTCACTTTCTCTCTTCCTTTTACTTTTTCTCTCCTTAATCCTCACACCCTCATTGTCACTAACTCTGGTCTCCCCTCTTCCCATAGATCTTTCTCTCTCTGTATCTATCTCTCGTCTCTCTTTTCACCATGTTTCTCTTCTCCTCTATAATACAGTTCTCTGATTATATTTTTTTTTCCCTCACTGATCGGTTAATAGCTCCGACTTGTAAAGGAGAATAGATTTGCAGTGGTTATTATTTCATTCCTCTCTACCAAAATCTCAATTCTTTGCTTTGAATTTCAAGCTCGATTTTATTTTTTCTCTAAGAAATTTTCAATTTGATGGATTCCAGGCAGAAGTTACTTCTTTTTTGCACATAAAAGAGCAAAAAAAAAAAAAAAAAAAAAAAAAAAAAAAAAAAAAAAGAAGAAGAAGAAGAAGAATGAATGAATGAATGAAGTAAAAGACAAAAATTTTAAATATAGTGCTTCTATGGCTCTAAATTGATTCTACATAGGACAAAATTTATGGTAAATTAATAATATTGTTATATAATAAATGATAATTAGTGTACTAGTAAAAATAGTAGACAATTAAAAGTTATGGTTATTTGTATATGTATTCTCCCATCAATTTATATATATGTGCGTGTGTGTACATGTTTTAAATTTTACAAGAAATATAAATAAAAAAATTGCATACCAAACACTAGAAAACATTACCAAGCTCATTTTTAAGGTCGTTACCAAATACCGAAAAATGAGATAGTTTTCTATAAAATACTTTTCGAAAAATGAACAATTTTCCAAAAAACAACAAAGTTGAAACAAACAGAGCATAAGAACAAGTTTTGGAAAACAAAAAAACAAAAATGATCACCAAACATAACCTTAGTATTCTCAAAAGAGAGTGCTCTAATTTTTAGGAAAATATTTTCTCTAGTAGTTTTTTTTTTTTTTTTTTTGAATTTTGTTGAATTACAATTTTAATCCCATTTTTTATTTTTTAAGAATAAAGATTATTTAATTAGATTAGAGGTATTTTTGATATTTTATTTATACTATTATTTAAGAGGCTTTTCCTATTTAGATTTCTCATTTTTTTAGTTTAAAAATGCCCTTACACCCCTATGTTTAAGTAGAGACAAAACTAAAGGATAATCTGGTAAAAATGCAACTCTAACTCCTACTAAAACATTACCTAAAAAATAGGACTACTTTCCTGTTATTTTTCAAATTGATTTATTCACTTATAAATTAGATTTTTAAAATAAAAATTATATATATATAATAAAACACAAATTTTATTTTACAAAATAGGACCACTAAAAAAAAAATGCCTCATCGCACGTGCTTCAGGCTAGTGAAACCATAACTAACTTTCTGAATCTTCAAAATATATGGAGACCCTTAGAGCATCCACATCAGATATGGCAAAAAAAATGTCATTTTGCCACACCAAAGGCTTACTTTATTATTTTACCACATCATTTTACAACATCTCATTTATCAGATGTTTTATCATTCAATTATATACATTAAAATAATATTTACTACACATTAAAATAATATATTATCTCCTCTCCATTATCATTAACAACAGAAACAACATCAAAGGCACAACCACCAGCCACCAATATCCACTGCCGCAACAACACCTCTACTGCAAGCCAACCACCACAATTACTCACCAATATCAGATCAACCCAAATCGCAACCAAAAAAAAAAAACCCACAACCAAAGAGAGGCAGAGTGAAAGGCGGATAGAGAGGAGAGGGAAGAGGGTGAGATCAACGACAGCCTCGAGGTGAGATCACCTGCCAAACCTAAACCTATCACCGACTAAACCCACTTTCAAGCTCACACCGCCAAGCACCACCTTTAACCACCAAATCCACCAACCACTAGCTGCTGTTAAAACCCATCTACCAACATCGATGAACCCAAGAGAGAGATTCACCACCATGGCAAACCCATCTACCACCATCGATCACCACCACGGCAAACCCATCTACCACCATCGATGAATCCGAAGCCACGGCCGCCGATTTCGACGAAGTCGCGGTTGCCTTTCCTCCTCTCTTGGCCGCCACCATTGCCTTCTTCTATGCCGCCTTCTTCTTGCTCGCGTCCGATTGTGAGAAGAGGAAAAACATGGGTTGGGAACTTGGAAGAGAGAGACAGATTTTAAGCAGAGAGAGAAAAATCAAATAAAAAAAATGAGAGGAGAGAGAAAAGTTGAATAAAATAGTATTTTTCGGTTTGGTATTTGTGTCTGTACCGTTGCACGGTACGGACACAAATGGTAAAAAAATTTGCAACGATGTGGACACAAATAGTAAAAATTTGGCACCTATAAAATATCTAATAGAAGGTGTTTTTTGTATTTGGTGTGTCAAATGTGCCAAATATTTAGCATCTGGCACATCTGACACATCTGCCGCTCGTGATGATGTTATTTGTGAAGAGTTAAGCGACAGTAAATGACGAGACTAACCTCGTATGTCGACCACAGTGCATTTCTAGGGTTTCCATATAAAAGCCGATAATCATCTTTAAACGCACAACGGGAGGCCCTGTTATTGTTGTTGTTGTAGCATAATAGGTACCGAGCCCAAAGAAGAAGAAGAAGTCGTTCTCATCCTCTGCAACCAACCATGGGTAATCCTCAAATCTCAATCTCTCTCTCTCTCTCTCTCTCTGTGGTGATGGTGATGATGGAAAGTTTTTTTGTGTTGTGTTTTGATATATGTTGATAGGTATCTCTCGTGACTCTATGCACAAGAGGCGTGCCACTGGAGGCAAGAAGAAGGCCTGGAGGAAGAAGAGAAAGTATGTATATTACTATTACTAACCCATTTTTTTCTTTTTTTTTCCTTCTCATAGATCTTTTCAATTACTCTCAAAACACCCTCTAATTAATATCTCTTTCTTTTTTGTTCTTTGTTTCTTTTTTTCTTTTTCTTTTTTTTTCTGGGGCTTAGCTATGTGGAACTTTTGATTCTTTGCTGCTTCTTTTTTTTGGTGTCCAATCTATATGTGATATTCTAACACAATACCCAAAATTTCAATAAAAAAATATATGGGAAGAAGATCCAATTATTGTTTTGTCATCGAGACATTCCTAAGTGTCTAATGTGTAATGTCACCTAAATTAGTGTTTCTCGTCTCCCTCAAAAATTAGAATATTACTAGTAAGCATCAAACATACTGACTGAAGGCTGAATTTCAGTACTAATGAGATGTTTGAGTTGGCTTTTCTACTGGTGTAACTTGAAGTAAACTTGTTCCTTTCATGTCGCTTTTGCTCTTGATGCAATGCTAATTACTTTTATTTTTTATTTTTTAATTTGTTTGTTCAGGTATGAGCTTGGTCGTCAGCCTGCAAATACTAAGCTCTCAAGTAACAAGACTGTAAGGCGAATCCGCGTGAGAGGAGGCAATGTCAAATGGAGAGCCCTCAGATTGGATACTGGAAACTACTCATGGGGTAGTGAAGCTGTCACCCGCAAAACACGTATTCTGGATGTTGTTTATAATGCTTCGAACAATGAGCTTGTCAGAACACAAACTCTGGTGAAGAGTGCTATTGTTCAGGTTGATGCTGCCCCATTCAAGCAGTGGTACCTTCAGCATTATGGAGTTGACATTGGTAGGAAGAAGAAGACAGCTGCTAAGAAGGAAACCCCAGAGGTACTATTAAGTGCTTTCTATGAAATTGTTTGCTTTGATTTAGATCGATCATCAGTTGGTATAAAGCTATCTGTGTTTATAAACATGTGACAGCACAAAGTGAAATATTCATTATAGTAGTTCTGGTTTAGTCATTTGTGGTGTATATTATTCAGTCAAATACTCTTCTTTGACTGTTTTTGTTTTTGTTTTTTTGTTTTTTTAATAATTAGCAAATTTGCTATTAGAAAATGCTAGTACATTGAGAGCATGTCCCTTGTTATTTGTTTGTAAGTCGCTTCCAAGGAACTCAAGCTAATAGAACCAATAGGATAAGAGGCTTTTCAGCTTTCCAAAAGTTTCAGTGTCTGACCCACTCCTACTGTTATAGAAAGTGGTATGTTAATGGTGTAAGCCAATAAAGTTTTTTTACGCTTTTGAGTGTTGCACAGGGCTTTCTCAACTATGAGACATAGGGTAATAACCTTCTGTTGGTGATGATGTGATTTAATTCTGTTATGGTAGCTCAAAGGTGGAGATTTGACCATTCTGGTTCCTCCTTGATTGATAATTCCTTTTATTAGATTAATGTTTACTTATGAAAAAAAAGTACATTTTATGTGAGAACACTTTCTTTATTTCCAGTATTAATGTAATAATGAAGAAAATATAAGCTGCTAAGTGCCTTTTTGGGAGGTGGGAAGGAGGTGATTTAGGCTGATTATGGTGGGCGTGGTTTAATGCTCTGGTGTTGATTCTAAGCTAAGGATCAATACGGCTTTCGTGATTGTAATTTTCTATGAATCATAAGTTTTTAGTTTTGCCTATCAAATAAAAAGTTACGGTATTTATATTCTCTTTTGCACATTTGACTAGGCATGCTCTCTTTACTAGCAATTGTTTGGTGGGGGCCAGAGTATTTTTTTTTTTTTTTTAAAATTTGATGTAATTACGAGTATCATGGGATGAGCTTGTCTCATTTACCTTATCTGTCTCACAATATTGAATCTCTTTTGGAGGAATCTCCTCTAGCCCACTACTTGGCAATTTATAAGGAATAAGAATATCCACATTATTATTTAAGCAAGTCATGTGACTCATTAAAAAGGTAATGTGATTAAAAGCACAAATGAATAGTCTTTTTATTTGCCGCATAGAGGGTTGGAAGAAGTTTCCTTCAAACTAGTTTAGAGGTATACTTTTTCCAAATAGAGGTGCCTAATTTTAATGAAGCTGTTTGAGATAACTTATCGGTCAAATGATATTTTTTAATAATTCCAACTGAGACGTGTGGTTATTAGGTAGGACCTATTTATCATTTCCTCTTAATCCTCTATATGTTGGTATTGAAATCTGTTGAGCACTAGCATTGGATATGCTAAATGCTAAATTGAATGTTAGGCAAAGTTAGAGGATTGGATTGAGCAAAACTGAAGTTACACTTGCAGTACTGAATTGAATCTTAGGCAAGATAGAGGGTTCAATTTGTAATTTAGCGCAAAAAATTTGCTATGGGAGATCCTTTACCGTATCTTTAATTCTCTTTGATAATTGATTTGATGGTAGTACATAAGAACAATCCATGCTACTTGTATAGAATACAACCTTGCCATTTCATTGTTATGGGAGATATTCTTTTATGAGGCACGAAAGGGTGTATTCTTCTTTTTCAATATCCTCATGTATGGAGAAGCAATGGAACTCTAATGATCATTTGTTTATGTACTGGAAATTTGTGTGCTGTTAGCAGGGTTAATTTTCTTGAGCATAGTGTCACTTTTTTTCCCCCTGAATTTAGATTTATTTAATGTTATTTAGATTTTTTTTCCCCCTGGGTTTGCTCTATGTTCTTCATGCATAGAGTAGCCATTTGTATATATAACATTCTTACTTATCAAAAAAAAAAAAATCATATCAATAAGCAGGAAGGAGAAGGAAATATGGAGGAAAGGGAAAAGGAAACAAAAAAGAGTAACCATGTCGCCAGGAAGCTTGAGAAGCGTCAGCAAGGTCGTACGCTTGATGCACATATTGAAGAGCAGTTTGGGGGCGGTAGGCTGTTGGCGTGCATCTCTTCTCGACCAGGACAATGTGGTAGATCCGATAGGTGAGAACAAAAGTTTTTACATTTTTTCTTTTGTATTCAGTTTTGTGTCGTCTTATTCTGTTTCCAAACCAATTTGTTTTTTCAATCAGATACATTTTGGAAGGAAAAGAACTTGAGTTCTATATGAAGAAGATCCAAAGGAAGAAGGGGAAGGGTGCCGCTGCTTAAGTAGTTTATTAGTCATAGTTTTGGTCTTTTTGCAACTTGTTTTTGTTACACCGGCCTAGATAGGCCAATCTTTATCATTATTGATGGAACTCTGAAGATTGTGTGGCATGTTTAGTGGTTTTCAAGGTTGTTAAAATCGAAATCCTACGTAAGATCGTGGGAGATAAGTAGGATCGTGGATTGTAAGATCCTACTTATTTTCAGATTTTAAGCAAAAAATCAATTGATAGTGACTTTATATGTTATATAATCACTTAAAATATGAATCCATTCATTAAAAAAAAAATTACATCATAAAATGTAATTTGCACACACATAATGTCATTTTAACTAGGCCTGTCCAGAATGAACCGAGACCCGACCCACCCGAGGAAACTGACCAGATCCGACCTGATTCCAGTCGACCCGACTACTCCGGCGGTCGGCGGCGGTTCTTCAACCCTAGAAACCGATTCCGACGGGTCGGTCTCGGTTTTCCTCCCCTAATACCCGAAAAACCCGAACCGATCGAAGAAACACAGAGTCCAGCGAAAATTTCTGGATTCCGGCCAAAAAAACCCAGATTTCGATCAAAGTTTTCCAGATCCCGGCGAAAAAACCCAGATTTCGGCAATATTTCACTTAGATCCGGTGAGATTTTGACCGTATATGGCAAAATCTCATCGAATCCGGTGAGATTTTCGCCGGATTTGGCCAAATCTCTTCGAATCCAAGGAGATTTTCACCGGATCTGAGTTTTTCTCGCCTTTTTCTTGCCGTCTTATCGCCGGCTTCTCAGATCTGTGACTCCGACCGATCCGATCGCCACCTATTGATGGTCTAATCCGCTCGATCCGATTACTCCGGCGGTCGACGGCGGGTTCAATGTTTTGCCACCCAATTCTGGCGGGTCGGTTCCGGGTTGGGCACAAATCCGACCCGGACCGACCCATGGACAGCCCTAACTTTAACAAAACAAAATATATTTAACTTTTGATATAATGTATCTAAAAAGTTCAGTATATGTTTAATTAGCAACTAAGTACCAAAATATTATTTACACATATGAAACATGTTTTCCAAATTCTAAATTCCAAATCTAAAATAAGTTAGGCTAATTAGCATATAAAAACTAGCTAACTACAAATTTACAATATGTAATCCAAAAAAGAATTCTCAATCTAAGATAAACTAGTTAATTACAAATATAAAATCTAAAAAAGAATTCTCATTCTAAGGTTCTTCTAATCTAATCACTGTCATTGTTATATCTCATTTTATCATCTAAATATTTTAAGTTTTGTTTTTGCAAAACGTTAAACTTAAGTACTATAGGTTTTTTTTGAGATTTTATTTTAACATAGAGATAAATTTGGGACTTCAATTCATTATTGGGCTTTTGATAACCCATTAGGTTTGTGGGTTTAGGTGGATTATCTTTCCCAAATGAATTTCACTAAAAAAAAAAAATCAAGCCAAATGGTAGGATCGGTAGAATCTCATACGATCTTACGACCTTATGTGATCTTATATGATCCTACATATGATCCTACTATTTTTGTGATCCTGCAAAGATTTTAAATTTTTTGGTGAGGTGGGATCGTAAAAGCGTGCGATTTTACGATCTGAATCGCGATTTTAACAAACATGGTTATTTCAAATTAGATGCTTTAACTAGTTTGTGATTGACAAGTCAGACTTGAGCTAAAATAGCACTCGTTGGGTGCTGGCCTCTTTATCCATCATTCTCTTGTAGTAGAATTTCCTTTTATTGTTATTGCTGTGCTCTTTCCATGGTATTGCCAGTTATATTGCAACTTTTTCCCTATAGTAAAATTTAGAACCTTGACCTCTATATCCAATTTTAATACTTTTGTTCATCCCCTCTACATTTTGGCAACCATGGCTTAGTTCTTATCGGTTTTTACACTGCAAAATTACCCATTCTCTTCTTTAGGCTTGAGTGGTGCTCAATATTTGTAGCATTAATCTGATTCCTTTCCATCTTGACCACAAGCATTTTACTGATTATTGTACACCTTGTTGTCGTTCTTTGTAGAATTAATAAATTAAACTTTGGGAATGGCCATATATTCTAGACGTAATATTATTTTAACTTAGGGATGTGATTTGGAGTAGGAATTGGAGTTGAAATTGCAATTGGATTTTCAATTCCAGTTTTAAAATGTTTAGAATTGGATTGGAATTTGATACATTTGTTCCTTTTGGAAGTGTCATGGTATTAGATACCATATTTGATTCAAGTGGTTCAATGTAAGTATTACATTTGCTTCATGTGATTCAATGTAAATAGTAGATATTGACAATATGCTTTGACAAGAATTTCAACTTGCTCTGCATGATAAGTTGTTCCAAATGTGAACTCTAAAGATCTGTAAATTAGATTCCCTTCTTATAGGTTTCATACATGCAGAAGTGTTGTTATTGGACCAATCTGATTAAAGGAGAAGAACCTTGCTGTTGATTTCCCAAATTTAGGAGTGCAGCAGGCAATCACCAACATATGGCAGGCGGCAAATATTGCTTGCAAGTAACGGATTCTATATCAAATTTATAGTTCAAGATCAAGTCAAGACCATCGAGTTGTGCCAGTCAAATATTACAAAAGCCCTATCAAAGTTTGTGGAGAACCCCTGCCTTTTTTTTAGTCTCTAGTGCTATTGGGGTGCTACTTTTTACTCGGGACATTTTGGTTGAAACTTGAATGTGATACTTGTCCATCTTAACAGGGGGCAAATATTAAGGTTTTTCAACTGTTTTTGAAAATTATAACATTGTTTGTATTTTACTCTTAAATAAGGGTTTCAAAAGAGAAAAAAAATGAAAGCAGAAAAGTTGAAGCAAAGAAACAAACAAGGGACATTAGGTGCTTTCTAACAAGAACAATGTTCAGGCAAAGGGTAAACCAGGCTTCAACACATCCAACACAACCTCAATTCTTATATTGTAGTGAGGACAGTGACAAACTGATAATGCAAGTAGGCCATGGGAAGCATACAATAACCACTTTTATTAGAAGGATAATACATCTCACTGGTTAATTTGGTACCACTCCACTAATCTACATTCCATAACTATTCACTAAATCTAGCACAACCTCAATTCTTAAACTGTAGTTGTTTAGACTACAGAAAAGAGAGAGGAAGCCAGGTTGGTATCACACCTTGCCGTCAATTATCATTGGCACTGGCTCCTGCTTTCGCGGTGTATTCTGCACATACAAGACACAAAAGCAATCACTAATGAAGACTTCAAAGACATATCAAACTAGAGTAATAAATCCAGACAAAAGACAATGTTTACAAAGGTTGGGGTTGGTGAACTTACTGCTGATCTTGCTTGCTCTAATTTGTTCATCTTTGCAAAGATGCTGCCATAAAACTGAGCATCCTTCTTGTTAAACTCTCTCACTTTCTCCTTCAAAACCTTGTACTCCAGCTTCACATCCCTGACAACACAACCAACATCCTAATGTAAATGAATAAAACCCTGAATTAAGTGAATTGTACTGAAGATAACACAACCTTTTCCAGTTGACAAGAAAACATAGCCCATTATTGAAAAAATTAGTGAACATACCTGTTGTCTGGGTCTATCTCAAGAGCCTTTTTGATATCCTGTTCTGCCAGATCCAAATCAACAAGTTGTATGTATGCTTGTGCTCTCCTGTACAGAGCTTTTACATTCTTACTGTCAACTTCTAACACCTACATAAATAGAAATCTCTAGATGTCAGCACTAAATCAACATATACCACTAGTTGGAAAAGACATAATAAAACCTTCAGGCTAAATAATGGCAGACCTTTGTACACAGCTTCTCAGCCTGCTTGTAGTCTTTGAGTTTCAGCTTGCAGGCTGCATTGTTAAGATTGCAGGTAATCTTAAGTACCTTGGCCTGCTGCTTCTCCACATCACTGAAAGAGGAGTCATACTCAATAAACCTTACAGCCTGTGCAACAAAAGGAAAGGTTGTAAGCTGGTCCATATCACTAGTAGGCAACGTCATAAGCTTAGAACAAATCACAGATGTAAAACTTTTATATGTACCTTTTCATATCTCTTTGATGCTCTTTCATATTTACCAAGCTTGAACAATGCATTCCCTTCTTCCTTCTTCTTTCCAGCTGCTTCAATCTTCTCCTGTATGTTCATATCCCAAGATTCCTTCTCCTGCAGCATTTTATTCATTATTTCACAGATTATTCTCTGAGCAACTTTTCATGACAAATAAAAATTCATCTTAAGCTGAGAAACACATCACACAGTTAAATGTAATACACCACACTTAACCTTCTCAAATGAGAGCAGCTCAACTTCATAATATACAGTCGAATTGGAAGGGACAATAGCCAATTCTTGCTGTTTCTCAGATTGGCCAAAAGCATACTCTGGTTGAATAGTCACCAAAGCAATTTCCCCTTTCTTCATGTTTTTCACAGCTCTATCGAGTCCATCAATAACTTGTTCTGGATACAAATCACAACCATAAGTGAAGGTTAGTTTCCTCAATTTATGAGAGAAAAGAAAAACCCAAATTTGACTTTAGAAGATTAACTAACATCGAACCAAATAGAAGTCACAAAATTGGGAAATAGCCGTTACCACCTTCATCTATTCTGAATTCAAATGGCTCCTTATCATGACCCTTCTTGGTAAAGATGGTCCCGTCATGTAGCTTGCCGATTAGTTTCACTGAAAGAAGACAAGAACATAAATAAGGGTAAGTGGTACAAACAAATTAAGGAACTTGAAAAGCCATATATATAAATATAATGTTTGTTTCCAGCAATAATACCTTGTACAACTGCCCCATCATTTGGACGCTCATATCCCTCTCCCTCCTTAAAGATCTTTTTCAGAACCTTCTTGTCCTTGGTTATATCAGAAACAGCCTTCCAACAGACCAACTCAAGAGTTATCAGGAGGGTAGCATTTGGAGGCACAGCACCCTCGTCATGAGAGCCTGGTCGACCCATCTCCCCAAATGCATCTACAAAGCATAACAAAAAATACCCAATGAATTATCATTATCAATGACAAATTAGCAAAGATTAAGCTATATTAAGGACATTTTAAATTTAATTATTTAACCATTACTTTGATACCATGATCCAATTATCTCCAAAGCTTAAAACTGTTAAAAAAATATGGTGAATTTAATGATTTAACCATTATTCTTACAAACAAAATAGAACATTAATATTTAGCTGGTAACAAGATCTGAAATTACATTGTGGCTTCACTGTTAAGAGGACTTTCTCTCCTTTCTTCATTGTTTTCACAGCTTTTGCCAAGGCAGGGCAGAAACAGCCTGCACACCGAAAGACAAAATAAATATTGAGGTCACTTGAAGAAGTTCATTTACATATGTAGGTGTACACACACACATATGCACACAAATGTCGAAAAGGAATGGAGACAGACCATTTTTAACAGTGAATTCCACCCCATCAGATTTCGAAATGAGTGTCCCATCTTCAAGACAAGCTTCATACTTAACTGCAGTGAACAGAATGATCAAATTGTTAAAAAACAATGAATCATATTCATTGAAGTTAAAGTTATATCAATCATTCAAGAAGAAGTGCCTGATCAATAATTTACCAAAAACTTCATCCAAGTCTTTTGGATTTTCCCATTTCTCCCCTTCAGTAAGTATTTTCTTGAAAATTCCCCCATCCTTGCATATGTCTTTGACACTGTTCCAAGACAGCAACTCCACATCAAACTGAAGAGTGGCATTGGGTGGAATAGTTGGAGGGGATCCAGACTCGCCATAGGCCAACTCAGGAGGAATGGTGAAAACGGCTTTCTCACCCTTCTTCATGGTTTTGATACCTTCATCCCATCCTTTGATCACTTGTCCTGCAATACATAAAATTTGACCTTGAAAACTAAATCCACAACCCAACTCACAGAAACTCAAGGAGATAGACATGAATTTTATATCCGTTACTGTAATAACTAAATGCTAAATACGTACATCCAGTCCTAAAATTTTCATCTGTACAATATACAATAGGAGAAACGTAATTAATATTGGAGATCATTAATCCCATATCAGGGAAGATAGTTTCAGATTATTCTTATATACATTTAAAAAATAAAAATAGATATTCTCATGTGCATCAAGCGGGCCTAAGTATTGCCAATAATGGAGCCTAGAATTTGAGTCTTTTTCTTTTATAAAAAGCTTTTTTGTTTGATATCTTTATAAAAGCTTAATTTCTTGATATGGAGATTTCACCATTTGATATGATTTTAAAGTAATAGTGCACCGCACCACACCACACCGCATGGTGTAGTGTGGTTTATGGTTTTAAAATAAGAAAACCGCAACGCACCTTTTCTATATATTAATATATTTATTTTTTTTAATATTAAATATATTATTAATAGTTCAATAACCCTAGTAAGTGTTGGCTGGAAAAGCCAACCCAAAATAAAGAAAAACTAGCTCAATAATTTAAAACTTGACCCAAAAAAAGGGAAAAATTAGTTTTGGGCTAAGTAGGAAAAGCCAAAAATTTGAAAAATATACCGACTTCAAACCGCATCTTATACATAGTATCGCATATGTGACTACAAAAATGAGATGCGGTGCGGTTATGGTTTTGGCTAAACTCTAAACTGCACCACACCGCATATGTGACCGCAAAAATAAGGTGCGGTGTAGTTATGGTTTTAGCTAAACCGCACCGCCAAGTGCGGTGCTAAAAATGGCTCAAAACTGCACCGCACCGCACCACGAACACCCCTAATGTCATGTGTCAAAAAATTATTTTTACATGTTAATATGTTTGTCATAATACTAGACATGTGGCATTTAATTTAATTTTTGAATGGAATAAATACATTTTTTCTAGTATGGTATTTAAGTTAACATTTTAATTCTTATTTATGGCCACTAATTCTTAATTTGTCATTTGCCTATTTATTTTATTAACAATTCCCTTTTTGAAGGCTATTTAAGTATTTTGTTATAAACAAAAATTAATTTGTTGAAAAAAATACTTTAATTGAGTAATATGTGTAATCTAATTATCTATTGAGATTTTTTAAAAACTTATTTTGGAACCATAATTAAATACATCACAATTAGAAAAGAAGCCTATAAGCCATTTTACTTTCTTTTTTTCTTTTTTTCACTTTTTCGACATACAAAATTAAAATTGTACACGTATAACAATAAAATGTATACAACATTTTCCCAACTTTTAGCTTTTGATTTTTTTTTTTCTAATATACAAAAGTATATATGTATATATATTTTTAGTTTGCTTTAGGTATTGATAGGAAGTGTTTTTGCTTTTACATCACACCATTATTTTAGTAATTAAATTTACTTCAATTATTTAAATGTATAATGTTTCATCCTCTTCTCCAAACCTTTATCTTACTCATCCCCTCTTTTTTAGTGAACAATTTTCCCCCCTCTTCCCCTCTACATTTTTAGATATAAATATGTTCTCTATTTATTCATCTTATAACCAACAAACTTAGGAATATCGATGAGAAATTTGTATCACAATTGCATTTTTGTTTTTGTTCTCTTGTATTAGAGGTACCTCTCTCTCTCTCTCTCTCTCTCTCTCTTACACACACACACACTTACACTTACTTTTTGCTATTAATCTCTAACTTTACTCTCTAATTTGTTTGAATAATTTTCATTTTTATATTTTTTTGGTACGTGGAATCCAAGATTGAACGATATTTGAGGCAAAATATTGATTTTTGTATTTTTATTTGTTTAAAAATTGTTGTTATTATTTTAATGTTAATGTGAATTTTTTTTTTCTTTTGGTGCTTTGATTAGTGGGTCTTTTTTTTTGGAGAATCAATTAATGGGTGATAATCAATTTTGTTTTTTCTTTTAACTTTTGTCCAATTGTAATCCAAATGATCATTCGCATTTGCATGGTTGTGGAATTCAGTGTATTTGAAAGTATCTAATTGTTATGTCGACATCTTTGTATCCAACATTTGGGTTAGAATTTTTTATGTTCATCATAAATTATACAACCCTTTCCTTTTCATGTTTCAAATAAGAAGTTTTATCTCCGTTTTATGCAAGTGCAACCTCCTAAAAAATGGTTACATATTGTTTTATATAATCTTATTGAAACTCACTGCTAACATAATTAGTAAAAATTAATGTTCTACATTTAAAGGAAAACATTTTTTTAGATGTTTCATTTTTCCCATAATTTGTATCTCATTATCAAATAAATTCTAGTATCATGTTTTTCCTTGGGCTGGCTGAGGAGCAAGAGTTCTTAAGAAATACAGGTCTCATACTACACTGGTCTCTTTCTCTCTCTATTTCTCTATTTCTCTCTCTGAACTTTTTCCGATCCCCTCTCAAGGATGATCTTCTTTCCTATTTATAGCTGCTCGAAGTGCATCCTAGCCTTCCACTTGGAAGGTTGTTGATCTCTTTTTGGATACTTGTCCCATCACTACCTTGTTGGTGGTGGTAGAGTAGGTTACAAGCTGTGAGAGCACTATTTAGGGGTCATTTTGCCATTAATGCTGCAGGTTGAGTTGGTGCAGTGCATTGAATGCGGAGGTGATGGATGCTTTATCTAGAAGCTTCATCCCTCTCTTATTTGAAAGTCCCAATGGTCCTCGGTTTCCAATCTCATAGCCTTTATGGCTTCTCTTGCTTTCTGAGAAGCTTCTGTTCCTCGACCTCCTCGAGCGGATTTCCCTCCTCGGTTCTCTGATCTTCTAGCACTTTGATTGTCCTAGTTGGGATGGGCTTGATTCGATGAACAGTTGGGCCCAACTATGCCTCGGGTGGATCTTGCTAATGGTTCCTTCTCTTCGGGCTTCCACCACCCCCCCCCCTCCACAATAGTATAATCTTAAATTTTATAAAATAATCTTTCTAAATGTTATATAAATAGTGTTAATATATTAAGATTGAAAATCTCCTCAAAAAAAAATATTAAGATTAAAAATTATATAAATATATTATAAAAAAAAGAATGATATAAATATTGTAATATTAAAATTTTATATATCATAATATAATCTCAAATTTTATATAATAATCTTTCTAAGCGTTATATAAATATTGCTACTATATTAAGATTAAGAATAATATAAATGTTGTAATATTAAAATTTTATATATGATACTATAGTCTCAAATTATAATATTTCAAACTATTATATAAATATTGTTCATATATTAGAGATTTCTATAGACCTTTTATATAATATTATTAACTCAAATAATATAAATAAAATTTGATTCATTGTTTCACAATAATATCTATTTATTAGCAACGATTGGAATCAAAAAACAACAATTTTTTTCTAGGATTATGATTATGTTTTTGTTAAATTGTTACTTTTACATAATATATTAAATAGCAATACTTGTGAGTTTTCATGCATCACAATAATAATAATACTAATATACAAAAAACTTTTTTTTTTTTTTAAAGCGTGCAATGCACACCCTATCACTAGATACCATAAAAGATGATTTCGTTGTATATTAGAAACCGCACAACGATGTTTGGAGTGTCTATGGTAGTTGAATTTACCTTTGAAAATTCTTACTTTTGTGTGGACCTAGAAACTCCTTCATGGTTATCTTCCTGTTAATTTGAATTGGTTAATAATAACGGTATTTTGATACCCGTTTTTTATAAAGAGGGCCCACTAGCAGAAAGGCCTGATAGCAAACAAAAAAAAAAAGTATGGAAAAAGCAAAATAGAAGTAAATGGGCCACAAAAGCCCAAAGAAGAAAGAAAGCCCAGTGGGCTAGCATGGCAGGAAATGACAGCAAGCAGGCCCATAAGCACGACAAGAGGTAAAAGCATAGAAAATGGGCCATGGGAGCTCAAAGAAAGAGGTAAAAGCTAAGCAAATGGGCCATGAGGGCCCAAAAAAAGAGGTAAGTGCCCAATGGGCCAACAGGCCCACAGGTGTAGTAAGAGGTAAAAGCAAAGCAAATAGGTCATGAGGGCCAGAAGAAAGAGGTAAAATCCTAACGGGCCAGTAGGCCCACAAGTGTAGTAAGAAGTAGAAGCAAGGCAAATGGGCAATGAAAGCCCAAGGATAAAGGTAAAAGCCCAATGGGCTAGCACGTCAGGAAGCCATGCCAAGCAGACTCACAAGCCCAGGAAAGGACAAAAGGAAACAAGGCAAACCCAAAAGCTCGTGCCCTCTTCTCTAGGGGATAAACTCGAGCGGAGGAGACACACACCAGAACAAAACAAAACCAATCTACAATGGTAGAAACGGCATGGGAATGAAAGAAAACAAAAATAGAATATAGTGGAGCCAGCACATAATGACCAGAGCACCACCAACCTGTACCCAGCCAATATAAGGGAAATGGGCCCACAGTCAAGGGATTCAGAGGGTGTGGTTTGGTTGAGGGTGGAAAAAAGCTATTTTTGGTTTCCAACCAAGGCTTCCTTTAGGGAAATGCTTTGTTGGGATGACATTTTGCCCAAAAGAAGTGGTAGAAGGTTGGGATCACTCGATGCATGTCAGAGAGGTAGGTAGTGTGAAACCCTAAGGCCTTATCCATTAAAATGGAAAGGAAAGTCTCATAGCAAACCCACTCTTTGAAATCCCAAAAGCAGTAACAAGTAGCCATCTAGGTCCATTCCCTAGAATGCATAACTTGAATGACATAGTCCAATAGTAAGGTTGTTCAGGTTGGGGTTTGGGTTTTCTTTGGTCAACTTCCTGCAGGAAGATTCACCATCTCGCTTTTATTACAAACCTTTATCTACTGGAAATGCATTATATTTTCTTGTATCGATTGTTCTGCCGCAGAATCCTTATTATATATATATATATATATATTTTGTATTAGTTGTTCTACCATAGTATCTTTATCATATCTACAGTATTAGTTGCTCTATTGTAGTACCTTTATTATATTTGCTGTATTAGTTGTTCCGCTAAATGAGTGTCCTTACTGTAACTAATCCATTTGCTACAGCTAGTTTCCTGCTGTAAGGCATTTACTCTTAAGTTTATAAAACATGTGCTAATCTCTGCGGAGTAAAGTGCATATGTATTTTTTTGTCTTTGTTGTCTCTGTTTTTGGAGGTTAGGCTTGTGCATAGACTGGCCTATAGTAAGGTCCTGCTAGAATATTGGGCTAGACCCAACTTTTTGACTCACGGCAAAACGGGCTTGGACATAGCAGAACAGGCCTCAGCCTGTTAACAAAAAATCTACCTACATTAAATTGGCAACTCCACTAGGGTGTTGGGAAACAAAAAGGTGAGAGCAAAGTAAGGGCCACAGAACCCTCACAAGCCATGCCCCTAGGATCGAAGACAACACAGAATATGAGTGTCGTACCTTCTCAGGAAGAGTTTTAGCCAGCCAGCCCTCATCATCCTAACCAAGGAAAAGGTGCAATCGATGCAGGGGGTGGACCACAGCAATACCAAAGAAAACCCAGAGACAATGTCAATCTCTTTATTGAAATGATGCAATCAATGCATCATACTCAACAGCAGCTGATAGAAGAAATCTGCCAGCTAAAAGCCGACAAAAAAGAGAAGGGTATCCAACATAATCCCAAGAATGTAACAGATAAGGAGGAAACTTCGGAAGGTGGATGCCCGCAAAACACAAAGCCATGGTTTGTGACCATGGCGAATGTTGCAGCAATGCTAGAACGGGAAAAGGCCAAAATGCCAAAGGAAAGACTTTTCTTGAGAATACCACCGTACCCGATGAAGTTGCTCAACAAGCCTTACCCTTTTTGTGTCAATGGGCTAGGGCCTATTCTGCTATGCTTAGGCTGGTTGAGTTGTGGGTTGAAGAGCTGGGGCTAGCCTAATACCTTAGCAGGACCATGCTAAAGGCCAGTTTATATGCAGGCTGAGCGTTCCCAATATGCAGACAAGGAAAAGGTCGAGCTTTTCCAATATGCTACAGCAAACCAGGTGTCGTGGCAAACGCAACAAATGAATGGAAGAATCACTGCCACATAAAAAACAACTGATACAAAAAATGTAAAAGATACCACACCAGAAACAACTAATACAACAAAAATAATAAAGGATGCCACAGTAGAAACAATTGATACAATAATTAATACAATAATTATGAAAGATACCATAGCAGAAACAACTGATACAACAAATACAATAAAAGATGCAACAGCAGAACGATTAATATAACAAATAATAAATAAAACATGCCACGACAAAACAACAATTGCAATTTCTAGCAAATGAGATTACACATATCCACAGTCAAAACCATGGGTCAGATCTTTCAGCCAAAAGTGAACCAAGAAGGAACTCAAACCCCAACTTGGGGAAAGGGCCTAAATGGCTATTCGTTACCACTTGTGGGACTCTGGAGAGTGGGTTTGTCAAGAGTGAGGGAAAAGATGGTCTATTGATGCATGCCTTTTCCTACTGTGCTTTCCCTCTTCTTTCTTTATCTCTTTCTTCTTTCTTTTTTTTTCTTAGGGTCTGTTTGGATACCGCTTATTTTGTTGAAAACTGAAAACTGAAAACAATAATAAAAAAATTTATTGTTCACTCTTTTTTTATTATTCATATGTGCTTGGTGCACTATTCATGTCCCATGAACAATGCACTAGGCGCTGGTCTTAAAAAAAAAAAAAAAAGAAACATAGATGCATACGTGGGAAGCGCATCGCACACTTAGTCCTTTTTCTTACTGTTATCTCACTATCCTCTCTCCTCTATCTATGGCTGCTGCCCCTCTTTATAATGGTTTGATTTTATGGGATTTCTCCCTTTTACTCCTGGGGTTTTACCAACTGTTTTTGGTTTATTATAGGCATCCCTTCAGGATTGCCCATTAACCCATTGGTTGCCAGGCCATTACCACCACTAGGTAAGCTCAGTGTATTCTCTTTCTTCCACTACCCATCCCATGACAAAATCTCTTTTTGTTTGTTCTTACTATCTGCCTCTCCCTCCTTGCCTGAATAGATAAGGACTTAGGTCTCTCACTGCCTACTTCTATGGCATGCATCAGGTGGTCCAGCCGTCTGCTACCTTTTTTGGGCAAAATACCACCTCAGCAAGGCATTTTCCCCAAAAGGAGTTACAGCTGGAAACCCAAAATAGAATCTTTTCCCCCCACCACCAAACCACAACCTCTGAATCCTTTGACTGCGGGCCCACCCCTCTTGTATTGGCTGGGAACAGGTGGGTGGTGCTCCAGCCCTTGTGTGCTTGTTCTACTATCCTCTGCATTTGTTTTCTTTTAATCCCACGTCATTTCTGCCATTCTTGCTGTGTCTCGTTCTGCTATGTGTCTCTATTGTTTTTGCTTATCTTCCACGAAACGAAGGGCATGGGCTTTTAGGCTTCATTATTTGTTCTTATTTACTCATGGACTTGCACATTGGCTTGACATAAGTTTCTACCTAACCAACTCGTTGGTCTTTTGCCCTCATTTCTTATTTCTTCGAACCCAGTGGCCCCTTTTCTTTTCTTTGCTGCCCATGGGCCTACTAGCTGCTATTTTTGCCACATAGACGCAATGGGTTCTTTTACCTTTTTTCTTGGGCTTTCATAGCCTATTTACTTTTCTTTTACCACTTGTTGTGCCCATGGGCCTGCTAGCTACTATTTTTGCCACGTTGGCCCATTGGGTTCTTTTACCTCTTTTCTTGGGCTTTCATGGCATGTTTACTTTACTTTTACCTCTTGTTGTGCCCTTGGGCCTGCTGGCTGCTATTCCTACCATGTTGGCCTATTGGGTTCTTTTACCACTTTTTTTGGGTTTTCATGGCCCATTTAATTTACTTTTACCTCTTTCATCTTTCTTCACTGTTGGGCTTTTTTGCTATTGGCCTATTTGTCAAAAACGAGTATCAACAATGTGTATAGGCAACATGATTATGAAATACAGAGCTGTTCTAGAAAACTTTGAAATTGTACAGTTTGCCCAACTACTGCAGAAAGCCAGAAAAGACAACTTAGTCAGTCAAGCCCAGCTCAGAGAAGCCGAAAGAGCGGAAGTCATTTCCACAAGCCATGGCAGTACCCAGGGGCAAAAAGAGAAAGAGACCAAAAGGGAGGAAGTATGAGAGTCCCCCACGGATATCTTGCACGCCAAAAGAACTAGACGTGCTTTTAGACAAATGGATCACAGATGGAGTCTTCAAGTCTAACCATGTGTCTAGGGAACCCACGGAGGAAGAGTGGAGGGACCCTCGTTTCTGTAGTTTGCATTGCTATGTACAGCATCTTATCGTAGAATGCTTAGCGCTTCATGCAATGGAGGGCTGCAGTTTAGGAGTTTATCAAAGTTGGATTTGCTTTGGAGTTTCTGCTGGACCACTTACAAGAGATTACTCGGGTTTTCTTCATGAAAAAGGTCCAGCTTGCTGTGGATGCTGTTGACACTTACATCAATAGTTTGAAGAAGGAAGTGGCAGACCTAGAGACACGTCATGGGTGCCTTCTTTCTAGTACTACTGGCTCCAGCCACTTCGAGGACCAGACCCTTATTTCAAGCCTTTGATTAGACATTTATCCCTTATGTAGCTTTATTTCCTTCCCTTATGTTTACTTCTTTCCCCCTTCTTTACACAGTACACTTTATTTTTCTAGCACTTTTGACTTATTTTGATAAGTTTGATATGACTTATACATTTTTGGTTTGTAATCTATTATGCTATATCTACTACAACTACTATTATGCTTTATGATACAGTATATTTTGCTAATACTTCATGCATGGTCTTCATTACTTTATGCTTTTGCTTTTAATCATGGATTACAGGTAAGGCATGCTACAATGCTTTCTTGTGATATTATCCCTTGCAAGGGTGGTCACTTGGAGGAAAGAAAAAAAACGAGAGAGAAAAGGAATGATTACATAATATTTCCTATGCATAATAGTGTTTCAACCAATTGCCATTAATGGGGTCCATTAAATCTTTTCCATCTATCTGGGCTAAACGATAGTACTCACTTGCATGTGTTTCCCTAACCACAAAGGGTCATTCCCATTTTGGTGAGAATTTAGATGGTCATGCCATACCTCGCCTACCATAGTCTGATGTTCTCAACACGAGCTGTCCTTCTGTAAACATTCTCTCTTTAATTGTCCTGACATAAACTTCGGTCATCCTTTGCCTATATCTGTGGCTATACTCTTGGGCTTCCTCCCTTTTTTCATCCAACCCTTCCAGGTCCTCGCATCTTTCTGCCGTAAAGACTTCCTTTTCCTTTTCCTTTCTTCGTGTCTGCATAAACCTCAAAGATGGTATCATTACTTCTATTGGGCTCACCACTTCTGTCTTATACATTAAGGAGAAGGGAGAGAATCCTATGGTAGATTTAAGTGAGCTTTGGTAAGCCCAAAGTGCATCTGGAAGATGCGTTGCCCAACCTTCGTTGTACTCCTAGTTCATCTTATTGATGATCTTAATGAGGGTTTTGTTTGTTGCTTCTGCCTGCCCATTCCCTTGTGGGTAATAAGGCAATTATCGGTGATGCTTCGCTTGATAAAACTCTAACTGTTGGGGTTTATGCCCTAAAATCCAATTTATTGGCATGACATAAATAATTATATTGTTTAATTATATGAGACTATTTATAAATGAACTAATGAGACATTATCTTAGTCCATGAGATGCATAGTATGTGATTTATGTGAAAAATCATAGAAGATATAAATCATAAGTTCTTTGTAAACTCAGAATTTTAATTCGTAGTTGGTGATGAAATTAAGCATTTCATCTGCGAAGACTATAACATATCAACTAAGATGATTTGTCTTGATCATGGAAGTAGAGACTTCTAGTTAGTATGTTGATATGTTTTAAGAGTTAAGACATATTAAATAGGACCGCTGTGAGATTTATTATTCTCCTAATGATTGTCAAATGAATAATAAATCTCACAACTTTTATTTACATCAACTCTAAATCCTGAGAGAATAATGGACCTGATCATAAAGTGTAGGTTACTTTGATATATCAAGAGTGAGATCTATAAGTCACGGTCAAAACCTCAGTATGTTGGGCAGTTGCATTTAATGTTGATGGAACATATATTCTCAAGATGGAATTCATAATCTCTTAATGAAGATATAAAATATTCCCTTGAGATAAGTTTAATGAGTTTGGTTATTTAGAGTGTTGGGCCCAATCACTTTAGTAAGGAGTTACTAAAGTATATATTTATAAAATTAAATTTCATAAATATATGATGAATAATATAAAGGATTAAACCGGGTACTCAAGGATTAAGATGTAGTAATCTTCAAAGTGGCAGTCTACATTCAAGAATTTGTATTACTATGAATATTTTAATGAAAGAGTTGCATGTATAATAAAGTCTTGGGATATAATTTATTAATAAGGCCTAGAGTGCAATTATATTCTTATAGTGATATTGAATATAATTAATGGTAACTTTGGACTTGTCAAGAGTTGACAGAAAAGTCTAAGGCCCATTGGAGTTAGAGGCTTATTTGTTCCCTTTTGGTTCCATTCCAAGCCACATACTAGAGCCCAATTGGAATGGCCCAAAAGGCTAGCCCAATTAGATAATCAGTTATATATAATGAAAGAAACATACAGAATTTCATAAGTCTTTCCATGAGTCTTTCATTAAGATAAAGAAGGCATGAAATGGTTTGTATATGAGTGTTGGACACTCTTTTATTCTCTCCTTAAAAACTAATTGAGAGACCACACTTCGTGGGCATCAAGTGGAATTAGAGTGAAGATTAAAAGTGTTCCCAAGTAATTCTTAAGTCTTGGTTTTGAATTTCACCGCACCAAGGTACTCTTTCTATTATTTGTTCTATAATTCAAAGTTACAAGTTATCTCTCATGAATGAAGTAGATCAGTGATTGTTGCTTCCGCTGTGTATTTTGTATGAGATGCAAAACCAGATTTTCCAACACTAACATCTTCCTTACATCTCTATTGACAAATGGGGTACCATTGTCGCTTATAATTCTGTGAGGTACCCCAAATCAAACAATTATGTTTTCTTTAATGAAATTTGCCACAGTTCCTCCAATGGCTTTGCAGAGCGATATAGCATTTGTCCACTTGGTGAAATATTCTGTAGCTACAAGAATCCATATGTACCCGTGGGAATGTAAATTGACTGATCCTACCAAATCAAGCCCCCAAGTATGGAAAAGCCATGGAGTGACCATGCTATACAAGTTTTGTAGGTGAATGTGGATCAAATTGGCTTACGCTTGGCAACTGTGACACTTTTTCACAAATTCTGCTGCATCCTTCTTCATAGTGGGCCAATAGTAGCCCATCTACAATATAACCGATACAGCTTCTTCTTTCCCAGATGCTTTCCGCATTCTCCTACATATACTTCCTTTAGCATATCGCTAGCTTCTTCTAGACCCAAACACCGTAATAGGTCCCCATCATATCCCTTCTTAAAAAGAATTTCCTTGTGTAGGAAGTAGCGAGTTACTAGTTTCTTGAGTTAATACCTTTCTCCATGCTTCTGTGGCAAGACCCCTTCTGTTAAGTATTCTATGAACAGGCTTTTCCAATCTGTCGTGGTAAGCACGGCATAGCTTACTTCCCTATCTATAGCCAGGTGGCAGGCTCCACACTAGGTTTAGGTCAAGTCTGCATCCTTGCCCATACTTGGCTAATAGAAACCCGCTCTCTGCAACCTTGGGTATAGGCTAATCTCGCCGCAAAACCTATAAGTTCTGTTGTGCACTTCCTTCAGCTTTCTTTGGGCCTTTTCGTGCCCCACACATCTTGACGAAATTCCTCCTAACATTTTGCGATATAGCTCCCCTTTCATCAAGACATAGTCCTTTAATGTCTTTAATTCTACCCCGTCTTCTTTTTTTAATAAGGCTTCCCTGGTAAAAGCCCTCCAATCCTCCTCGCACCCTTGCTTCTCCTAAAACCTTTCCTAGAGTATTTCAATTATGGTCTCTTTTCGCCTGTTAATCTCAACTCTAGTACTGTTCCTTTCAAAGGCTATTTGTGAGCCCAACGCGGCTAATGCATCAGCATATCAATTCTCACTTCTCTGAGTGTGCTCTATTTCAAATGTGCAAAACTTTTCCTCCATCCTTAGGGCTAGTGTCCCATACAAGGCTAGGCTTGGTTCTTTTGAAGAAAAACTCCCCTTAGCCTGGTAGACTACCAAATTGGAGTCACCTACCACCTTTAAGTGTTTGATCCCCATTTCAATGGTCGTTGCCAAACCTGTCAGGCAGGCCTCGTATTCCGCTGTATTGTTTGAACATGAAAATTCCAACTTAAATGAAAGTGTCACGGTCTCTTCACCATTGTGATAAAGGACCACTCCCAAGCCTCTTAAGTTTGCTATAGAGGAACCGTCAAACTTCATGATCCACTGTTCTTCGGCCACTTCTGCCGTAGCTACTTCTCCCAGTACCTCATCATCTAGCGAGAACTCCTCTTCTCCTGGAAATTGAGCCAACAGGCATAGCTTTTCACCGCTTTGGGCGTTCCTGCCTTCAAGTCATACTATGATAGCTATAATAGCCATTGAGATATTTTGACAAACATAATAAGTTGTCGGAGAAGGGATTTTAGTGGGATTTCGTCATCAAATGTACCTCGTAAGCCAAGAAGTAATGGCATAGTCTTTGCAATGCATAGACGATTGCCAAGCATACCCTTTTCTGCTTCAAAATGACGAGTCTCTGCATCCCTCAAGGCACGGCTTAGGTAGTAGATTGGCTGTTCAATGCCGCCTCTATCCTCCTAGGCTATCAAAGCCCTAATGGTAGACAAACTTGAGGCTAGGTAAAGCAGCATCGATTTCTTGTGGACTGAGGCTTGCATCGTTGGGAGGTTCATCATAATCTACTGTAGCTTTTGGAAAGCTGTCTGCTGTGTTTCCCCTCCACTCAAAACCTTATCATGTCGTTAGTAAATTCATAAAAATCGAAGTGATTAATGCTAAACTAGGGATAAACCTCCTAATGCAGGAGACTTTGCCCAAGAAACTTTTCGACTCCTTGATTATGGTTGGTGGCTTCATGGTTGCTATTACCACTGTCTTGGTTGGATCACCATCTATCCCTCTACTGTGGACCAGAAATCCCAGAAATTTCCTAGTAGATACTCCAAAGGCGCACTTCAACGGGTTCATTCTTAGCTTGAAAAGTCTGCATCTTTTGAATACCTTTCTTAACACCTTAACATAATTTTTTTGCCTTCTCGATTTCACCACTATGTCGTCCATATGGTCATCTAGTTTTCGGTGCATCATGTCATGAAATATAGTAGTCATTGTGCGCTGATAAGTTGCATCTGCATTTTTTAGCTCGAAGGGCATCACTGTGTAGTAGAAATTCCAGATAGGCATTCTAAAAGCAATCTTTTTCACATCCTTTAGTGCCATCTGAATCTGATTGTACCCGCTAAACCCATCCATAAAGAAAAACATGGTATTTCTCGCAGTAGAATCTATCAGCAAGTTCATGTTGGGCAATGGGAACTCATCTTTAGGACAGACCCGATTAAGATTTCTGAAATCAATACAACATCGTATCTGTCCGTTCTTCTTCTTTATAGGCATGCTGTTAGATAGCCACCGTGGGTGTTGAATCGATTTGATGAAACCAGCCACTAATAATTTATGTATCTCCTTTACCATCTGTTCCTTTATTTCTGTGCGGAACACCCTAGCAGGATGAGCCATTGGCTTGGCCTCAGGATCCACATTGAGCGTGTGTACCAGTAACCTCAGGTCAAGCCCAGGCATCTCGATGTAATCCCATGCAAAGACGTCTCTGAATTCTTTTAATAGCAAGATTAGCTTTGGGTTTTCTTCTTCTGACAACTTTAAGCTTATTGAAATCGGTCTCGGCTTTGGTGGGTCTGTGCCCAAGTCAATCTTTTCCAGCTTTTCTTCTACCATTACTTGCGCGACTTTTTCTACCACAATCTCCTTTTCACTTTCCAAGTCGCTTTCTTCCCTTGAACCATCCTGGGCCATACAGCATACTAGGGTCTTATGCTGTGACTCTTTTCCAAGACCCCCTTACATACTGCAGGTGGGCCCCGCGCACCTTCATAATTTATATACTATCCTACCATTAGGTGTTCGAACCCTGACACATCATGGCGTGCTGCCTAGCTCCGAAGTTAGTGCTTCTTTCCTTTTCCTCTACAACATCAGCAACTCTCTCAAGTTAGGCTCCGGATCGTCCTAAATGTCCTCCTATTTAGGGTCCAAGGTGCCTTGTGGTTTGGATACTAAACTCTCTCCAGATAACACTCATTCATCGTAGAACATGGTTTCAACCATATGTTCTGCCTGTTCAAATGGGGATGGGTTTACTGCTATCCGTATCATCCTGCCATTCAATCTCCCCTTCACGCACTGGTGATAGGCAGAAGGAATTAGGCGATGCTTGTGTACCCATGGTATTCCCAGCAGTATATGGTAGGAAACTTCTATTTTTACCACACGAAAATGGGCCAAATAGGCTATTGGGCCCACTTTCAGCCATAGCTGTATGCATAGTTTTAAAAATTGGACCGGACCGGCCGATCCGACCGGTTCAACCGGGAACCGGCCTTCAATTCGGTCCGATTATGATAAAAAATCGAAAATACCTTAAAAACCGGTAAACAGTAAAAATCGGCCGATTCAACCTTAGAACTGAAAAAACCGGAGGTCAAACCAGTTAATGACCGATTGGGGGTTTTTTCAGATTTGGGATAAGGGGAGATTTGGAGAGACACTTACTTTGGAAAAGCTCATATTTGTTTGAGGAGATGTGAGAAACAATGTGAGAAAATGATTAGAAAATATCTCAGATCTGTTTGGTTTGGGCAAAGAGAGAGCAATTTAAATCTGCTACTGCTACTTCTTCGGAGAGAGAGCTCTGAGCAATTTTCTAACTTTTCCTAGATCTACTTTTGTTTAAGCCTTGAAGGAGGTCAGAGGAGAAGACTTTATGTTTGTTTAAAAGTTTAGCATCAACGTGGTTGGATGTTGATTGGCCACGTTGATGGTTAGGTGGGAGACCACTTTGTGACCACGTTGATTTAGTTTTTATTTTTATTTTTATTTTGAAAGGCGTTGATTTAGTATTCCTATTTGCACTTCGTAGATAACAACAGTGGCTTGTTGCATTTTGCATGACAAGCATAAAATATTTACATAATAAATACTAATATTTTTGGGAGAAATATTTAGGTGTGAAATTATGTTAACATTGGTAAATATTTTTCTAAATAAATAATAGTTTTGTTAAAACTTAAAAGTAAAGAAAATTATATATGAGTATAAAACCTTAAACCTGTTTTCATAAAACTTGAAAACCATAACATTTTTTATTTGATAGTTTGTTTAGGTTAATTTCTTTTAATTTGAGTTAAATTTGACATAAAAATACTTCTAAAATGTTATGTATATATTTTTAGTAAATATTGATAGCTATAAAATTATTATATATTTAAATTTATTTTTTATAATTATATATTTATTAATTAAATTATTTATTACGTCACCGGTTCGACCATCGATCTGACCTCGGTCAGACCTAAAAACCGGTAATCAGTCTCTTTTACGGTTCTTTAACCGGTTCGGTTTTTAAAACCATGGCTGTATGTGACCTGCGGTATACTCACCTCTTCCTTCAAACCCCGTTACTTCCATTAGGTATCCTTGAATCTTACTTTCTAGATTTCCTATTGCTTGCAGCATGCTGAGTGAGATGAGTTTTACTGAAGCGCCTGTATCAACCAAGGCTCTCTTAATGGGAATTTGGTTTATAGAGGTTGTTAAGTAGAGGGGCCTTCTATGGTCTGAGTATCCCACTTCCATGTCTTCATTGCTGAAAGTAATCTCATTGGTGTCTTGCAGGAAGGCTCTGTCATCCCAAACTTCTGCAGTAAGGCATTCTACTCTTGCTTTAGAGGCAATGCTTACCAAAGCCTCCATAGTCATCCTTTGTTCGTTTGTCATGAACTCCAATTGGTTAAACAAGTTCTTGAACCAGGAGCTCTTCTATAAGGTAGTAATGGTTGTGATAGGCAGAGTCGGCCTTTCTTCTTCATCCTCTCCTAAGTCTGCACGGATAACGAATGCTGCTACCCCCTTCCCTTTATGATTGGAAAGTGGGTTTCTTTGCACTTCTGGTTGGGACAACTCAAGTGTTCCCTTTCTGATTCTGTGATGTATTAGTCTGCGGAGTGCCCAACATTCTACGGTGGCGTGCTGCACGTAGTTATGTAGACAGCAGAAATGCGGGTCCCTCTGTTCTTCTTCAGTGGGCTTTCTAGAGACTTAATTGGGTTTAAAAACTACATCTGCAATCCATTTGTCTATGAGCACGTCTAACTCCTTTGGTGTGCATGGTTTTGGCGGAGGGCTCTCGTACTCCCTTCCTTCTGACTTCCTTTTCTTCTCGCCAGTGGACACTATCATGGCCTGTAATGTGGATCTGCACTCCTTGGGCTTTTCAGAGCTAGGCTTGATTGACTAGACCGTCTTCCTAGCTTTTTACAATAGCTGCGCAAACTCAGAAATTTCTAAATTTTCCAAGACAGCTATATACTCCATGATCATATTGCCCATGTACATTTCCACCAATGTCTTCTCTTCACAATGGTCATAGCAATCAAGAGCTATGTCCCTGAACCTTTTAATGTACTCCATCAGGTCTTCACCGCTTTTCTGCTTAGTACCTTGCAAAGTTGCGAGTGTTACCGTTTCTTTCTTCGCGAAAATACTTAGTGCAAAACACGTCTACCATATCATCCCACATTGGGATTGATCCTGACTTCAAGCTAGTGTACCTAGTGTATGCCCGGTCACATAAGGACTTTAAGAACTCTCAGAGGCAAAGGTCCTCGTCTGCTGCGTAGGGACCAAGGGTGTCAATAAACTTACTTACATGCTCAACAGCTCTTCCCCTCCTGCCATCATACTGTGCGAAGGTTCGCAACTCGTATCTCTCAAGATACAGCTTGCTGAGTATCCTCAGTGGATACAAAGGGCTTGGTGCATAGAATCTTTCCTTGTGCATCTTGGCCTTTTCTTGCTCTAACAGTGCTGCGACATCAGCCATTGTGATGAAACGCTGCTCTATGTTCTACGGGCCACCGCCCATAGGGGTTTCTTCTTTGTCTACCACACAGTCAGGGTCGTGTTGGCTCCTTTTTTTCCTTAGTCTTGTTCGCCTTAAGCTGGCACATTTCCTCCATCAGCTGCTGCTGGGAATGCTGTACAGACTGCAATACTTCAATGAAGAAGTTAATGTTGTCAAGAGGGTTCCTTCATTGCTGATGTGGCCTAGCCCCCACTCCATTAGCACCCTCTACTTGATTAGGCTGGTGCGGTGTGGCTAGCCTTGATTCTACCTGCGATGGCACGACACTCATATTTCATGTCGTCTTTAATCTTGAGGGTATAACTTGCGAGGGATTTACTTGTTTTTCCTGTCTTTTTCCTAACTCCCAAGTTGAGCCAATATAAATGTGGTGGACCTTTTATGTGTTGTTGGGCTTTGGTCTCTCCTGCTGTACTGCGACCCGTGAGTCTGAGGTAAGAAAGTTAGGGCTACCCTAAATGAAATACACTTTAAGCCAGTTTGTGCACAAGTCGAGCCATCCCAATATAAATGTGTCATGGCAGAGGTATTGAGTGTACAGTGTGCCCATAGTAGGAACAACTGTCACAGATGTTATAGCTGGAATACAATATGACAGAATAACTATAATACTAGACAAATAACATTAATGCCTAAATAAAGGAAAATGGCCTAATAAGGTTATGGTAGAATAATACAACCGTGAAAACAACGCTATAGCAAACAGTTCAATAACAGAATAATAAAGTAATCACTCATCAATTATAAAAGAAAAATTTTTCTTTGAGGAAAATTGGCTTAGCTTCTCAGTAGATGCAAGTCCAAGAAGGGAACTGATCCCCAATGTGAGTAACCTCAAAGAAGGCTTCTACCATAGAAGTTACACACTTTGTAAAAAGGACCTAAATGGTTTACACTTCAATCCTCAGTCTTCCAGAGAGTGGGTCTGTCAAAAGGGAGAGAAAAATGTAGTCTATTGATGCATGCCTCTATTCCTACCACTTATGCCTCTTTGATTTTCGTATATTCTTTTCTTTTCTTTATTTTTCTTTCTTGTTCTACATCTTCTTCTTTCGTTCCCTTCTGTCCTCCTTTACTATTTACAGCTACCGCTTTTTATACTATTTGATGGGATTTGCTATTTTTACCCCTCAACTGCTTTTGGCTCCATATGGGTGTCATTCCAAGATTGCCCACTGGCCTATCGGTTGCTCAGCCACTACCATAGTTCTGAACGTGTTGGTTGCACCACTCTCCATTCCTAGACAAAATTAATTGTCTTATTTCTTACATCTCTCTGTTCTTCACTATTCTCATCTGGATAAGGATTAAGTCTCTCCATCACCTACCTTTATGGCATGCAGTAAGTGGTCACAGCCCATATTTACTTCTTTTGGGTGAAATGTCATCCCAATAAGACATCTTTCCCCAAAGAAGTTTGAGCAAGAACCCCAAAATAGACCCCCTCTTTCTCCCCATCGCCAGACCACACCCTTTAAATACCTTGACTCGTGACCCACCTCCCATGTATTGACTGGGTACAAGTAGGTGGTGCATTGCCCTTTGTGCATGCTCCACATCGTTTGAATTTATTTCTTTTTGGCCTTCACACCATTTCTACTGCCTCCGTGTTTGTTTGATTTTGATGTACATTCTGGTTGGTGTTTATCTCTTATGGCATGAAGGATGTGTGAGCTTTTGAGCTCATGTTCCCTGTCTTTCATCCTTTCTTTGGACTGGGTGTTGCTTAGGCGAAGGTCTTCATCTTCCTGTCAAGCCCATGTTTTTCTTTCTTGTGTCTGTGGGCCTTTTGGCGATTGATTCTGCCATATCACTTCATCGTGCCTGCTATGACTTTACCTCTCTTTCTATTTCTTGCTACCCCATAGGCTTACGAGCTGATGCTCCTGCCGTGCCAGCCCACTTCTTCATCAATCTTTTGCTCAAGGCTTCCTTGGCCCACTTTCCACACCTTTACCTCTTTTAGGCTTTGTTGGCCAACATTCCTATTATGCCAACCTATTTCATTTTCCTCGGGCTTCTTCGGTCCATTTATTTCCTCTTTACCTCTTTTACTCCCATGGGCTTTTTGCTAGATCTTTTGGGCTTCCTCGGCCCAATTATCACATCTTTACCTCTTATTACTTTTTGGGCTTATTGGTCTTTAAGCCAACCCAATGAGTTTACTAATTCATTTCTCGGGCTTTCCCGGCCTATTTACTTCCTTTTTACCTTTTATTATTCCCATGAGCTTATTATTTCATTCTTTGGATTTCCTCGGCCCATTTACTCATTCTTTACCTTTTTTTTTATTCTTGTGGGCCTGCTGGCCAACGATCCTGCCATTTCAGCCTACTAGGCTTGTTTCCCTATTCCCTTACTATCTTCCATTTCTCACATTTTCTATATTGTTGGGCTTCTTTTGCTATTGGGCCCTTTGTCAAAAGTGGGCATCAACACATGTCTAATAAGGTTGTGAGCAACTAAATTTCCTTATCTCTTAGGCTCCGCTTAGGAGTTCATAAGGGAACGGAATGGAATGGAATGAGATGATCATAAGGGAATGGAAAGGAATGGAATGGAATGGAATGTACTTAAGTAAGGGAAAGGAATGGAAAAGAATGGAATGGAATGGAATGAAATTAAGTAACCTTGATTAGATGTTTTAAAATAAAGGAATGGAAAGGAATGAAAATGAATGGAATGTAAGTAATCCTGTTTGGGAGCAACATGGAGGGAATGGAATGGAATCATTTTATGAAAATATTACTATTAAACCCCTATTTTAAAATAAAGGGTTTTATATATAGGGGTATTTTGGGAGTTTTAGTAAAAAAATCATTAAATTTAATTCCATTCCCTTCCATTCCTCCCAATTTTGGGGGGAATGAAAATTTGAGGTTTTAAGGGAATAAAGAGGAATGAGTGTTCCCTCCTACCAATTCCATTCCATTCCCTCCCATTTAAACTCTCAAATAAGGGAATGAACTTTCCATTCTCTCCATTAAAACTCTCAAACAAGAGAAGGGAAGAATATTCTAAAATTATTCTTTTTATTCATTTCCATTCCATTCCATTCTCTCCTCCCAAGCGGAGCCTTAGTATGAGAAAAAACAACATCAACAAAGAAATTCAATAAAAATTTTGCTTCGTCTATGATATGACCAAAAGAAGCATTGTCCCAAATCAAAGCTTTAATTATTACTTCAAAATCGCCTTCAAGAATAATGGAAGAGGCACCAATATCCTTAGCAAAGAGTAAAGCTCTAACGATAGCCAAGGCTTCAACTTCATTCACAGAATGTGGGAGAGTGGATTTGTCTGACATTGAAGCAATAATCAGCCCCTTCTCATCTCTAATGGCAGCACCAAAACTAGCTAGCCCTTCTTCTGTGACTTTGACATGAGAAAGAGAGACTTTTTATTTCTGATTTTTGTTTGGTATTTTTTTTCTAATCAAATTTAAATTTAAAAAATCACAAAAATCACATTATAATTTTGGTTTAGCACGTGAGAGATGATGTAGCTGTCTTGGCTAGTGTAGGGGCCTTTTTTGTGTTTTGGGCTGGACTACCCTTTTGCTGATGGGCCCTGATTTGTTTCTGAGTAGGGGAGTCGAGACCGGCCCAACCGCAATTCACTTTGGGCCGGCTTGTGCACAAACTTAACCTTATCTGCCAGGAACACCCCTTACGGCAGACAGAGCTTACTACCACAAAATTACAGCAGGCAGATATAATGATAACGAAATGAACAGACAGAATGAATAGTAGTAATATTAAAAATAACGACTTTTAAAAGGAAAGAAAAGCGATGAATTAAACAACGATGGAGGTTTAATCAAAGACAAGCATCAAACCAAATAATCAAATGTAATAGTGACCATCCAAAGAGGAAGAACGCTTCCACTCAATGAAATCAATCTCCCAGGTGAATACCCTGCCGTGGGGATTAATAACTTTGAGGGAATCGGACCTAAATGGTTGAGGTGTGAAGAAAGTCCTTATTATTTTTAATCGCTTCCTTATCCCTTAGAGAGTGGGATTTTGAGGGGGAGAGGAAAGAAAAGATTTATGGGTGCATGCCTATTATCCTCACCAATGATTTCTTCCCTTTTTCCTTTCTTTTTCTTTTCTTTTTAGTTTTTCTTCCTATGTATCTCTCTTCCTCTGTTTTTCGGTCCTTTTTACAGGGCACGGCAAGGCTCCTTTTATAGGGCCTGCCGTAAGCATCCTTTTACCAATTTACCTTCTAACGGCTTTTGTCTGGTCTGGGCATGCTTGCCGACCACCCTCTGCGCATAGCTTGCCCATCGCCAGACAAGGACAGGTTCATTGTCTCTGTCCGCCATGGCAATGCTCTGCCGTGGCCTTAAATGCTCTCTCTCTCTTCCTATGGCATGCACTCAGCGTTCCCTCTCCAATCTTACCCCTTTTGGACGGTCTGTCATCCCAGCAGGACGTACCTCCAAAAAGGGTTTGGACAGGGAACGCGAAATAAATCCTTTCCCCCCTCCCCACCACCAAACCACACCCCCCTTTACCTCTTACCACGGACCCATGGCCCCACCACGACCCATATTGGCTGGGTACAGGCTGGTGGTACCTGGGCTTTGCGCATGCTCCCTGTCATGTGTGTTTTGAAGCCGGCCTGCGGCTCATGGTGCCTTGTTCATATTCGTCTGCCGCTCTTCTTGATCTTTATGCGGACTGTTTGGCATTTCCACTATCTCCCTTTGGGCTTGGGCTGTTCTTAGTACGTTCCCCTCGGCCCATTTCTTGTATGTCTTGTTTCATTGCTTGGTCTTTCCTACCATAGCAACATGTTCCTGCTAGGCCCATTTTAGACCTGCCGTTTCACTTCTTCCCCCAGTGACTTATGGAAGCCTGCTGGTGTTCTCACTTTATGGGCTCCATTGTCCCTTTCTTTGGGCCTGCGGCCCTTCTACTTTCCTCGGGCTTCCTCGGCCCATTTACTGACTTTGTGTATCCATGGGCTTTTACTAACTTGATTGGGCTTCCTCGGCCCAATCTCCTCATTCTCATCCTTGGGGTTCATGGGCTTGCCATTAACCCCTACTTTCTTTACATCGCTTTGGGCCTGCCGCGGCCCATTCTTACTTTTTCATACCATACATTGCCCATGGATGTCATTTCTCTCTTTCCGGGCCCTTTAGGCCCATTTGCTTCCTCAAGACCCATTTACTCGTGTTTATGGACCTGTGTTTTGTTATTCCTGCCGCTTGGGTTTAATAGTTTTATTCTGTTCCTGCCGCTCTTTTTATCTGGGTTGGCTGAGTTTACGAAAATGACCCTTAACATTTAGCCCCCTGAACATATGGAGCGTTCTTGCGGTTCATATGTGAATGAAGGACCTTTTTGTCTTTTTCACTTTTCCTTTTCCTTCGCGGGCTTTTTGAAACCACGAACTCTTTCCTGCACGTACAGGTATTTTTCTTTTCTCTTGCCGTGAACAGTGATGACTCTTCGGATTTCCCAAAACGGTAGTTGCTTTAAGACATAACTGCCGCCTCATTAATTTCATCCTTTTTTCAATGGCTGACCAGTCGCCTCCCTTCACGCCGGCCTTAATTACCCAGGTATTTAAGAGAAGAATCCCTTCCCAACGTAGACACAGACTCTTCTTATTTCAAAACTTTTTCCTTTCTTCACCATTCTCTTCTTCTCGAAAACCCATCCCTTTCTTGCTCCGTTCAAATCCTCCCGCTATGGCACCAGTGAAAACTCCGGCTTCTTCTCGCCGTAAAGGGAAGAGTGTTGCCGTGGACCCTCCGGTAGAGCACGAAGTGGAAGAGGAAGAGGCGCGCTCCGATTCGGACCATTCCGAGGAGGAGGAAGCACGGCGCGACCCAGACAGTGAGTGCGCCCCATTGATCGATCCTTGGTACAACCTTAGTCCTCACTTCCCCAAGGCCCCTGGAGAGTATGTGCCGCCGCCGGTGAACCGTGTGTGGCTTGCTCTTTGCCGGCGAAAGCCTGAAGTTTCTTGGGCTCCGGTGTCTTCTTCCATCTCCGACTTGATTATTCGCCAAGGTATCGCCCTCCCCGTACCCATTCACTTCGAGTTTGGGTCCGGCACCGCCTTGGGTTGGAAAGAATGGGTTGATAGTGAGTTGTCAGATACCCATTTCATGGGTTTGCTTCAGAGGGCCGGTGTTCTGAAAGCCATCGTCCTTTCTCGGAGTCTTTCCAACTTTAGAGATCTCTACAACCTCCGCCACTTAGTTCGTCGATGGTGCTCCACCACTCACACATTCTTCTTTTCTTGCGGCGAACTTACGGTTACCCTTGAGGATGTGGCTAACCAGCTTCTTTTGCCTATTCTTGGGGACGCTGATCCTGCCGCTATTGAGCTTTCCCCCGAAGAGGAAGACATTGAAGCAGAGTTGAAGAAAAGGATGGCTGGAAACGCCAAGTTGTCTTTTTGGGTTAGTTCTTCCTCTAAATTTTCTGCTGTTGCTCGCCGTGCTGCTTTTATTGCCTTTTGGCTTTGCAAGTTTGTTTTCGGGTCCCCTCCACATTATGCCATAAAGCCTTTATATTTTCGTCTTGCTATTAAGATATCTGCCGGGGTGAGTCTGCCGCTAGCCCCCATGTTCTTAGGGCATTTATATGTGCAATTGGACATCCTGCGGAGTGACGAGAGTCAGGCAGGTTCTTGCCACATAGTTGCTTCTTCTGTTCATAGCACTATTCTGCAGCAGCTGTTATTTGAGCGTTGTGCTCCATATTTGGCGAAGTGTAGGCCCGTTAGATTTGCTAAGGAGAAGTATCATTCTTGTCCGCGGGCCATCACTGATTTTTGTGGCAGGTTTGAGCATGACTTTCCCTTGGCTTTTCGTTGGTCCGGTTTGAAGCCTATAGATTGTTCTATTGTGGAGTCTTTTGATGAAGATGTTGGTTTTTCTTGGAGAGCTTATAAACAGTTACGTCCTGGTTATACTTGTGCGGATTCGGTTATGGGTTCTTTTGTTGACACCATTGGTACTACCACCCCACTGGCTGGTTTTGATGAGGTGGGCATCACATATTTGGCTGCCACCAACTCTGGGTGGCTGCCGTACTTGGCAGATGAGGGTGTGAGATTTGTTCATTATCCTGCCAACCGAGTGAGGAGACAGTTTGGCTTGGACCAGGATATTCCTGATGATCTCTCCTTCCTTGCGGAGTCCCCTACTTCAGCCAGACCTTTCCTGCGGCATACTGCCTTTGCCTTTTGGAGAGAGCGTTTTAGTGCTGTTACAGTTGCTGGTTCTTCGAGGGAGGGCCTTTACACTGCTGGTATGCATCTCTATTGGCAGCTTGTAATGAATTCGTTTGGTGCAGAGTTAGCCGGCAGCCGTGGTTTCTCCCTTGTACCTCATGAGGGGCTTAGTATGGTTATCTCTCCCAACCCTCGGTTGCTCCTTCCTTCTAAGTCCGTGTTGGCTTATGCTAGGAAACAAAATCGGTCTGCCATCTTTGAGTGGGATGAAGAGAAGAGAGGGTGGTTTTGGCACGCAGGGGATTACCCCCCAGGTTGGGCGAAGAAGGTTAAAGTGGTGAACATTCCTGCATCAGCCAAGAAAACTCCTGCCAAGCCTAAGTCTGTTAGTAAGCCCAAGCCTGCCGTTCCCCAGCCTATTGCAAGTGCTACTCCTGCCAGCAGAACACGAGGCAGCAAAAGGAAAACAACTCCCCATCCTGTGTCTGCCGCTCAGCGAAGAGTAAGTTTCCAAGTACATGTACATATGTATACATTTCTTTTCTCTTTTTTTTTTCTCTGACTTCTCCTGGACCTTGGCTGTCTTTTTCTTTGACTCACTTTCTTATGCCTTTTGCTTTTGCAGTCTAAGCAAAAGGAGGATACGTCAGCCGCCCATCCCATTGTACTTGAGGAGCCCGAATCAGAGGTATGTTTCCTTTTACTCTTGTACTTTGTCTAATCTGCCATATTTTGTTTTTTGGTTGCTCTACTTGCTCGAAGTATTAACTCGGCCCCTCATTCTTCTTTTTTCTGCTCTTCTAGGATGAGCCCGAGCCTCTTTCCATATATCGCCCCACGGCCGAGGAGCTTTCTGCCCCCATGGGCACTCCTATGGCAGGTTCTTTTGATGGAGGCGAGTTTGCTGCACCTGCTCCTCCTACGGCCACTTCTTCCCCTACTGGACCGGTACCCATGGATGAGGGTACTCGTACTGGGGAAGTTAGTGAAGCCATTCCCGCTCCTGCTGTGACATCTCCTGAAAAGGAAACCACCCCCCTTGCCGTTACCGAGACTGAAGCCACCCCTGCTACTCCCCTCGTTATCTCTACTGATGACCCCTTCGCCGCTCTTTCTCAGGCAGTGCAGGGTGTTTCCTCTTTGGTAGTCACTCCTTCTTCTATTCCTGTTTCTGCCACGCGTGGATCTCGTGCTGAGTTGTCCTCAGAGGAGTCTGAGGAGATCTTTGAGGATCCTGAGGATGAGCCTGGCCTGGGGAGGAGGATTTCTGAGTCTGAGGAGGAGGATATTGTTCCACCGGAGGCGATGGGTATGCACTCTCCCTCTTTCTTTTTCTTCTTTTGTTAAGCTTTATTCATTTCCTTTTTTTCATTCGCACATTTATATATATATATTTTTTTTCTTTTCTTGCTTGCAGAGACCTTTGGGGAGTTAGGCATTTCAACGGAGGTGTCTGCGGTAGCTTCGCTTGCTATGCTCACAACAGCTATTCCTGCCATATTTACAGCTTCTGTCTCCGCGGTTCCTTCCGTTCCTGCTTCTGTTTTGCCCACGGCCCCTATTATTGCTAGCTCAGGTAAGTTTTATATCTCATTCCTTCATTTCTTCCCCGCGGGCTTCTCTTCCTCTTATCTTTACCAAAGGTTCTTTAATTCAACCTTTGCATTTTCTGGCAGGTCTACCTCCTTCAGTGCTTTCTCAGTTTGAGGTGGGCAGTAGCTCTGCCACCCTTCCAGATCCTGCGAGCGAGGCCGCGGCCTTCTTTGTGCGCTTTGATCAGCCTGAAGTCAACGACCTTGATCCTGCTTCTTTCTGGGGCTCCGGACCCCCTTACATAGATTTTCATGGCTTCAGAGTCCCTGCGGACTGCGCTCCTCACCTGGTGATGATCTACGATAGTCGTGGGGACTTCATGCAGGGGTTCAGACTTGGCCGATCAATCAGAGAGCACTTCCTGAGGATGTTAGGCAGCGTGTTGAATGACATCGAGCACAACTTCGTGGATACTGTCTCCACCGAGAGGATTTTGCAGTGGAGAGCCGCGGTACAGGAGCTCATTAGCATTGGCTTTGCTGTGGAGTTCATCTTGGATCATCTTCGAGAGATCGCTCGAGCAGTTTTCATGAGGAGAGTTCAGCCTACCGTCGACGCCATTGATTCTCGCCTTGCGATCCTGAGGAAGGAAGTAGCAGATTTGGAGGGCCGCCGCGAGCATCTTCTTTCTGGCGTGGGAGGACTTGGTCGTTTTGGGGATCAGTCACTTATCTCCGGACTTTATTGATGATGCAATTGTTCCTTGTTTCGTAGTTTTTTCTTTTGCCTTATTACTCTGTTTGGTACATTATGTTTTTCTATAGCACCTATTTGGGTTTGTTTGCCACAGTTTGGGTTTTTGTAATGATACTATACTCATAATGCTATACTTTGCTACTTTTGCTATGATGTATGATAACAAAATACTTCGTGCTTTTCATTGCAAGGAAGCAAGTTACAAATTTTGACTTGTGACATAGTCATTTGAAAGACAAAAAACAGAGTATAAGAAAAACATGACAATTTTTGGTAAACAAAAGAGTAAGAGATAATCACATTGCTTTTTCCCTTAGGCGTAGTAGTATTTCAACCATTTCCCATTGATGGGATCCCTTAAGTCCTTTCCATCCATCTGAGTCAAACGGTAGTATCCACTTGGATGTGCTTCTCTTATCACAAAGGGTCCTTCCCACTTTGGTGCGAACTTCGATGGTCCTGCCAGGCCTCTCCTAACGTAGTCTGCCACTTTTAGGATCAGTTGTCCTTCCGTAAATATTCTTTCCTTAGTCATTCTGACGTAAGCCTCAGTCATCTTTTGCCTGTATCTGCGGCTGTGTTCTTGAGCCTTTTCCCTCTTCTCATCAAGTCCTTCCAAGCCTTCGCATCTTTCTGCCGCAAAGACCTCTTCATTATTATCCTTTTCCTGCATTTGCATGACTCTCAGGGATGGGATTATCTTTTCTGCGGGGCTTACTACTTCAGTTCCGTAGACCAAAGAAAAAGGTGAAAAACCCGTGGCTGACTTGGATGAACTCCTGTAGGCCTAGAGGGCGTCTGGCAGATGCGTTGCCCAGCCTCCCGTGTATTCTTGGCTCATTTTACTAATGATTCTTATAAGGGTTTTGTTGGTTGCCTCTGCTTGCCCATTTCCCTGAGGGTAATATGGTGATGACCGGTGATGTTTGATTTGATAAAATTCTAACATTTTCCTCACCTCGCTATTCACGAAAGGTGTGCCGTTGTCACTGATGATCCTGTGGGGGACTTCAAACCTTATGATTATGTTTTCTTTGATAAAGTTTGCCACTGCCCCTCCTGTGGCCTTGCGAAGTGGCACTGCCTCTGCCCACTTGGTGAAGTATTCTGTAGCCACTAGTATCCATATGTATCCTCGCGACGGCGGATTCACCGGTCCAACTAAGTCAAGCCCCCAAGTGTGGAACGGCCATGGTGTGACCATGCTATGCAAGTTCTGTGGATGAGTGTGAATCAAATTGGCTTGTATTTGGCAACTGTGGCATCTTTTCACAAACTCTGCCGTGTCCCTTTTCATGGTAGGCCAGTAATAGCCCACTTGCAGCAGGCACCTGTAAAGCTTCTTCTTTCCCTGGTGTTCCCCACACTCCCCTGAGTGTACTTCTTTTATTATTTCTTTTGCCTCCTCAGGGCCCAAACACCTCAAGGGGTCTCCCTCATATCCCTTTTTGAAAAGGATTTTGTTGTGCAAAAAATAGCGCGTCGCTAACCTTCTGAGCTTTTATTTTTCGCTGTGCTTCTGCGGCAGGATACCCTCGGTCAGGTACTGTATAAATGGGTCTCTCCAGTCCTGGTTAATGAACACAGCGTAACTTTCTTCTCTGTCTGTCGCGAGTTGGCAGCTTCCACATTGGGTTTGGACTTGGTCTGCATCTTTACTCATGGTTGGCCAATAAAAGCCCGCCCTTTGAAGTCTGCGGTAAAGGCTGACTTCTCCGCAGGATCCGCAAGTCTTTTCATGCACCTCTTTCAACTTTCTCTGGGCCTCCTTTTGCCCCACGCATCTGGACAAAACTCCGCCTGGCATCCTGCGGTATAATTCCCCTTTCATCAGAGCGTAGTCCTTGAGTACTTTTAGTCCCATGGCTTCTTCTCCTCCCGTCAAGACTTCCTTTATGGGTATTCGCCAATCTCCTTCGTGGTGTTCCTCCTGAAATCTTTCTTTCAATACTTCAATTATGGATTCTTCCCTCTTGCTAATCTCCACTCTGGTGCTTTCCCCTTCGAACATTACTTGCGATCCTAGCGCGGCCAACGCATCGGCAAATCGATTCTCGTTTCTCGGAGTATGTTCTATTTCGAAGGTTAAGAACTTTTCTTCCATTTTCTGCGCCATTGCTCTGTACAGGGCAAGATTGGGTTCTTTCAGGGAAAAACTCCATTTGGTCTGGCAGACTACTAGGTTGGAGTCACCTAATACTTTCAAATGCTTAACTCTCATCTCAAGGGCTGTGGCCAGCCCAGTTAAATAAGCTTCGTGTTCTGCCGTATTGTTTGAACAGGGGAACTCCAATTTGAACGATAGCGCTACTGCTTTATCTTCTTCGTGATACAAAACCACCCCAACCCCTCCAGACTGGGCGGTGGAAGACCCGTCAAACTTCATTATCCACTGTTCCCTGAGTTCCTCGGCCATGGCTACTTCCCCTGGAACTTCGTCGTCTAGCGGGAATTCTTCCTCCCCTGGAAACTGCGCCAACAAATCTGCTATAGCCTGGCTTTTTACTGCTTTGGGCGCCCCCATTCTTAAATCATACTGCGACAGTTGTAATAGCCACTGCGATATCCTGCCAGAGAGGATGGGCTGCTGTAATAAAGCTTTGATAGCGTGCGACTTGGTCATCAGCCATACTTCATAGGCCAAGAAGTAATGGCGTAATCTTTGTGAAGCATAAACGATAGCCAGACATGCCCTTTCAGCCCTTGGGTAGCGAGTTTCTGCGTCTTTCAGGGCGCGGCTGATGTAATATACTGGTTGCTCGATGCCACTTCCATCCTCTTGGGCAATCAAGGCACCGATGGCATATGAATTAGTAGCCATATAAAGCAGTAATGGCCTTTTGTGTATTGGGGCCTGTACTGTAGGGAGGTTCATCATGATCTGCCGCAGCCTTTTGAAGGCTGCCTGCTGCGCTTCTCCCCATACAAAGTTTTGCCCTTTTCTCAATAACTTGGTAAAGGCCGAGGTGATTGATGCCAGCCCAGGGATGAATCTCCGGATGTACGAGACTTTCCCCAAGAAACTCTTTAGTTCTTTCACTGTGGTTGGGGGTCTCATAGTTGCAATGGCCGTAGCCTTTGCTGGGTCAACATCTATCCCTCTGCTGTGTACTAGGAAGCCCAAAAATTTCCCCGAGGATACACCAAATGCACACTTAAGGGGATTCATCCTTAACCTAAATGCTCTGCACCTTTTGAATACCTTTTTCAACACCTGGAAATGTTCTTCCCTCTTCCTAGACTTAACTACTATGTCATCCACATAGTCTTCTAACTCCTGATGCATCATGTCGTGGAATATAGCCGTCATTGCCCGTTGATAAGTTGCGCCTGCATTTTTTAATCCGAAGGGCATTACGGTGTAGTGGAAGTTTCCCATGGGCGTTCTAAAGGCTGTTTTCTCCGCATCTTTTGGTGCCATTCTGATCTGGTTGTACCCGCTGAAGCCGTCCATGAATGAGAACATGGCGCTTCCTGCCGCAGAATCTATCAACAAGTCCATATTGGGTAATGGAAACTCATCTTTTGGGCATGCCTTGTTGAGATCTCTGAAATCTATGCAACACCTGATCTGGCCATTCTTCTTTTTTACTGGTACTATGTTGGATAGCCAGCGAGGATGTTGAATAGGCTTTACGAACCCTGCGGCTAGCAGTTTCTGTACCTCTTTGACTATCTGTCCTTCAATTTCTATGTGAAATACTCTGGCAGGTTGGACTGTTGGCCTGGCCTGCGGGTCCACATTTAACGTATGTGCTACTAACCCAGGGTCTAGCCCCGGCATTTCACCGTAGTCCCATGCAAATACGTCTTTGAATTCTTCTAGTAGCAGTACCAATTCTTTTTTCTCATCTTCTGTCAAGCTTGCGCTGATCGAGATGGGTCTTGGCCCTTGTGAAACAGATCCCAGGTCAATTTCCTCCATTTCCTCTTCTGCCATGACCTGCACCTCTTTTTCGGCTATAACTCCTTCGCATTCTTTTTCGTTGCTTTCCTCCTCTGGGCTTTCTTGGACTGTACAGCACGTCAAGCCCCTGTGCTGTCTTCCCTGGGTGGGGCCCGTCAAGGTTTCAACCGTGGGCCCCACGTGCCTTCATAATTTGTAAATGATTCTGCCATCAGAGCCTTTGACTTTTGTGCATCGGGGCGTGTCTTCAAATCCTGCGGCGGGCGCTTCCTTCCTTCGTTTCTTCCTTGCTAATAATTCCCTCAGATCGAGTTCTGGGTCATTTTGGACATCTTTCCATCTAGGTACAAAGGTACCCAGCGGTCTTGACACTGAACTCTCCCCAGAGGGAGCCCATTGATCATAGAACATAGTCTCTACCAAGTGAGCTTCCGCTCGTTCGAACGGTGAAGGATTTGCGGCTATGCGTACCACCCTACCGTTCAACCTTCCTTTCACACATTGGTGATAGGTGGATGGGACCAGCCGGTGTTTATGCAACCATGGCCTTCCCAGAAGCACGTGGTAGGATACTTCAGTTTTTACCACGTGGAACCGTGCTAGAGAGGCTATGGAACCCACCTTCAACCATAGCTGAATGTGGCCGGCTGTGTACTCACCCTTTCCACCGAAACCTGTCACTTCCATTGGGCATCCCTGAATCTTTCTTTCGGAAATTCCTGCTGCCTGCAGAGTGCTTAATGGAATGAGGTTCACAGAAGCACCCGTGTCTACTAAAGCTCTCTTTATGGGGATTTGATTTATGGACGCCGCCAAGTACAAGGGTCTCCTGTGGTCCGGTTGTCCCACTTCCATATCTTCTTCGCTGAAAGTGATTTCAGTTGACTCCTGTAAGAGAGCCCTTTCCTCTGATATTTCTGTCGATAGACACTCTACCCCTGCACCAGAGGCAATGCTCACCAAGGCCTCTGTGGCTACCTTTCTCTCCTTCGCTGAGAGTCCCAGCTGGTCAAATAAATTTCTGAACTTAGAACTTTGTTGTAGAGTGGTAATGGCCGCCGCAGGCAGAGCCATGTTTTCTTCCTCATCCTCTCCTGGGTCAGCACAAATTACCACCGCTGCCACACCTTTCCCTTTATGGTTCGGGAGTGGGTTTCTTTGGACTTCCTGCTGGGACAATTCTAGAGTCCCCTCTTTTATCCTGCGGTGGACCAGTCTGCGGAGCGCCCAGCACTCTGCGGTAGCATGTTGGACATAATTGTGTAAACGACAAAAACGTGGGTCCCTCCGTTCTTCCTCCGAGGGCTCCCTGGCAACCTGGTTAGGTTTGAAAATTCCATCTGCTATCCATCTGTCTAGCAATACGTCTAATTCTTTTGAGGTGCATGGTATTGGCGGGGGAGTGTCATATTCCCTCCCCTCAGTCTTCCTTTTCCGTTCTCCAGTGGACACTGCCATCGCCTGTGGGGCGTTTCTTTTGTCTGAGCTTGGCTTCACCGACTGAGCCGTCTTTCTCGCCTTCTGCAATAGCTGGGCGAATTGGGAGATTTCCAAATTCTCGAGTACAACCCTGTACTCCCTGATCATATTCGTCATACACATCTCCACCAGCGTCCTTTCTTCGCAATGGTCATAGCAGTCAAGTGCTATGTCCCTGAATCTCTTGATGTATTCCATCAAGTCTTCACCACTTCTCTGTTTGGTTGCTTGCAGGGATGCAAGCGTCACCGTTTCTTCTCCATGGAAGTACTTGGTGCAGAATACATCTACCATGTCATCCCATGTTGGGATGGTTCCTGGCTTTAACCCAATGTACCAGGTGTAAGCCCGGTCGCACAATGACTTAGAAAATTCTCGAAGACACAAGTCCTCGTCTGCGGCGTAAGGACCAAGTGTGTCGATGAATTTGCTCACGTGTTCGACAGCACTTCCCCTTCTACCATCGTACTGCGCGAAAGCTTTTGGTTCATACCTTTCAGGGTATGGTTTGCTGAGTACCCTCGATGGGTAAGGAGGCCTTCGTGCATAGAACCTCTCCTTAGGCGCCCTGGCCCTTTCCTGCTCTAAGAGGGCGGATACCTCAGCCATTGTGATGAAACGCTGCTCTGCGCTGTGTGGGACACCTCCTGCTGGCGTCTCTTCTTTATCTGTTGCATGCCCTGGGTCATGCTGACTTCCTTTTTCTTTTGTCTTGTCGGTCTTTAGCTGACGGATTTCTTCCATCATTTGCTGCTGCGAATGTTGCAATGACTGTAAAACCTCAATGAAAATATTGGCATTGTCGGTAGGCATTCTTGGCGGTGGTTGGTGATCAGCCCCCGTTCCGTTGGCGCCTTCTGCCTGGTTGGGTGGTGGTTGGTGAGGCGTTGTAGGCCTCGACTCTGCTTCTGAGGGTACAGCACTCATGTTTCGAGTTGTCCTGGACTTTGGAGGCATTTGTTTGTGTGGGCTCTTGTCCCGGTCTATTTCTCAACTCCCCAGTGAAGTCGCCAATTTAATGTAGGGGCCTTTTTTGTGTTTTGGGCTGGACTACCCTTTTGCTGATGGGCCCTGATTTGTTTCTGAGTAGGGGAGTCGAGACCGGCCCAACCGCAATTCACTTTGGGCCGGCTTGTGCACAAACTTAACCTTATCTGCCAGGAACACCCCTTACGGCAGACAGAGCTTACTACCACAAAATTACAGCAGACAGATATAATGATAACGAAATGAACAGACAGAATGAATAGTAGTAATATTAAAAATAACGACTTTTAAAAGGAAAGAAAAGCGATGAATTAAACAACGATGGAGGTTTAATCAAAGACAAGCATCAAACCAAATAATCAAATGTAATAGTGACCATCCAAAGAGGAAGAACGCTTCCACTCAATGAAATCAATCTCCCAGGTGAATACCCTGCCGTGGGGATTAATAACTTTGAGGGAATCGGACCTAAATGGTTGAGGTGTGAAGAAAGTCCTTATTATTTTTAATCGCTTCCTTATCCCTTAGAGAGTGGGATTTTGAGGGGGAGAGGAAAGAAAAGATTTATGGGTGCATGCCTATTATCCTCACCAATGATTTCTTCCCTTTTTCCTTTCTTTTTCTTTTCCTTTTAGTTTTTCTTCCTATGTATCTCTCTTCCTCTGTTTTTCGGTCCTTTTTACAGGGCACGGCAAGGCTCCTTTTATAGGGCCTGCCGTAAGCATCCTTTTACCAATTTACCCTCTAACGGCTTTTGTCTGGTCTGGGCATGCTTGCCGACCACCCTCTGCGCATAGCTTGCCCATCGCCAGACAAGGACAGGTTCATTGTCTCTGTCCGCCGTGGCAATGCTCTGCCGTGGCCTTAAATGCTCTCTCTCTCTTCCTATGGCATGCACTCAGCGTTCCCTCTCCAATCTTACCCCTTTTGGACGGTCTGTCATCCCAGCAGGACGTACCTCCAAAAAGGGTTTGGACAGGGAACGCGAAATAAATCCTTTCCCCCCTCCCCACCACCAAACCACACCCCCCTTTACCTCTTACCACGGACCCATGGCCCCACCACGACCCATATTGGCTGGGTACAGGCTGGTGGTACCTGGGCTTTGCGCATGCTCCCTGTCATGTGTGTTTTGAAGCCGGCCTGCGGCTCATGGTGCCTTGTTCATATTCGTCTGCCGCTCTTCTTGATCTTTATGCGGACTGTTTGGCATTTCCACTATCTCCCTTTGGGCTTGGGCTGTTCTTAGTACGTTCCCCTCGGCCCATTTCTTGTATGTCTTGTTTCATTGCTTGGTCTTTCCTACCATAGCAACATGTTCCTGCTAGGCCCATTTTAGACCTGCCGTTTCACTTCTTCCCCCAGTGACTTATGGAAGCCTGCTGGTGTTCTCACTTTATGGGCTCCATTGTCCCTTTCTTTGGGCCTGCGGCCCTTCTACTTTCCTCGAGCTTCCTCGGCCCATTTACTGACTTTGTGTATCCATGGGCTTTTACTAACTTGATTGGGCTTCCTTGGCCCAATCTCCTCATTCTCATCCTTGGGGTTCATGGGCTTGCCATTAACCCCTACTTTCTTTACATCGCTTTGGGCCTGCCGCGGCCCATTCTTACTTTTTCATACCATACATTGCCCATGGATGTCATTTCTCTCTTTCCGGGCCCTTTAGGCCCATTTGCTTCCTCAAGACCCATTTGCTCGTGTTTATGGACCTGTGTTTTGTTATTCCTGCCGCTTGGGTTTAATAGTTTTATTCTGTTCCTGCCGCTCTTTTTATCTGGGTTGGCTGAGTTTACGAAAATGACCCTTAACAGCTAGAAGGGCAGCATTGATAACACATTAACAATATATAGAACAAGGACCAAATTTATTAAATCAATCCAAGATGTAGGATTAATCCCAATACTCCTATCTGCTATTGGTTATTGCTAGATTCTATAAAAAAATATATATTATTATTGGTTACTAATAAATTAATAACACAATAATATAATTTTCAATACATTTTTGGAAACATTTATTAGGTTTAAGATAATAAATATAGAGGAAAAAAATTTAAAATTTTTTGATGATTAAGTTTTTGGATATGACTTTCACTTTCCTAAAAAAAGAGTTTTGGATCTAGCATTATTATATGGACAAAAGAAAATGATGTCATGTCACTGTAAATATAAGATTAAAAAAAGGAGAAAAATTATAATGACCAGAAATCATCATAAACACTTGTTGTTTCAAACAAAAGTAGCCGAAAATAAATTACAGCATGTGCTAATAAAAGAGATCCAATCATAAGTGATCAATTTTAAAATAATGGTGTTTCTATAATAATAAAAAATAGAGAAGAAATTATTGCCAAAATATGGGATTAAAAAGGTGTTTTGTTTGTTGCAAAATAATAAAACTATAAACACATTATTTTTACAACAATTTTAAATAATATATTATTAATGATTGGTAAAAAAATGATATAAGATAAAATCTTTAGTAATAATTTTCCAAATTGTTAATAATTAGTTAAAAAGTGTTGATACCCATTTTCTGACAGAAGGCCCAATGGCAGGAAAAGCCCTACAGCGAGGAAGGGTGAAAAAGCAAGGAAGCAGAAAAGGTAAAAGTAAAGTAAATGTGCGGGAAAAGCTCAAGGAAAGAGGTAATAAGCCCAATGGGCCAATATGACAAGAATGACAGCCAATAGGCTCATAGGCACCACAAGAGGTAAAAGTAAAGTAAATGGGTTGGGAAAACCCAAGAAAAGAGATAATAAGCCCAATAGGCCAATATGGCAAGAATGATAGCCAGCAGGCCCATAGGCACAACAAGAGGTAAAAGTAAAATAAATGGGTCGGGGAAGCCCAAGGAAAGAGGTAATAAGCCCAATGCGCCAATATGGCAGGAATGACAGCAAGCAAGCCTATAAGCATAACAAGAGATAAAAGTAAAGTAAATGGGCCGGGGAAGTCTAAGGAAAGAGGTAATAAGCCCAATGGGTCAATATGGCAAGAATGACAGCCAACAGGCCCCTAGGCACAACAAAAAGGTAAAAGTAAAGTAAATGGGCCGGAGAAACCCAAGAAAAGAGGTAATAAGCCTAATGGGCTAACATGACATGAATGATAGCCAGCAGGCTTATAAGCATGGTAGGAAAGAGAAGTAACAAGAGTAAAAGCCCAACGGACTGGATGGGTAGGGACTTCTACCAAGCCAACGTCAAAGCCCAAGGGGAAATAAGAGGAAATAGTACAAGCCCAAGAGCCCACGCCTTTCATGCTGTGGAGGATAGACATGAACATAAGAGACACACAACAGAATGAGACATGGCAAGAACGGTAGAAATGGCGTGGGAGTATATGAAGACAAATGCAGAAGGTAGTGGAATGCACACATAAGGGACAAAGCACCACCCACTTGTACCTAGCTAATACAGGAGAGGTGGGCCTACGGTCAAGGGGTTCAGAGGGTGTGGTTTGGTGGTGAGGGGAAAATGGGGTTTATTTTGGGGTTCCTGCCAAGACTTCTTTTGGGGATAATGCCTTTCTGGGATGTCATTTCGCCCAAAAGAGGTAGGTAAAGGGCTAGGACCACCTGATGCATGCCATAGAGGTAGGTAGAAAGATGAGCTCAAGCCTTTATCCATTCAGGGTAAAGCAGGAAAGGTGAGTGGAGAAACAAAACAAAGTAGAGTTTTATCCTAGAACGGAGAGTAGTGCAGCAAGCACACTCTGAGCAGAGGTAGTGGTTAGGCAACAAGCAGGTTAGTGGGCAATCCTGAAGGAATGCCTACAAGAAACCAAAAGCGGTTGGTAAAGCCTTTCTGAACCCCTTGGGGCATGCATTAATAGACTTTCTTTTCCCTCCTCTTGACAAACCCACTCTCTAGAGCTCTACAAATCATAACCCATAACCATTTAGGTCATTCCTCCAGAACAAACAACTTTGATGATAGAAGCCTATAACTAGGTTGTCCGTGTTGGAGTTCGGATCCCTTCTTGGACCTTTTGCTGCTGAAGGACTTGACCTAGGATTGAGAGAGTGAACTTATGTTATTTCACCTGCCTAGAGTTGTTGTCATCATCCTGCTGTGGCTTCTTTTAACTTGCTTAGCATTCTTATCATTGTTTGTTCTGCTGTAGTGTTTTACACTGTTGGTTTTTCTGCCATAGCACTTCTTTTATTATATTTGTTATATCAGTTTTTCTGCCGTAGCACCCTTTTATCATATTTGTTGTATCAGTTTTTTTGCCGCAACACTCTTTTATTATATTTGCTGTATCAGTCGTTCTGTCGTGACATCTTTTATTGTACTTGTTGTATCAATTATTTTACTGTGATTTTCTTTTATGTTTTTGCTATATAAGTTATTCTGCTGTGATGTTATCTGCTATGTCCGCCAAGGCACACAATCTGCTGTAGCACTTTCTGTCTTGTCTGAACATCAAGAATGCTCGACTTGCACACAAGCTGACCTGTAGTATAATCCCCTTGGGATAATAGGCCAGTCCCAACTCCTTGACCCATCATTCCACAGGACCTTAGTGTAGTAGAACAGGCTTGGCCCATCAAACACAAAAAAGAAAAAAGAAAAAAGGCCCCACGAAGAGTTATGTTAAGTAAATTCAAGGGGTGTTTGGTGAGTGTTTTCAAACAACAATTTTCAATTTTTAAACAACATTTTACGTATTTTCATAAAAATTTTTAAATAACAATTTTCAGTTTTCAACCACATATACCAAACGGACCTTCAATAGTCGGTAAAAAAGAAAAGAAAAGTAAAAACCAGCTGGGATCTGATGGTGTTTTTTTTTCGTTCGTTTGTTTGTTGGGATAAACAGTTAAAAACAAATCCTTTCAGGCTCAAATTTTGAGAGGGTGAAATTGTCGTAAGTTTCTTCACGGGCGGTAAAAAAAAATAAAAAACTAAATAGTAAAAACGGCCTGTAATAATAAAAAAAAAAAAAAAAAAAACAAAAAACAGGAGAAAAGAACAAGTAGAAAGAAAGAAGAGGGTCCAGCTACACGACATATTATTATAGCTTGTTGGCGTTACAGTACATAAAAAGAAATTGTGAATTAAACCAAACACATAAACAAACCACTACTCAAGAGGCAGAGCTGTAGGCAGCGGAGACCCCTTTTGCTTGTATCTATCTTATTCCTCCTCATCAGGCTCAAGGGGTCGCCTCTTTTCTTTTTTCTCTATTATCTATCTCTAGAAAACAAACAAATTTTCTCTTTCTCTCTCTCTCTCTCTCTCTCTCTCATTCTCAAACATGTCGGAAATGGCGAACACAGATCCCGAGGGAATTGACGGAGTTCGGATGAGTTGGAACGTGTGGCCACGAACGAAGGTTGAAGCGAGCAAGTGCGTGATCCCACTAGCTGCCTCCATTTCTCCGATCCGTCCTCACCCTGACATCCCCACGCTCCCCTACGCTCCGCTTCGCTGCAAAACCTGTGCCTCAGTTCTCAACCCTTACGCTCGCGTCGACTTCGCCGCCAAGATCTGGATCTGCCCTTTCTGTTACCAGCGCAACCATTTCCCTCCTCACTATTCCATGATCTCCGATACCAATCTCCCCGGCGAACTCTACGCTCAATACACCACCGTGCAATACACTCTCCCTCTTTCTCCCCATAACCCTAACCCTAACCCTAATTTCAACGATCCTTCTATGCCTCCTCCGCCACCGGTTTTCGTTTTCGTTCTCGATACTTGCATGATCGAGGAGGAGATGGCCTATGTCAAATCGTCTTTGAGGCGTGCGATCGGCTTGTTGCCGGAGAACGCCCTTGTTGGGTTCGTTTCATTTGGGACTCAGGTTCAGGTTCATGAATTGGGGTTCTCCGATATGTCTAAGGTTTATGTCTTCCGTGGGAGCAAGGATGTTACAAAGGATCAGATTTTGGAACAATTGGGACTCGGCAGCAGCGGCGGCGTTTCCGCAAGGCGATCCGTTGGTGGTATTGGAGCAGGAGCAGCAGGGTACCAGAAGGGAGGAGTTCCCATTGGATTTCCCGGTTCTGGCGTTACGCGGTTTTTATTGCCCGCTTCGGATTGCGAGTACACTCTCAATGCTGTGAGTTTTGGGGTCCTTTGTTTGTTTGGGATTGATAATTGGGATTTTATTTTGATGTGTTGATTTTGATTTCAGCTGCTGGATGAGCTACAAACGGATCAATGGCCTGTTCCACCGGGGACTCGGGCTTCACGGTGCACGGGAGTGGCTTTAAGTGTTGCCGCAGGGTTGCTTGGAGCTTGTTCCACCGGCACTGGTGCTCGAATTATAGCTCTAGTTGGTGGTCCTTGCACGGAAGGACCTGGCACGGTAAAAACTATTATATCAATGTTGTTGCTACTAATTTGCGCTTGATGTTGTCTTATACAGTTATACTTGAATTGATTTTCCCAGTTGTAATTCGCTGTTTTATTGGTGTTAGAGTTGTCAATGTTCTTATGCTGTTAAGTTACCCTTGTTGTTGTTATATGATACTGTGGAATTAGATCTTGGTAGCTAATGGTTGGGAACTTCGCTGTTATTTTGCAATGTGGCTGAATTTAGCTCATATTAGTAGGATTTTATTTCAATTGTAATTTTATTTTATTTGTGATTGTAATTAACTACTTGATGCCACTCTTATGGTGCGAGACATACTCTACTCTTAGGTCTTGTTCTTTTTTCTTTTGTGGATTAAGTGTCACACATTGGGTCTTGTGTTATTATTAATTGAATTCTTACTTGCGTTTCTATTTTTAGTTGGGTTAGTGCCAATTTAACCATGGCCTTTTATATTTTTGTTTATATGCCTCTATTATCAAGCTTTTCAGACACCACTGTTTTAATGGTTTCAAACCTATATAATGCCAACCTGGGCCTGCCCATTTAGCACTTGTGCCAAGGCTAAGGCACCTAGAATTTTCCTATTCAATACTTCTTAAGTCAAATATGTGAATTTTTTATGCTTTAATCTTGTGGAAAAAACAAAATTCCCCCTTGAACTTGAATTTTCTTATTGCAAAATATTATCTTTTTATGTCAAGTTCTAGAGTTCACGATGTGTATGTTGCTTTTGTTTTTGTCTTCACAAGTCACTGCTCCATATTCCAAGTTTCTTTTTTTGAAGTATATATTTTTACATTTTGAACAAGCTGTTTATTTTTTTATTTTACTCTATGTACATTATTTGCATGTGCAATCCTTTGTCCATACGTTTGCCCTCAATTTATTTTCCAATTGCACCACCTCTGTGGATACTGAATAGTCACATGTGCTGGCATATGCAGCATGAATTAATATTAGGGAAAAATGGCGGGGTCTTGTGTAAACTGATTTATGCTCAAGCGTGTGATATTCTTGTAAGATCATGATGGTAAAGATATTGATTTTGATAAAGTTTTGTAGATTGTGTCGAAAGATCAATCAGAGCCAGTGCGATCACATAAAGATCTTGATAAGGATGCGGCACCGTATTTTAAGAAAGCGGTCAAATTCTATGAAAATCTTGCAAATCAACTGGTCAGCCAGGGTCACGTTTTGGACCTCTTTGCATCTGCACTTGATCAGGTTTGTGTTAGTTTGCAGTTTAATTCTGTTATGACTTCTAAGATTCTTTTCTTTATTTTTATTTTTTAATTTTCACGTAATTTCACAAACTGGATCATCGCTTCTGTGTTTTTATTTTTTCACCGTGATTATATCTTCAGTCAGTTAGGTCATGTAAGATACATTCCTTTTTTTAAACATATTATAAATTGTGGGTCCTGCCACTTTCCTCATGGTAACCTTTTATTTATTTATTTATTTTTGATTGGTAAGTTACACATGCATCTAGTTGGTTTTGAACCAGTAGCTCACCCTCCATCCCATTGTTATGGAAGGACGAAGTGCGGATAGAGCTAATTTGCCCTCATGGTAACTTAACGTGAATAGCTTACATGTGGAATAAATGGTACCATATATGAGGGTTTTTATTCCCCTAATGAAGGACCTCATTTGAGAAGGAAAGGTAGGGTTTTTGAGCTCTCTGTTCAAATACTGTAATGAGCCGCTACAGCTATAAAGAAATCATGAATGCCTGTGTAATTTAAAGATTTAAAATATTCATTTGAAATGACTTCTACGTTTTATTTTAAAACTTAGCCAGTTGGCATAGACTTTTTTTTAATATATCAAAGAGTTTTTTTTATCACTGGTTTCAGGTTTAAAGTGTGTTTACACGTCTTTTTATTTTATGTAGCAGAAGAGTTTTTATCATTGGTTTTCAGGCTCAAAGTTTGTTTACGTTTCCTTTACATGTTTTATTTATATTTATATTTTTTTTTTACTTATCAAAATTTTTTATTTTGAATTTTAATATACTTGTTATTTTCCTGATGTTTGGTGGAAGGGAGATCGCCGGAAATGTATGGAGAGGGATATCTGAATCAAGGCAGCAAGACCAGTAAAGGGTCCCACTTGATTTATTTAATTAAATGACTATAGCAACAATATTCACCTTGAAACATAAACATATTTAATGTATATAAGAAATAATATCCTCTATACCTTTTGAAATCTGTCTTAGGTCATTTAATTAATACACAAGAGATTTGTTCTCTGTACTGCTGCTTTTTCTATGGATTTTCTTGATAATTGATTGCAGAGGGATACTGTTTAAAGTAATACCTTAAGTGTAATATGAGAATTTTAGGGGCTTCTTCAGCCTTTGATTCTACTACTGGTTTTTTAAGGGTACTCTTGGCATATTTTTTCAGATTATCTTTAAAAGCAATATTGTTGGCCTCCATGACAAACTTTTAAATGCTTATAACCAATTAATAATTAGGTTTCATAGTATGTTCTTGATCAGGATTTTTATGCACTGTAGATTGAACTGGATTATGTTTTGACTCTTGGGCATTTTAAAAATGCAGGTTGGGGTTGCGGAAATGAAAGTGGCAGTCGAAAAAACTGGTGGCCTTGTTGTTCTGGCTGAAAGTTTTGGTCATTCTGTATTTAAAGACTCTTTCAAGCGTGTATTTGAAGAGGGAGAGCAGTCTCTTGGCCTTTGTTTTAAGTGAGTTTATCATTATGAAACTTTTGAGGTTTACTTGCTTCTTCAATAGCTTTTGCCCCTATTTCTTCTTGGTCTTTACTTTGTGGCTCTTGCATCTTGTCTGTTTCTTTAGTACCAATTGTGCTTAGTTACAAAAATGTTCCATACTGTTAATGCGGCAGCATTGGGATTATGGTTGTTTGATTCTGACTTTGGACCATATAGATCTAACTGTTTATATGTGATGGAGTACTGGTGACTTTAGAAATAGTTTTCTAATAAGAAACGTGATTAAAAATAGGGAGGGATGAAAAATTCAATTAGAAGAATGCAGCATCTGTCAAAAGCAGGGAAAGAAAGGAAATGAAAAAGGATATAGAAAGAGATTCTATGCAATAGAGAAGGCAGAGCATGAAAAGATTGATGCAAAAGCTTCTAATATTGAATTAACATTAAAGCAAGGGAAAGCTTCTAATAGCGTGCCACCTCAAGGAGAATTTTTTTTTTTTTTTTTTGATGGAACAAGGAGAAATTGTTGGCTATTGAAACAACTAATCTTAGCAAAGAAGTGAAATTGCTCTTCTTCTTATTTAAGAATACATACATAAATAACTTATATATATAAAAAAGATACATATGTATCAAGTTACACTTTGTGTAACTTTAAGCAATATTAAACCACTCAAAATAATTTTTATTGGATTAATGTTTGGAAAATCCCACTAATATATTACATTTTCTATATGCTTTTAATTCGTACGTCAAATTTTGTGTCAATCGGATGTTATTTATTATCGAATTCATAGACTCATCTTTTATGTATAATTTTTTTTTTTTTAAAAAACCTGAAATTTGCACATTTTTTAGATGTGGCTGACCTAACTAATCTGTTGAGATCCATAGCCAACACAAAAAAATTTGGAATTAAGGCTTGTTGTTGTTGCATAGTTATCGATTTTTGATTATCTTGAAATTTTGCTAGTATCAGGTTATAAGAAGAAAATGTAATCCAAATGGTAGATTATTTTAATATTTGCATCCAATAATAAAAATATAGTGGTGTAACATTGTTTAAAGTTACACCAGGTGTAACTTGATCTCAATCCATATATATATGTGTGTGTACTTTTCCTTAAGAGCAGGACAATGTAAGATCTATTGAGATAAATGATAACTTGCTGTAGCTAATTGACACCCCCTCTCGTCATAAGTTCCAGGTGGAGGGAGTGTTTGTGGGTTCAAGAACTATTTTTTGCGTAACTTACCAAATAAAAAAAATTATAATTTTCTGTAAATGCAAATGTCTGTCCTTAGTGCAACCCTTTACACCAAAGGATTCAATTCAGGGAAGAGAGAAGTACTAAATGTTTGTGAAGTTACTTATCAAAAAAAAAAAAAAAATGTTCTTGAAGCTCAGTTCTCTAGAAAGAAGGGGAAATGATAAGAGGATAGTCTTGGAGCTCAAGTTCTAGCACCTGTGCCTTGTACAATTCTTCACACACGTGTACACTGACAATCTTTTATACATTTCTTCTGCTACTTATGCCCGTGCGCTGTTATTTGCCCCATTATGGCTCTTATTTAGGTTGCAATTAAATTTTTAAGCTCACTCACAACTTATTTGTTTCAGTGGCACACTCGAGATCAACTGTTCAAAGGACATCAAAATACAGGGTATAATTGGACCTTGCACATCTTTGGAAAAGGTCAGACTAGTTGATATTTCGAAACCTATTTTCTTTAGCTTGATAGCATTGTATTTTGAGTTTGTTTAAGGCAAACGGAAAGAAGATTGAATCAAACCTGTAATGGTGGATGTTTATGCTGATTGTTGCAAACCTTGCAGAAAGGACCTGCTGTTGCTGATACTACCATTGGGGAAGGAGGTACAACAGCATGGAAATTATGTGGTCTTGATAAGAGTACTTGCTTGACGGTGTTTTTTGATCTCTCATCAAGTGATCGATCAAATACTCCAGGAACTGTAAATCCACAGTTGTACTTACAGTTCCTTACGAGGTATGTTGGAATCTTGTATCTATGACCATGTGTATATTGTTGTGTGTGTGGGCGTTCATATGTGTGCCTCTCTTTTCTTTTTCTTTTTTGGAGTGCAATTAACTTTTGACTGTCTTATATGTAATTGCAGTTATCAAAACCCTGAGGGTCAATTAATGCTTCGAGTTACAACCATTAGTAGAACATGGATAGATAGTGCTGTTAGCTCAGAGGTCTGCAAATTTCGGTTTCATATCTTTTATTTTTTTTTATTTTTTATGCCACGTATGTCATTTGTCTAATACTGGTCAAAACATAACCAAACTGTGTGTGTGTGATTGATACTGTTGAAGCTTAGATTTCTTTGATATATTCATTTCTTTAGCTCTGCTCTTTTTTTCTTCTTTTATATATATATATATATATACACACACATATATGTTAAGACCGTTTTCTAAGGTGTGAAACCTGGAAATTTATGTGAGACCCGCTGGTCACCGGTGTTGCATTTGTAAAAATTTTGGTTAAACAGTTGATAGTCTTCTATTTCATTGTTTGATGGCTGCAGAGATGTGATTTCTTCTTAAGAAGAGGGTTGTTAAATTGCTTGCTTAGAAAGGGCAATTTGATTGTCATAGGAGTGGTGATATTTGGAATTCTATTCCACATTGTCTTATTCGATCTAATTGGAGAGAATGGAGTTGGAAATTCTCTGGTGTAGAACATTCTCTGACATCCCTTGAGGCTTCTTTTTTGAGATTATTGTAGGACTGGTTGTCAGCTTTATGCATTTTTCTGTCTTCCTCTTTGTTTTTTGGATTGTTTATGTTTCTTAGAGATTAATCCTGTAGATGTTTTGTGTACTTGGGTGTTTCTCTTTCTAATGAAGTATCTAGTTAGCAAAACTACTGAAACACTGTATACTTTTTGGGAAATTTTGTCTTTAATAATATGGGCAAGCCAAGGTCCTCTTTATGAATCTTTTTGTCACGTTGTAAAATAACATCGTGTAAGAAACTTTTTCCGAAGCAAGTATATCAGTGGTAATAAAAATGAAGTCCCAGCATTATTATTCCAAACTTGACAATTACAATTTGGAAGCCCAAGCGGAATAATTGCCTCCAAAGAGGCAAATATATCTCATTAGATGTGTTTGACATGTTTGTTCATAGGAGGCACCACAGTCAAACTTTTTGAGTTCACTCATGGCTGTCTTGTGATTGAAATTTGGGTTGTTAATGGGAATATAAACTTTGCTTTATTTATTTGTTTTTATAACTGAAGTTCATTGGAGGCTTCTTGAAATTTTCTATAAATTTTTGAAAGTTTGCTAATTATCTTTTCTAATAAGAGTAAGATGTCTATCAGGATAATATATTTTTTATCCTTTCATCTTCTAATGTGTCCTTGCCATGTTGTTTCATGTTACTAACAATTCTTCATGTTTGTATGTCCTTAGTGTGAGAATAATGGTTAAGGGCCTGTTTGGATTAGCCTGTTTTCATCACTCAAACTGAGTTCTCATCACTCAAACTCAGAATTATGTGGGACCCACTGAATGCTAGAGTGTTTGGCTTGATTTCCTATCCCAGTTTTGATCACTCAAACTCAGTTTGAGTTGAGCTACAGTGTAGAAAACTGGAAACACCAAATTGGTGTTTTCAGTTTCTGAGTTACATAACTCAGTGGCAATTCTGTAAAATTTTTGAGCTCGTGGAGCCCACCCATATGACTTGTTCCATCAAGTAACTCTCTCTCTCCAACCGGTTCTTCTCTGCCTCTTCTCCTTTTTCATTTTTGTTTTCTTTTACCCAGAGCTCTCTCTTCTTACTGCCCTTCATTACTCCTCCACAAGCTGCCACCACCACCACGCCAGTCATCACCATCACAAGCATCCACCACAAGCAACCATAAGTCGTCACCATCAACAAACCAACATTTCTTCAAAAACCTAGCAACTGTGAAGAATGAAACCCAGCAAATAAAACCAGATGATCGAAACTCAAGCAAGGCTTTTTTCAAAGTTAATAAAACCCGAAGAATCCGAAATTAACAAAAACGAAGAAAGTACAGCCAAAAAAAAAAGGGAAAAGGAAAACGAAGCGTTCAGTTACCGAGTCAAAGAACCGAAGATCAGTGTGAATCTAGAACAGCGATCAAAGAGCTCCGAATCCGAAACTGAGAGCATAAAATTAAGCGGCAGCGGCGGCGGATCGGCGGTAGAGCTTGCCGAAGACGTGAAGCGCGGTGACGAAGCCGATGAAGCAGAGGCTCATGATGAGCACGACGGTCGACGAGATCTTCAGGAAGGAGGATATGTGGATTCTGTGTTGGATTTTGGTGGTATCTCTAGAGGTTTTGGGCGGCGTCTCCGACGGCTGGGGCTGATTCCTAGCCGATTTGGAGGTTTGGGTATTTATGGGTTTTGAAATGAACATCTATGGGTACTGAAGGGGAAGAAAGAGAGATAGACAACAAAGTTTGGTAGAAAAGAGGGAAGTCAGATAAATGAAAGGGGAGAGGATGTGAAGGAGAAGTAAAGGGGAAGATTTTTTTGTTAGTGGGACGCGGGTAGCAACAGGAGTAACAATGGGTTGTGTCAGTGGGTGGGGTCCACGGATTTGGAAAAATGTTGTAAGAATAGTAGTTGAGTTATGAGTCCAAACAGCTATTTTGTAATTTTTGAGTGAAGGTGAGATTTGAGTAGTGAGTTTTGAGTTTTGAGTTTGAGTTACAAATTTTGAGTTTGAGTTATGAAAACTGAGACACCTCTAAACCAAACGGGCCCTAAGTGATTATATTCACCATCTTCTATTATCTTAAGCTTTTGGGACTAGTGATAGTTTATTACTTAGTTTAGTGAATGTGTCCTATTATGTGTCCATGCCACATTAACGCAAGTTTTATTCCTTAATGATTGCCTTCTCACAAATGATCACATTATAATATGCCTACTGAGCTGATTTAGGCCTCTGTTCAATGGTTGGCCTTACTTAGGAGCCTGAATTTTTTGTTGCCTGATATTTAGATCTACTTCCCAGTTGAAACAATTGATCTTGTTCCAACATCTTGTTAGATGTTGTCTATGAGGTCTAGCTCAAATGGCACCTCTCCTTGTAAGAGCCCTCCTTCTAAGAGCAAGGTGGAGGGTAAGGTGATGGATTCAAAACGTACTGGGTAGAATGTAACTTACCAATAAAAAAAAGGGTTCTTGATAGTTGCTACTAACTTCCTTTTAAATCTTGTTTTATGTTGCTTCATAAGTACAGTTTATAATTTAAGAATGTGTAAGAAATCCACCAAGTGGATCTTGATGCTGATAGGGAACATGCTACCTTTACAGGAATTGGTACAAGGATTTGACCAAGAGACGGCTGCTGTGGTAATGGCAAGATTGACTTCCCTGAAAATGGAAATAGAGGTATGTTTCTTGTTTTGTAAATAGCTGTGATTTTTCATGTATTTAGCAATCATATGTATTTCACCATCTGTTGTATCCATGATCACTCAAATATGCACGTGTTTAACTTGCATCAAGCTCTATTCTTGTTGGAATAGATGATAGTGGGACTTCAAAGAAAAATGAAAGATTGAAAAAATATAGAGTTTTTGTGTAGGACCAATTACAAAGATATATCTGATGTATCGATGATCACTCAAATGCGCATGTGTTTAACTTGCATCAAGCTCTATTCTTGTTGGAATAGATGATAGTGGGACTTTAAAAAAAATGAAAGATTCAAAAGAATATAGAGTTTTTTTGTGTAGGACCAATTACAAAGATATTTGAAACCTGAAATTTTATTTTTGATCTCTGCTGCATCTGGACTACTGATTTTAATGATCAAAATCCTTTTAATAGGATGAGTTTCTTATTCATATTATATTTTGGATATATTTATTATTGTTATATATAAAGAACGGTGTACTACTATTTTTAGCATCTTGCTCGTGAAAAACATAAGGATTTCGAATGATTTGCTTCTTTGTTAGTTCAACTATAGATTTGTCATATGTTCTGTAATGAGGCTCTGCAATGTTAAAACAAAGTAGCCCAGCTTATAATTTATAATTTTATTTTATTTTTTAATAATCAGGAAGGGTTTGATGCTACACGGTGGTTGGATCGGTCTCTTATTCGTCTCTGTTCTAAATTTGGTGACTACCGGAAGGATGATCCAGCGTCTTTTCAATTAAACCCATCATTTTCACTGTTCCCTCAGTTTATGTTTAATCTGCGACGATCACAATTTGTACAGGTACTCATAACTTAGTGATTTTACTTTTCTTGTCTTTTCCTTTTTTCTCTTATATATATATATATATTACCTGATATGTACAAGTCTAACATCCTTGTTTCTGGCAGGTTTTTAATAACAGTCCAGATGAGACTGCCTATTTCCGCATGCTGTTAAACCGGGAAAATATTGCCAATGCTGCTGTTATGATTCAACCGTCATTAATATCATATTCATTCAATTCGCTGCCTGCACCAGCATTGTTGGATGTGGCTTCCATCTCTGCTGACCGTATTCTATTGCTGGATTCTTATTTTAGTGTTGTCATTTTCCATGGAATGCAAATAGCTCAGTGGCGTAATGCAGGATACCATAATCAACCAGAACACATGGTATCTACACTTAATTGTCCTGGAAATTGTTCAAATTTTAGAAGTTGGTCTAAAATATATCATCACACGTACTTTTAGTAGAGATTATTGTAACTAAGCCTTTATATATGTCATGACTTTTTCCTCTTCTTGGGGTGGGTTTTTTTTTTTTTGGGGGGGGGGGGGGGTGGGGAGATAGTATTGATTAATCCACAACTGAAGTTGTTACTTAACCTTCATTTTGTGATTGGTTGTTTGTGTTGTGCATCTGTCTAACTAACTTTCACATCTAACTGATAACCCAAATACATGGTTTCCCTTCAGGCATTTGCACAGCTATTGCAAGCTCCTGGTGATGATGCGCAAATGATCATTCGGGAACGTTTCCCTGTACCTAGATTGGTGGTTTGTGATCAGCATGGTTCCCAGGTTAGTACATTTATTGTAAATTTCATCTTTTTGAAAGCTGTATTTCCTTTATTGCTATTAATTCTTCTTCCAAAGTGCGGTTTCTTCTAATTGTTGTTGATGCATAATTATTAATTCGCCTCTAGCCAATGATACTTTACCAGAAGCTAGCTATGCTGTTGCTTATGTATAATATTCATTCATAACAGTAATATAGTCTTCATTGGGAAATGAAATACTGGAATTCTTTTACTTGGTTGATCAAACGGCCATTTTAGGCTGCAAAATGGTAGCTAACCCTTGCCCTCCCCAAATCTCTTCCCTCTCATGGCATGAATCCAAGACCCACGGTGGGAGAGTAACGAGAGTTGGAGATAGCCATTAATTTCATTGCAATTTTTAACTTCTATTAGTAGCTTGAGGAATTCATTTTTGTGAAGCATGGGCTCTATTGTTGTTAAGTTGACCAACTACTTGTATATTCTACAATTTTAATAATTTTTGAAATGGCTTAAACTTTTTTCTATGACATTACACTTTGGGATAATTGGGGGTGTTGAAATGGAATAACATTGTTGCAGATTATGCTCGTATCTTCAGTTCTAAGAGTTGGCTATATGTTCTGCTAAGTTACTCTATTTATATTCTTCTGGCAAATTGATGTTGCCTTCCAAGGATACTCTTATTTTCTTTCTTCACTTATTTTAGAATGAGTGATATTAGAAATACTACAAATTTTACTACATTAGGCTTACAAACTAATGTGTCACCAATTGCAAAAAAGTTATTCAAACATTCATTTATTCAGGTTTATTGAAGTCTACCAATAACATTCATCATTACATCAGTTTGTAAACCTTTTTTAGTAAAACTTGTACTCCCTCTATCCCAAATTCTAGTCCTCTATTCCATTCTGAGATGTCCTAAGATGTAGTCATCTTTGAAAAGAATATAAATAAATTTCCTAACTTACTAGTCAAAAAAAAAAAAAAAAAAAATCCTAATTTACTTTTTACTTTAATAAAAAGATCAATACCATTCTTTCCCTAGAGTTTAAATTAATGAATGGTAGTTTTGGAAACTTGTACCTTTTAAACTAAAATTTAACTAAAATACAAAGCATTAAATGATGTTCTCTTAAAAAGTTGGATTTTCTAAATAGGACCAAAAATATGTGACGGAGTTACAAGTAACTCTGTAACTTTCGTTTTTAAAAAATAATTGATTTTTGAGGGATTATTTTATAAAGTATTTATGCTTTAAATTTTTCGTAAAGTTCACGCCAAAGCTGCTCATCTTCCTTTTGTCTTGGCCAAAGTAAATTAGGTTCTCTCCTTGACTCCTTTTCTGTATTCAATAATTTATTTGTCCTTTCCATATTATGCTTCAAGAAATTAAATCTTGATTTTGATATTGTAATTGAGGAATCAAATCATCTGTAATCTGAATCTCAAGACTGAGCTTAAAGGTTGTGCTCTGTAAATAAATTTCATCGAATTTAATGAAAAATGTTTGTTGTTTGCATTGTCCTTCAAAAGTTATCTGATCATTAACTTACCGATCACACTGTTAAATAGAAGATTATTCCTAAATAGATTTAGTTAAAGTCACTATTCAAAATGTAGCAAAGAACACGTTTTTTAATTGATTGAATTGGTGGCTGCTTGTCAAAACTAGAGTTTTTTCTGATATGGGTTTAGGCAGTACAAGAAGTCCCCTTCAGACTTCTGAAGTGTTCAAAAACATGTGCTTTCCATAACCTTTCCCCATTCATGTGTATTGTAATTTATAGTTTCCCTTTTCCTTCAAAATAAATTCCTTTGTTTGAACTTAAAACTTAAAAGGAAAGAAATGCCACCTAACTTGGGGCCTGTTCTGTTTACTACCTAAATCTTTCTTGACTTGAACTTTTTCATGAAATATCCATGGGATCACCATCATGGAAGTAGTTACCTTTAAGTTTTATTTCAAATCGCAGTCAAAAGAAAGATGACCCAGCAATGTTATGGGTATATGATTCAGTTGTAATGATGAAAATATTTGGAGATGGACCTTTTGGATTAACCAATCTTTATTTTGAGAATTGGGCACCACGGCACTCTATGTGTTCACTTTGGTTATTTAATGTATTTTGTTTTAACATCTGTAAATTTAAGCCAGCAATAAGCCAGTAATTTCAGCATTTCTTGAAATTCTGATCTTGGTTCAAGTGATAAAAAGATTGGGTGGGATAGGATTAGGTTTGATGTTCAGATCCTCCCAGAAAGTAATATCTCTGTCTCGTGTATAGATATGACCGAGAGGTCTTTAAATACCCACCATTTGCAATTCCATCAACTGTTGGCTAATTGATGATTGATATTGGTCCCAGAGTTAGTCTGGTGACCTAAACTCTCTCTTTTTTCTGTGTCTGTGTTTTTTATTTATTTTTAATTTAAAAGATTTACTTAAGATATACTGTTCAAATAGTCTAGTCTATATTTTGACATGATGCATTTGCATTTCAAAGTGTGGTGGATATGATTTCTTTAACTTTCACCTTATGGAAATTAATATAGTTTCATTACATCATCCCCTGCTGAACAGGCTAGATTTTTATTGGCGAAGTTGAACCCATCAGCTACATACAATAATGCTCATGAGATGGCAGCTGGGTCGGATGTGATCTTCACAGATGATGTGAGTCTTCAAGTCTTCTTCGAGCATCTTCAGAGGCTGGCTGTGCAATCTTGAGAGCAGAAAAGGGTTGAGATTTATACAGTACTCCATGGGTTTTTGTTGGAAGGGGAACTCCCTGGCCTGTATCCTCCTGTTCCATTTGTTTTTTTTTTTTTACCTTTCTTTCCATAGATTTTAAAGATGAGAGATCAGACCCCACATTATTTGAAAAATAAGAAAGCCAATGGTATTCTTTGGGGTTCTGGGGAGGTGTTGCTTCCTTGAAAGAATAAGGGACAGATATCAGTTGAGTTTTGAGTTATACGGAAAGAAAGGTATAATCAGAGTGTAACTTAAGAGGTTGTTTAGTAGTGTAGCCAGTCAGGAAGATACTTATATCAAATGATATTCTTTCCCTCTCCTCTCCTTTCCCTTCTTCTTTTTATTTTATTTTTTTATTTTTATTTTTATTTTTTTTTAAATTTTGTATTCACCGATATCAGAAGTATGCTTTGTGTATCTGAAGTTTCTAAGTTATATACTCAATGGGGTTGATGCTTCTGGGTTGGAAAGATCAGGAGCACTAGTCATTTGTTCATCTTCATCTCTCTCTTTGCTTAACAGTCAACACCCTCTACTCAGAGAACACCTTTTCTTCTTCTTCCTCTTCTTTTTTTATTAAATTCATTTTTATTTATTTACTTGTATTTGCTTGCATTCCTTTGTCTGACTGGGCAAAATGATGGAATGAGTCATTAATCTCTGATGCGGATACTTGACAAGGAAAAGGGGACGGAAAGGAATCCAGCTAAAAATGGAAGAAAATTGAAAGATTCAATGAGAGGGGGGGATAAATGCTGAACTATTGAATACTAAAAGGATTAAGAAATCTATATCAAAATCAAGGAATGGTCTAAAATGACCGCACAAGAAAGGTCTCCTACTTAAACTTGTCCTTGATTCGAGAGGGTACCTGTCATGACACACTTCGAATAGGATAATCCTTGAACTGGGGCCTGCTCTTCTAACCATCACCTTCCCTTATATCCTCACTTTTTTCTTCTTTCTGAACCGAAAAACATCATTAGCAATTTAGCAAGATTATGTAAAAATTTTATAAAATGTTGGGTTTTGTATAAATTGTGAAATTTGATAAACACTTGCTTATTTGCTCCTGCCCCCACCCCCCCAAACCAAAAAATTATCATTAGGAATTTAGCATGCTTAGAGCATTAGCATCAGTTGTGCCAAATGCTATTATCATTAGGAATTTAGCACGCTTAGAGCATTAGCATCAGGTGTGTCAAATGCTACATTTTGAGCATTTGGCACACAAAACACCAAAAAAAAAAAAAAAAAAAAGCCTATCACATCAAATGTTCTAAATGGTGGAACAGGACAAAAATGGAATAATTTTTTTTATTCCTCTCTCTCTCTCTCTCTCTCTCACTTTTCTTTATTACTCTCAGCCTCTCCTCTATTCCTTTGTCACTTAGCCTCTCTCTCTCTCTCTCTCTCTCTCTCTAGAATGTGCTGGGGCTGCTAGTGTCTCTCAATGGGCCGCCGATCTTGCCATTATCTTCTATTGCAGTTGTTGTATGGATTTTTTTTTTGGTTACCGTGGGATGGACGGGGATAGGTTGCAGTGGGTTTTCGACAGTGGTGGGTTTTCGACAGTGGTGGGTTTGCGAATACAGTGAGTTTGGATCTAGTGTTGGGTTTCAATCTCTCTCATCTCTCACTTTTTTTCTAACTCGGTGGTGGGTGGTGGTTTTGGGCTAGGCTTGGCTGGCCATGGGTGGTGGGTTGCATTACAGTTTGTGGGTTTATGTTTGCAGCTTGGGGTTGGGTTGATTTTGGTGGTGTTTTGTATTTGGTGGTTGTGGTGGTGTTTTGCTAGTGGTTATGGGTTGTGGTCACGAAGGAGGCTTTGGTGATTGACAAAGAATTTTTTTTTTTTTTTAAATCTAAGCGAGTGTCAGACTAGGTAGTACGTACAAATTACAATGGTATATAATATATATTAATGCTTATTTATACTAAAAAAAAAAAGGTATTATTATTAGGAGAAGTAATTGTTTACAATATTTTTACAGCAAATTATAAGTTGAATGTTTTTATTTGTTCTAATTTGAATTTATAACTGAAATTTAATTTTTTGCCCATCAATATTAACTCATAATAACCTGTCACTTTGAATATGTTATGAAAATATTATGGACATAATATTTCTCTATTGTTATGTATTCACTTTATTATCTACTATTGTTGCTTTTAAATTGGTATATGTTTACCATTATATGAAAAAATATGTTTAGCAATATATAGAAAATATAAATAATAATATATTTAATATTTTATTAATAAACGTATCTCGTTGCATCTGCACCCTACTTTTTCAAAAATAGTCGGGTCGCCGCACTGCACCCGCACCCAAACCTGAATCCACAGCCATGCTTCCTAGTAAAATACACGCAAAAAATAAGACCTAATCCATTTGCTATGTGCTAAGATTTATTTTGGGTTTTTCGTTTGATTTTGTTGCATTCTTGTAATTGTTGCTAGGAGTTTTGAACATAGGTTTTCAAATATTAATTTTTACAAAACTCTTAACTCTTTGATCTTGTTTTCTCTTGCATTTTTATGTTTTATTTTTATTTTTTATAGAGGAGAGAAACATAAAAGAGGTGCAAAAATACATATTTGCCCATGTTTTTAACAGAGGTGGATTACGGGAGACAAACGGAGCAAATCTCAAGTAGGTAAAGTAACAACTTTTAAATCATGAGTAGGCAACGAGAATTTGAGCCAAACCAGAAGTGGGTTTACTATAATTTACCCAATATATTTCTTGCATCCTCATAGAAGAATAATTGTCAATTGGGATTCTTCTGACCACACTCTCATGGATTATTTTCTAGAACTCCTATTCTAGCTAAACACCAGGGACAGAGCCATTTTTAGCTTTAGGGGGGCAATGACCCCCCTAAATTTTGGGAAAAAAGTTAGTATTGTGTGTGTATATATATATATATATATTTACTGATCTAGAGACTAGAATCCCAAAATACAAATTAGCAAGTTCAAAAAAATTAGCCCAACCACAAAATGACCATGAGAAAAGCTAAAGAAAATTTTGCCCAATCAACCAACTTTAGACCCAGCCCTTAAAAAATTTAAACAAAACCAATCTGAACTCAATACCGCAACAGTATCCCAAAACCATTCCATCAAATTCCCCAAAAAAAAAAAAAAAAAAAAAAGAGATCAAAAAGGTAATCAAAGATGCTTGTGAAGGCTTGACTGTGTGAGGAGGCAAAGTGAAAACATCAGCAATTGGTTAGAGATAGGCAAAGGGGTGACCTATTCAATGGTATGTTGCAACTTGTGAGCTTGTATCTCTCTCTGGTGTCTCTGTTGTTGTTTTATTTTATTCCCTAGACTTTTCTTTCTCAATTTGAAATTTGATAGCATTTCTTATGTGAGTAATGAGTGGTGGGGCTTTAAAGACTAAAGGGACTCCCAGAGTGTGTCAGTGAATATGTGGTGTTAGTGTGTGTGGTGTGTTATGGACTTAGAGCATTCCCATTAAGGATTGCATATGCTAAAAGATGCTTTTTTTTTTTTTTTTTTTTTAATATTTATAACCCCGAAAACCTACTCCATCAAAGATTGCATATGCTAAAAATTTTGCAATCTTGCTACAGTGCGCTCTCATTTTTAAGACCGCATTGTAGCAACATGCTATCATTTTTTATTAATTTCTTTCTCTCTCTCTTCCGTGTTTGTCTCCTTCCCAAGTCTCTCCTCTCTCCTCTCTCACTTCTCCTTTGTCACATCATCTCACCCAAGCTTCCTCCTCTCCCTCTCACCATCTCAACCAACTCTTTCACCACTACAAATTTTTATTATTTCTTTCTTCCTTTTCACTTTCCTTTTCACTCTCTCTCATGCTTTCTGTCCTTCTCAACTTCTAATGTCTCTCTCTCAGGCAAGCCGTTCATAGCTCGCCAAAACATGCCGCTGCCGTTATTCTCCAAACCCACATGCTCTCTCCTCTTCATCATCATCACCGTTATCTCCATCCCCACTATCCGATCCGAATACGGTTCCTCTACCATCCAATTACCCTCCGATCTCTGCGCTATCTCCATACCCACATGCCACCGCCGATCTCGTGCTCTCCATCCGCTCCTTCTTACTCTTTCTTTCATTTTCTCTCTGCCTCTCTATTTTTATTTCTCTCTGCATCTTGAGTTCGTGGGTCTTGGGTGTGGTTGGGCTGTGGTGGTTTTTCATGGATCGTGGGTCTCTACGGTGGTTTGTGGTGGGTCTCTGCAATGGTTCGGTGAGTGGGTTTTGCGATTTGATATTGATAAGTTTTAATTTCAATGGTTTTGATTGATTTTGGTGGGTTCTTGATTTCGGTGGCTAGGTTCATAGGTTGATTAAGGTGGCTTTGGGTGCTGGGTGTGGGTTGATCGGGGTGGTTTTGGGTTTTTGTTGTGATTTTGTGATTTGGATGATTCTTTGATTTTGTGGCTTTGGGATGTGGAGGTTTTCTTTTTTTTTTTTTTTTTTTTTTTTTTTTTTTTTCTTCTTCTTTGCTGTTGTTTGTGGTTGTGGCGATGGTGGGTGGATGTGGTGGTTGTGATATGGGTGGGTGGATATGGTGGCTGGCGACGTTGGGTTGTGAAAGAGAGACAGAGGAGAGAGAGCAAAGAAAGAGAGATGAAGAATAAAAAGTAATAAAAAATGATAAAGAAAGAATATTTAAATGAAGTGTTAAAAGAAAATAGAAGTTTTGATATAAGGGATATTGTAAAGTGGTGTGTTATATGTTATAAAATTGGGTTTTGAGATAGTAAATGAAAATTTTTTTAGAATTGTTGATGGGAATGCTCTTATGGTGCGTGTGGTGTGTTATAGTGGGGTTATTTTATTTTATTTATTTTGTGGTATTATGTTCAAAAAAAGCAAAGTAGTACTATAGTAGTAGTTATTAAAAAGCAATAAATAATAGTTAGTGAACTTTGTGTTTGGCAGAGTTAAAATCCACTAGGGTTATTCATTTTTAATTTTTAATTTAATTAGTTGGTTGATTAGTTAAGAAACTATTGGAATTGTAATGGGATCAACGTTGTTATTCAAGTATGATCAACATAATTACTCAATTAGAATGTGATTTTCCAATGGACTCTTTGATAATGTATATTGAAAGGGAAAGAGAGATGCAAATTTTATATGTGATTTCAAATTTGTGACTTTGAAGGTTGAAAAAGAGATATGGGCTCCAATCTCCACCTACACCAAAAATCAATTGGTATTTTGGTCTGATGATAAAGAGTTAGCATTAGGAGTGGAAATCATAAACTTTAAAAAAAAAAAAAAAAAAAAAGACTCTTCTATTAAATTAAATTGAAAGAAATGTTAAGTCTACAAAAGTTTTACTGTAAATCTTAAATGGCAGGTTGTTACTGAAGGGCAAAATAATAATTTCAGTGGTGAGTTCAAATGAGAATAAATAACAACTCACTAACTAAGATTTGTAGTGGATGTAGCTAGCAATTCTCTTAAATTAATACTAGCCTTTGCGCACGCACTCATGCACGTGCTCAAAGGCTCTTCTATTTTTTTGGATAAAGGTTTATAAATTTGCATCTATTATAATTTAGAAATATATTTTTTCTATTTTTTAAAAAAAGAGGATAAACTTTAGAAATAAGCAGTAACTGTAATTTCTTTTTTGAACGTGAAGGGAAAAAAAATCCTAAATTTTAGGAATTCTCTTTTTGAATTCAAAATGAAATTTGTTGTTTGACATTTATGACCCTATTTCTAAATGAAGTTACCATTCATTAATGAGGGTATTTTTAAACCACATAAAAGTCCAGTTGAAAGAGAGTGAAAGCTCAAATTAGTGTGAAAACACTAAAGCTTGTTCAGACCCCAATTTTAAAATTATGGCTAGATTGCTTTTACTCTAACTTAACAAAGTATGGAACAAGAATAAATATGCGCAATAACCCAGTAACATTACTCTAAGCCATATCCAACCACAATGAAAAATAAATGAAAAGCTTAAAGAGTGGGAAAGAGAGATGCAAACACAAAATAATACTAAGACGTGTTATCGAAGAGGAAATTAAAGAACTCGGCGAAAAACCTCTCCACGACCCTCCAAGTCGAAATCGATCCACTAGTGAATAAAGTTGGAGTACTTGAGCCTAGTCTACCCTCTGAACTTAAGCCAACCAAGCCCTTGCTACCAACGGACTTCTCGAAATCATGTCTTCACTAGCTTTCCGGATCCCGCAATTCAGCCTGATTGCATCCGCCACTTAATGGATCATTCCAATGCTTCCCAAAGACACCAAAACTTGACACAACACTCAGATTGGGTATGATAAATGTTTGGGATAAGAACCTCTCAAGGATATAGAGATGGAGAGGTAGGAGTAGACGAAAACCAAGAGAAAATGTGTAGATGATTGTAGGTATAACAATCTCTAACTCTCTAGTGTTTTTGCTAGGGTTTTCTCTCTGAAAAGTACTCTTTACATTTCGTGGGTGTGAAGTTGTGATTTCCAACTAGCCTTTGTTGGCTTTAATTCTATGCCAAATTTGATTGTAATTTCTTCAATAATTTCCCAGTATTTTTGTGGGTTTATTTGTAAGGGATGAATGTGAGAGATTGATGAAGAATTAAGTTTCAAAGATGAATCAGTGCAGTTCGCAACTAGCTCGCAAGAAACTTGCGAGAAGAGTAAAAAGCCCACATGTGAAGCACATGACTGGAAGTTGAAGAGTCACGCCAGACTGTTAAGTTCGGGAGTGTTTCGCGAGAAGGGCCATCTCGTGCGGTACTTGCGAAACATTCTGTTTGGCAAAAAGATAAGTTGCTTTACCAAATTCTTTACTCACACTATAAATACCCTCATTACCCACGAATTATAAGGAATGCTTTTCAGAGAGAAAACCCTAGCAAATACACTTGAGAGTTAGAGATTGTTATACCCACAATCATCTACACATTTTCTCTTGGTTTTCCTCTACTCCTACCTCTCCATCTCTACATCCTTAAGAGGTTCTTAGCCCAAACACTTACCACACCCAATCTGAGTGTTTAGTGAAGTTTTGATATTGTTAGGAAGCATTGGAAGGAGCCATTTAGTGGCGGATGCAATCGGGCTGAATTGCGGGATACGGAAAGCTAGTGAAGACAAGACTCTGAGAAGTCTGTTGATAGTAGGAGCTTGGAGGGCTCAAGTACATGGGGTAGACTAGGCTTGGAAGGTCGTTTGTTACTCGTGTACTCCAACTATGTTCAATAGTGGATCGATTTCGACTTGGAGGGTCGTGGAGAGGTTTTTCGCCGAGTTCTTCAATTTCCTCTTCGATAACATGTCTTAGTGTTATTTTATGTTTGCATCTATCTTCCCTACTCTTTAAGTTTTTCATTTATTGTTCATTGTGATTGGATATGGTTTAGAGTAGTGTTATCGGTTTATTGTGCATATTTACTCTTGTTCCACACTTTGTTAAGTTAGAGTAAAAGTAATCTAGTATTGTATTTATTTATTTGGGGTCTAAACAAGCTCTAGTGTTTCACACTAATTTGAGCTTTCAGTGGATAATGAGGGTATTTATAGTGTGGGTAAAGAATTTGGTAAAACACTTTTTCTTTTTGCCAAACAGAGAGTTTCGTGGGTACCTCGCAAGATGGCCTTTCTCGCGAAATACTCACGAATTTGACAGCCTGGCATGACTCTTCAACTTCTAGTCATGTGCTTCACACGTGGCCTTTCGCGGGTTACACTTCTTGCGAGCTAGTCGCAAACTGCATTGAATCTTCTTTGAAGCTTGATTCTTCACCAATATCTCACACTCATCCCTTACAATTAAACCTACATAAATACAGGGAAATGATTGAAGAAATTACAATCAAATTTGGCATGGAATTAAAACCAACAAATGCTAATTGGAAATCACAACTTTACAAAGAGGAATCCTCTTATATATATAAAAATTAATATGATTAAATTGAAAAATTAATCATATTAATTTCAAATTAACTTTGCCTGTATTAAGGCATATGGTACTCAGTTTTGTCGGTTCACGGGTCTTATTGCTGCTTATATAAACAAGTGCAACGCCTATCACAGTCCAAATCTTCTGTCTCATGTGTTGTGGACAGTATGTCTCTTTCTTTTAGTGAGATAACGCCTCTTTTTATCTGAGATAACGCCTTTAACGTTATTGAGATAATGCTTCTTTCTTCTGGGGTTCTCAAAATTCAATATCTTCATTATCTGATTTTTGTCTCTTCCATCGCTCTTGTTTTTTGTTTTGTTTCTTCTCTCTGTGGTCTTAATCTGAAGTGTTCATCTTCATACTTACTACTCACTAGATACGGACGCATCTGCCTCTCTCTACAAACTACCAATCACCAACTCTCCTTCTCTTCGAATCTTTTGCACGTTCTTTCAAAAACCAATTATGCTTTTATTGGTTTGTGGAAAATAACTTTCTTGAATTTTTTCGATACCAAACATATCAAGGGTTTGATGTGGAAGTAAAGTGTGGAGAGAAATAGAGTGGCTTGTTTATGGTGATAATGGTGTTTGATTTTTGTTCCATTAAGAAACATATATGTGGAAAGAAAAAAGTTTCTCTTTCTTGTAAAAGTTGTATTAATTAAATATTTGGGGTTGCTAGATTTTGTATTTTACATGTTTGTTGAAATTCTTGTATATATATTATTGTAGAGATTACAATTTGATTTGAATATATGGATAACATTTAATTTTAATTTCAGATTTCATTATTTTATCAAACTCTATCTGATAAGTACGACTTAGTTAATGGCTATCTATTAAGAATGCTTGGATTGATATGTTTTGGTTTTGTGCTTCAGTTGAGATGATTTGTCTCAATAAATGGTGGGGTTTAAGCCAATAAATTGGTCGGATATGAAGGAATACGATTAGACCACAGATAGAAGAAACAAAACTAGAACAAAAAACAAAAAGCGACAGATAGAAATCAAAAAGTTAATCACATGAGATTACCTCAACTGATCTTATGTTTCCCTAACGTTAAAGGTTATCTTAGATAAAAAAGGTGCGTTATCTCACTAAAAGAAAGAGGCTAGCTGTCTAAATATTATTGGTGGAGTATGGAATGGAGTGCAATACGTGAGACAGAAGATTTGAATTTGATTATTACAACCTTGCAAAGGAAGGGAACCTCAAAAAATGATTGTCCTCTTCTGTACTTTTTATATAAAAAAAAATTAGAAAGATTATTCTGTACAATTTGATTGGGCCAAGTGTAACATGAAATCCATTGACCTATGTTTCACGCAAATACACACTCTAAACCAAAAAAAAAAAAAACATATATATTGTAGACCCTTGCATTATTGTTCAGACTAGAACTCTAAATTAATTATTGTGTGGTGTTGTAGTTAAAAATTAATATATAAGTATATTGACTTCAGTTTTCATTACTTTTTTATTATTAAGAAGACAAAAATTGACATTGTATAATTTTTAATTAGGATAAATTACAACTTAGTCACATGTGGTTTGACCGAAATTTAAGTTACCTACCTGTGATTTGAAATTTGACACTTTACCCACCTAAGGTTAGCTCAGTTAGAGTTCCACAACCCATTTCTGTTAAAAACATGGCTAAATATGTAATTTTTCTCAACTTTTATGTTTCTCTCCTCCAAAAACACAAAAAACATAAAAATACAAGATCAAATGAGATTAAAAAGAATCTAGCAGAACACTTGTATCATGGGATTTCAAATCACAAGTAAACAACTTAAATTTCGGTCAAACCTCAAGTGGGTAAAGTGTCAAATTTTAAACCACGGGTAGGCAACTTAAATTTCGGTCAAATCACATGCAGGTAAGTTGTAATTTACCCTTAAAATTATATATTAATGTTAGTTCTGTAATTAATATTTCAACTGTAAAAAAAAAAAAAAAAAAAAAAATTCTAGACATGATTTGGTTTTTTAAAGAAAAAATTCAGATTTAATCTCTTATGTGATGCAAGATTTAGTTGAGTATCGTAAGTAAATTAAAGAAATAATTAATTCATTGATATTAAACAACAAAATAGATAATAAAATAAAAGGAAAACTTATCTTAAGTTATATGATAGAAGCAAATTGTGTTAGAGAGAGAAATATTTTCTTTTTCTTAAAAATCAAAGATCAAAACTAAAAAAATAAATAATACAATTTCTTGAAAATGTTGGTGATAGACCCTTCATTTGATTAAAGTTCTTGGAATTTTGATGCTAAAATTTCACCTAGAACAAATTATCTTAAAAATTCGGTAATCAATATGGATTTTGAAGTGCGTGCTTTATCTATATATACTATAAAACCTTTATCTATAACTTAATTAAGTGCGGAACAAGAGTAAATGAGTCGTAATAAAATCGGAACACTACTTTAAGGCATAAGCAAGTACAATAAAAAATAAATGTAAAGCTTAAGGAGTAGGGAAGAGAAATGCAAACATAAGATAACACCGAGACGTGTTATCGAAGAGGAAACCGAAGTACTTGGCGAAAAACCTCTTCGTAGCCCTCCAAGCCGAAATCAATCCACTAGTGAATAAAGTTGGAGTACATGAATAACAAAGAGACCCTCCAAGCTTAATCTACCCAATGTACTTGAACCTTCCAAGTTCCTGCTACCAATGGGCTTCACGGAGCCATGTCTTCACAAGTTGTTCGGATCCCACAATTAGCTCTAAATTACATCTGCCACTTAATAGCTTCTTCCAATGCTTTCTATATGCACCAAAACTTCTCTTATCACTTAGATTGGGTGAGGTAAATGTTTGGGTTAAGAACCTCTCAAGGATGTGTAGATGGAGAGGTAGGAGTAAAGGAAAACTTTAGAGAAATGGTGTTGATGATTTTGGGTATACAATCTCTAACTCTCAAGTGTTTAGCTAGGGTTTTCTCTCTCAAAAGTTTCTTGGAAAAATTCCTTACAATTTCGTGCGTAATGGGGGCTTTAATAGTATTGGTAAAGGTATGTGAAAAGGCACACTCAAAATCATCAAGGCAGAGAGTTTCGCAAGGCACTTGCAACTTGGCTTGAATCACAAAATGACTTGTGAAATCCAGCCTGACAAAGACTCTTCAAATTCCAGCATGTGCTTCTCACGTGGTCTTTCGCGGGTTGGCACTCGCGAGCCAATCGTGAGCTAGTTGTGAATTTTTCATTTTCACAGAATCTTCACCAAACTCTCACACACAACCCTTACATTAAATCCCACAAAAATACAGGGAAATGATTGAACAAAATTATAATCAAATTTAACACAGAATAAAAGCCAACATAAAACATACTTGTAAATCACAACTTTACAATCTATATATATATAACCAAAGCCTTTGACTTTTTGTTGACATCTCTAGAGCTTGCCACATCATTATCATTTTTTTAAACAAAATTATTTAACTTTTTTTTAACTACATAACGCACATTTAGTTTGATAAACCATAGCAATAGTATAACTAGTGAGACCTAGACTAATAATCAGAGTTAAGAGAGACTCACGTTTAGGACTCTTCTCTTCCAATCTCAAAACCCTAGCAATTAGCTCAGCTGCTTAACACTCTCTAATGGCGTTTAGCCTAATTAGTTTTCCTGTATACAACGTTCTTCCTCCACAAAACATGACACACTAAAAGATTAACAGAGGGAGACACTGCTTATATAGAAGTCACTGTTTGAGCGAGCTATTCGGCTATTGTGGTAGCAAAGGATCGTGAGACTCAGTTTCCCTTACTGTTCCTTATTTAACTTTTATGCTTTCAATTTGGTTGGGAAGATACCTGAAGCTTTCTATAAAGAATATATTATAAACTACTTTGTTTTATAACAAAACATAGATTCGGTATTTAGTGTGAGAGGTTTAGACTTTAGAGAGAAAGGGATGAGGAGTGGGAACCCACAAGCTAATAATTTCTTGGTGATTTTTATTTTGTTTATGAACTTCTCTTTACTTTTTTTTTTCTTGCCTAAGTTTAGTATGTAATTGTAAATAGTTTGATAAAATATATACACATTCATATATGTGTGTATATATATATATATATATAAGCTTTACATATATAACATATTGTAGGAATTTACGTTGGTAGTGTGTTATTAAAGCTTCCGATGCACGGGCGCCTCTACTCTTTGTTCAGGGGGTTCAAATGAACCCCCTGACTTCAAAATATATATGCGTATATTTATATATAATATTTTTATATAGTTTAATACATTAATTTTTTTCTTAAAAATATTTTTGCACACCTTAACTTAAATTTCATACAATCTTATTACAAGTATTTTTGACTCTAAAGTAAGAGCAAGTGTTTGTAAATTGTAAATGTCATTTTTTATTATAAATTTTTACTATATGTGTATAAGTGTGTCTAATATAAATTATGTGCATTACTTTTTTTTTTTTTTTTTTATAATGTCATTTGTGTGAATAATGATGTGTACGTGGATGTTTGTGTGTACAATATAAATATAATATAACTTTATATAATTTAATAATTAGGAAATAGAGAAGATTTGTTACATGAGTGTGTATAGTTATCATGTTATAATAACTTTTTGTCATAAGTTAAAAAAATTCAAGAAAAAAATTGCAAAGTTAGTGATTATTCAAGCATTTAATTGATTACGTAAACACGTAGTGAATTATTTTATGTATGAATGAGTATGGTTGTATGTGTCAATAATTAATATAGAGCCAATGAGTTGAGTTTAGTTATTTAGTTTAAAATACTTTTATAAAAACAATGACAAATATGTAATATTAATTGCATAAAAATAAAAATTTAGACAAACTTAACAAAATAAAATGGTTATAGCTACCCATATTGGCAATAAATACTCGTAATGAACTGTCGTCTAACAATTCAAAATTTGAAAACTTGTAAAAGGAAATTGTAAAAATTAATGTTTTTTTATTTATTTATATAACTCGATATATTCAAGTTCTCTTTTTATTAATTTTTTTTTAATTTAAATTTCTTAATGAACCCCCTCAACAAAATTCCTAGAGCCGCCACTGTTCCGATGATAGCTATTTCTATTTCTATTACCAGTTTCTATAGGAAAATATAGTATTCTTGAATTTGCAAGCTATATACTTTTCTTTGTATTGTTGTGGTTGGTGACATTGGGGTAATAACTATATTTTATATCAATTATATTCTGTTTTATATCAAGAAATACATGACAATCACACTATGTATATATTTTTTGCTTTCAACTTTGGTTGGCCTACCCAAATTAAGAATTATGTATATTTCTTTGTGAGATAATAAATTTTTTTGAAAGCACTATTAGCACCAAAATGATTTTTCTTGCAAAATTGACATAAATGCATTTGATGTGCTAACCTTTTAGCATTATTAAGAAAATTTTCCGTGCATTGCACGGGTTAGCGACTAGTATATACTATAAAATTGAAATCTTTGCCAATATTTTACTTTTTTTAGAGCTCTACACGTCAGCATTATTAAAAATAAAAATAAAAAACTATTTTCCACAATTCTAAAAATCAAACCCCGTAACCTCCCAACTCTGAAAATCTTCTCTACTCTCTCTTCTCTACCCTTCTCTTCCCCCAAACGCCATTCTCTACATCAACTTCCTCCAATTTGTTTTAAAAAGAAAGCACAACTCCTTTGCTCTAGAAACTCTATCGTCTCCTTCTTCTTCAGCTCTACCTTGATGCCGCAGTGGCAATGGCGAGACACTCCGTGTTTTCAAATCAATATTCTTAATTTCATCCCGTGTTTATTTTTCCTCACATCAATGATCAAACATAAAACTTTAGATTTGCTACTAAATGATTTGTGAGGGAAAAGAAGAAGACGAAGAAGAAGAAAAAGAAGAAGAAAGAATTCAGCCGTGGTTTGGGATGGACGAAGAAGCATTCCTCTTGGTTCTTCAAGGCTTGCATCTGTACTTTGTAAGTCTGTAGAGTTTTCAAACTGGTATAGTGAGATGAATAAATGAGACTAGGAAATATAAAAAGGCGAAAGCATTGGAATGTGGTATCATGTGTGTTGGTGGCTGGACTTGGGAGTGGAGAAGCTTCATGATGTATAAAATTATAAATATACCAATATATTTGTTTATTTGCAAGAAAACCCAAATGTGAATAATTTTTTCCTTTTAACCATTCTGATCACTTTATTATGATTTTCTTTTTTGAAATATTGTAATAAATAAAATTCATTAAACTATATCATTTGGCTTAATAATAGTCATAAGTAATATCATTGTTTCGGCTATCATCACAAAAATTTCTGGAAGACAATACAAATTGATATTTTAAATATTAATTTTTATTTAATTTTTTGTTGATTGATATTTTCCAAGAAAACGTTAATGCTAAAACAAAAAGAAAGTTAGTAATTTAATGTTTCATATCAAATTTTTAAGATTGGAATCTTAATATGTAATCAAAGAGGTTACAAAAGTTATACTTGTAAAACATTTATATTAAATAATAAGTCATAATCAATAGCTTTCCCAAATATCGTACGGGCTAGCGGCTAGTGTGTGTGTGTGTGTGTGTGTATATATATAATTGTAAAGTTGTGATTTACAACTAATTTGTGTTGGCTTTAATTCCATGCCAAAATTGATTGTAATTCTGTTCAATTTTATGTACCTGTATTATATGTGGGATTTCTTTGTATGGGTTGTGTGTGAGAGTGAGTGTGAAGACTCAAGACAAATTGAAGACCAAAGGAGCTTTAGCGGGTAGCTCACGAGAAGACTTCTCGGGAAGTGAAGCCATGTGTTCAGCACATGACTGGAATGCGAAGAGTCATGACAAATGGTGACAGCTAGTTTTCGTGAGTGTTTTATGGATAAGGCCTTCCCGCGACATACCCGCGAAATATTCTGCTTTGCCATTTTGTCATATCTGATACACTAGGTCTCTACCCACACTATATATACCCACAATACCCACATATTGAGAGGAGTGTTTTTCAGAGAGAAAGCCCTAGCCATTACTTTTGAGAGTGAGAGATTGTCATACCCATAATCCTCTACACAATCCATTGTGCTTTTCCTCAACTCCTACCTCTCCATATTCAAATCCTTGAAAGGTTGATAGCCCAAACACTTACCACACCCATCCTGAGTGTAAAATGAGGTTTTGGTGCTGCTGGGAAGCATTGGAAGAAGCCATTTGTTTGGTGGGTGCAATCGGGCTGAATTGCGTAATTCGGAGAGCTAAAGAAGACAAGGCTTCGTCAAGTCAGTTGGTAGCAAGAACTTGGAGGGCTTAAGTATATGGGGTAGACTAAACTTGGAGGATCTTTTGTTATTCGTGTACTCTAACTCATTCTCTGGTAGATCGATTTACTGCTTGGAGGGCGGCGGAGAGGTTTTTCGTCGAGTTCTTCGGTTTCCTCTTTGATAACATATCGGCGTGTTATCTTGTATTTGTATTCTTCTTCCCTACTTTTTTAGCTTTCATTTTACTGCTATGATTTGATGAATATGGCTTAGAGTAGTTATATTGTTTGTTCACTCGCATTTACTCTATTTCGCACTTAGTTTAAGTTAGAGTATAATCAACCGAGTCGTAATTTTAATTTGGGGGTCTAAATAGCTCTTGTGTTTTCACACAAATTCGAGCTTTCAATAATCAATACGGTGGCAGGGGTGTGGTATAATCACAAACATGAATGGCACTACAAAAGATACAGTTAACAAACTATCACTTGAACTCAATGCATGTCCCATTTTTCACACAATAAACAATCATAAAATAAGATAAAAGAGAATAATCTTTCGAACTGCATAAATAGGTAGAACTAAATTTCAAATTTTACATTTAGGGCAGCACCATTATAAAGTTATTTTGATGATTTTTTTTTTTAATACTAAAATGTTGAATGAGCTGTATCATTTTCCTGATATGCTAGCAAGGAAAAATACTTTTTCTCTTATATTGTTGTGGCAGTTATCAATTGTATGTTTTTGTTTTAGTATGCTAGGGATAGTTCTACAAATTTCGTCACTAAACCTTATAAATTCCTATAAAAAAAAAAAAAAACTAAAAAAAAGCTAGTGGTATGCCCGTGCATTTAATTAAAAATTTTATATGAAGGGAAATCATATGTGAAAAATATTTTAAAATTTAAGTGAGCCATTTGAAACTTTACTAAAGTTTTATATTAATTAAATTATTGAAATACAAACATATATTGAGTTACTTGTTCTAAACTTGCCATATAATGGATAAGTTTTATTATATTTGAATATAAAATTATGAGTGGGTTCTAGTTAGCTCAACTGGTAAAATTTTTAGACTCTAAAAAAAAAAAAAAAAAAAAACTGGTAAAGTCTCTAATGGTGTGTATAAGAGATTTGCAGTTTAATCCCTATCTACACCAAAAACCGATTGGTATCTTGGTTTGATGATAGAACTATTTTCAGGAGCAGACGCTATACGTTGAAATTCTCTAAAATATATATATATATATATATTATGATGATTGAAAATTTAATAACTTTTTATTTGATTAATAATTTGAAAATCTTCTTTATGTTATAACATGCATGCCAAATATCATGCCAATTGGACTCTATTTACTATTTAATCCATAAACCCATCTTTGATGCAAAATTTTAAACTATAAAAACTTGAACTTCAAACATTTCATTAACGACATAGTTATTGATTTTTTTTTTATTGTTTTGGGAATTTGTAGGCATGGATAATATATGAAGATAATGTAATCTAATGGTGAATTTGACAAATTTGCATTCAATAAAAAACTTAAGTGGTGTAATATTATTTAAAGTCACAACACTAAATAACTTTTTATTTGATTAATAATTTGAAAATTTTACTGTTGAATTACATATTTTTTATGTTCTTAACCTGTATGTCAAATCTCGTTTCATTTAGAATTTATTTACTATTTAATCCAAAAACTCATATTTGATCCATTATTTTATACTATAAAATCTTGAACTTTAAATGTTACATTGATAACATATTTTTTGATATTTTATTGTCTTAAAATTTTGCAAATATGGAAAATATATAAGATAATGTAATCCAACAACGAATTTGTCAAAATTCACAACTAATAAAAAAAATATTAAGTGGTACATTGCTTAAAGTTACATCACCTAATAAATTTTTATTTGATTGATAATTTGAAAATCTCACCGTTAAATTACATGTTCTTAACACGCATGTCAAATTTGATTTCAATCAAACTTTATTTAATATTTAATCTGAAAACCCATCTTTGATACATAATTTTAAACTATAAAAACTAGAACTTTCGACATTTCATTGTTAATGTTAGGACATATGTGATTCACTTGTTAGGACTATATGTCACCATTTTATGTAATTGGCTAATCTTTTGACAAAACGCACTTTACTTGTATTTGGGTAGATCTAGGATGTTTTTAATGCTTCAAGAAATTTTGTTTCAAGATCAAGTGTTGAAGCCATGCAAGTCTGTCCAAGATTTAAGTTTGAAAAGTGTTTGTCATTAAAGCTCGACAGCCAGCCATCTATCAAGCTTGAAGAGTTGTTCTAGCCTCGTGGCTCGACAGCAGCTCGACAGATAGCCATCTGTCAAGGTTTATGAAATTAAGATTTTCTATTCTGTTTTTCATTCAATCCGTGATTATGTGTTTAGGCTTTCTTTTCTCACAACCCTAGACATATAAAAGGATTATTTTAAGGGCCGTCAACGTAAACATAAGTTGCACAAGTGTTGAGCAAAGTTTGTTCAAGCAAATTGTGATCGGAGACAGAATTTGCCCTAGTTCATCTTTCTTGTGAAGAAGTTGTTGTGTTTGTACACCGAAGGGTTTTGTGACCAAGCATCTTCTGAATCTTCATCGTGTGATGAATTGAAGAACTTTGCAGCCAACAACCTTCTCTAGTTGGTGATTGAAGTCGCATATTGGATCCGTGCAATTGGTTAGTCACATATTGGGAGCTCTGCATTACAAGGAGAGATTGTCACTACAGAACAAGTCTAATTGGGTATTGGGGTAAGGGTTCAACTATAGGTTGGTATAAGGTACTGAAATTCCTTTACTTGTAACTGCTTATTGTGATAATAGTGGATTCTCGAGAGTGATGACTTTAAAATCACCCGGTGGAGTTTTTGCCGTGTAGGTTTTTCCCATTCGTTAACAAATCACCATGTCAATTTATTTTCCGCTGCATATTTAGTTATTTGGTGATTTGTTTGTGCTACCACGCTCATTGCATATAATTAAATCTAATTAATTTCACTTGGCTAAATTAATTGCTTAATTTATCACAATGGGTCAATACATTTTTGGCCTATTAGATAACATAATTATTGATCTTTGATTGTCATAATATTTAGCAAACATGAAGCATTTATGAAGATAATGTAATCCAATGATAGATTTGTCAAAATTTGCAATCAATACATTATTTTATAATGTGGTATAGTATATAATTTATTATCTAAAATTTATTGAATATAATTTGTTATCCTTAAAAATTGAACTATTTCTAAAAGCATTTTCCACCTCTCTACCTCTACAAATATATCATTCTATTATTTTAGTTTTTTTTTTTTTTGGGTACAACTAAAATTTTTTCAATCTGAAATTAATTATTCAATTTTCTTATTCTCTTAAGGAGATTATAATCACATTTTTTTGGGAGATAATGTGATGTAGAAGAATACTCAAAAGAAAATGTATAGCTGTAAGCACCAAATTATCCAAATCATACTACATAATAGAATAATATTATATTGTTATATACTATATATGTCATAGGATTATGGGATAGCATCTAACAATTAAAAAAAATAACAAATTAAAATACAACTTAATTGCATCAACTTAAAGTAGAGTTCAATACAAATATTTATCAACTGAAAATAGAAATGCAATAGAGAATTAAAAATCTACCAAAAGAAATTAAAAAAAAATAAAGAGAGGGAGATAAAGTATTCACCTTTTTGTGTGGGCAAAATATCAATTGAATGGAAGAGAGAATACCAAAATTTTATAGTATATAAAATGGGTAGAAAATGAGTCAAAATAAAAGGAAGATAAAAGGATGAGGGAATTATAACATTAAGGTATAAAGTAGTGGGGAGAAAAAAAATGTAAGAGTGAAGGGAAATGTAATTGTAAGGTGAGAAATTTATAAGGAGAAAAATAGTTAAAAATGAGAGAGAAAGTGTTTGAAATATGTGGATGATGTGGCCATTGATGTGACTCAACAAAAATGTAGCAATAATAAATGCTATGCTTCAATTTTTAGATATATATATATATATATATATATTGATGGTGAGCTAAAAAATATGGGACCATCTCTAGTTCGTCCATATAGCCGTCCAGGACCAAAAAAGTTAACCCAACATAAGAAGGTTGTCCATCGCCAGGAGGTTGTCCGTGGGTATGAAGATTGTCCATCGGGGGAACACCTAGACGACCCCTCAACACTTTGAAAATTTTTAGAATGGATTTACGTATAAAAGCTTATATTCAGACCACGTTCTACTATTTAGAAGTATGAGCAAAATCCTTTTTCATCGTAATAACTTCCATACACATTAACAAAATTACCAAACAAGTAACCACTCCAAAACTCACTATATAAGGACTCATTCACATAAAATGAAAGTAAGTTTCCACGAGCTCCAAAGTTGAAATTCTTGAGTTCTAGAGAGAAAACTAACTTAAGCATGGGGGGTTTTTGGCCGCTTCACCCCGGTCACTTTTGATCTTGTGTTTCTTTTTTTTTTTCAGGCCTTCAAAGTAACCACTAGTCCATTGAAATCCGAAATATTCAGCTTACTGATTTTTTGTGCATCATTATATATATATATATATATATATAGATTATTGTTTTTACTTCCACTATTTAATTAGATAGTTAATGGATGTCCTAAAAGTATTGGTTTAAAAAATAATTTTAGAAAATTTTTATGAAAAAAGAAAAAAAAAAAAGCTGACTATTTTATATTTCCCATAAAAATTGTATTAAAACTATTATAAAATGATTTATTAACAAATGGCCAAAAGCAACTGTGGGGCCCTATCGCATTAACCACGCTGGCCCACCTTATACGGCCCAAGGCTCACGCCGAGGATACTACAAAGGTCGAGAATGATGGGAAAGAGCCCAGGTCATCCAAGGGCCTCGCCGAGGATGACCACATCCTCGGCACACCGACTTCGACAAAGGGAAAATATCCTTCATTCATTAAATAAACACTACCAACATTCTGACTGCCTTAATGGTGAGGTGACCTACAAGCCCTAATGCTTCGGTCACTTCAACTGTTAGAAAGCCTGCAAAGGCGGCTGGGAAATAACATAAAGCCTGCAAATACAGATGATAGGACAATCCCCTGTACATTCTGACTGCCTTAATGGTGAGGTGACCTACAAGCCCTAATGCTTCGGTCACTTCAACTGTTAGAAAGCCTGCAAAGGCGGCTGGGAAATAACATAAAGCCTGCAAATACAGATGATGGGACAATCCCCTGTACATAGAAGCTCCGATAATTGACAAGTGGACGGTGAAGACTAACAAAAGTAAAAATACTATATAACCAAGAGATTTCCCAACATAAAAGGGGGGATAAGTCCTAAGAAAAAGAAAAAAGGCATATATCAGCTATAAGAAAAATAGGTCCTCGGGGGAAGCCGAGGATGAATATGCTTCACAAATACTTAACCAAAATTATAAGGATCCTCACAGATACTGATCCGAAGTCATTACAAAGATCCTTACCAACACCTAACCAGGGTCATGGTCCTTACCCTTACAGAAAACACTTAGCAAAATCATTTTGTTATGATGTTGATTTCATCTCAACCGTCGTTTGTATTGCTAATGCCTAGCCCGTATACCCACATCTCTACAAATTTTATTGTTAAGGGTCCATTACAAATTATGCCCCTACAGCAACTATTAACACAACTCTTATATAATATATTATGTATCTGAAGATCAAGGAAGGCAGTAGTGAGTAAACGATTTTAATAAGTTCATAATATTATAAACGTTAACCAAAAAAAAAAAGATTTATAATGAACTTGGATGTCTTTATTTTAATGGACCTGTAATAGTTTTTTTTTTTTTTTTTGGTAGTTGATCAAATTTATATTCGTTTTACAATAGAAATTGAAAAAAAAAAAAAAAGGAAAAAAAGAAAGAAGAAAAGTTGATAACCATAGTTAAACTTTAATAAAGGATAAGTTTAATAAGTTATCTCAAAAAATTTGATAAAGGAAAAAAAAAGGAAGAAGAAGTTTATATATATATATATATATATATTGAGAAAGAGGGATAAAGGATAAGTAGATAAAAACAATTAAATTATTGTTGCACCAATTTTGTGCAAACAATTGATATGATATGGATTATTATTATTATTATTTGTAAGTGAAAAGCATTTTTAGGTCCTTCTGTTGAAAAAGTAAAGCATTTTTATTTTTTTTTGTTATTTAAAATGAAAAAAAAAAATGGTGGTCATATATTATTATATCCTCAGCCTCGCGCCAAAAATTTCAAAAAAGCAAAATCAAAATTCTCTGAGAGAAGTGAGAGAGAAGCACACAAATGTTGTTCTGCTACGATTCACAGAAACAACCAGACCTTGAAGAAGAAGAAAACTTGTACTCGAATAGAGAAGAATTAGCACAAGTATGCTGTGAAGGTCACCGATCCACACTGAATCTCCAAAGCCAACAAGAAGGCGAAGGAGGAGGATCTATTTGTCTCCTCTGCTTCTCCAACCTCATCTCCAACCCTCTCTCTCCTACTCTCCACGTTTCCTACGCTCTCTCTCAAATCTCTCAATTTCTCATCTCCTCCTCTCATTCTCACTTCCTCGTCTCTCCTCTCCTCAAAGCTCTATCTTCCTTCGACGATCAACCCATAGCCAATCAGCTCATAAATCTCATCCTCAATCTCTCATCCTCATCCTCATCCTTCTCTGCTCATTTCGTTGCTACACTTTCCCACCACCTCGCTTCCCGCGCGTTAGCCTGGACTCGACCCCACCTGTTTACGGTATTTTCAATTTTTTTTTTTACTTGATTATCTGCCTTCTTCTACTCATTGATTCATTGTATAATAATAATAATATAACTACATGCTTACACATAATAGAAAAAAAATTCAATAATAGTAGTGATTTATGAGTTGTTGATTTTTAGATCTCCACTGAGTATTATGAATAAGTCAATTCCCATCAAAATTTTAATAAAGTTAAATTGGATACATAAATGCCTCAAAATTAGACAACAATAATAAACTAATTTGAATTTTGATTGTGCTTCTTTGACTTTAATTTTATATATATAAAATATGATGTGTTGCTTATTAAAAAAAAAAAAAAATTATTTGATGTGTTTTAGATGATGCGCTAAAAAAGGAACGCAATAAGAAATATAACAAATAAAAATTATGCATTAGGATCTTAAAATAAATTTATCAATGGTTAGGGTTAGAGGAAATGGTAAATGTAATTATTTATCTAATAATTCTAACACTTTCTCTTGACTTCTCTTTAATTTAAATGAAAAGTAGGGTGAAGACAATGTTTAAATTAAGGATCTCGTGCTTTGATAATATGATAAATTATTACGGATTTAAGTAGTGTAGAAGAATTGAGGGAATTTAATTATTTAAACATTACTGACTGACCCACACTCCATTTCTATGAATAGCTTCACTGCTTAGGGGTTCTTTTGAACTGTGAGACGAATAATCTGTACGCCCACATCAAAGATAAATATGGCCTTGTTTCCAATCTTGTTGCAGGTCTTCAATTGCCAAGGTAAAAAAAAAAAAAAAAAAAAAAAAGCAGCCTGGGACTGGATTTGTGAGAATTTTTTAGTATTATACTTAAAAAAATTCCTTTTTATGACAGTGAGGAGATCAGGGGGGAAATCCTGTTTGCTCTGTACAAAGTTTCTATCTTCCAATATGCATCAGAAGATAGTGATGGAACTGATGTTTTATTAGCCTTTTGTCCTAAGCTCTTGCACCTGGTGGTGGATGCCCTCATCAAGACCCAAGTTGATGACGTCCGCTTGAATTGTCTAGGTTTGTCATCTCTTTCTTCGTTTCTTGCAAATTCAATTTCTTATTTCCTTTGGGAACTCTAGTTGGAGAGGTAGCAAGATGTGACCAGTCCACCATTTTGGTCAGGATTAAGTGCCAAGAGCCTTCTCGAATTTTGGTGTTTAAGAGCCTCAATCACTAAATCATCATGATATTATTAGATGGTGATGTGAAGGTCTTTTTTAGTTTTGACATGAATATTTAACGTGGCACAAAAGCAATTTGATTTAATTTTTCTTTGACACATTTCAAGTGGGTCTGGAAGGATTTAAATTCTAGATGTCTCTGTTAGAAACATTGGAAAGTGCTATCTTACCTAAAGGTCGTTGGCAAGCACTTGATTTAACTGGCTCATAAACAAGTAATGAGTTTCATCAAAGACATCTTTTAAGCCATAACAACAGGATTATAGGATCTTGTGTATTAAATGTTAACATGATTTTTGAGATACTAAAATTGTTCAAGCTAGCTCTAAAAAACTCGGGTGAACTCTAGAAACTTCTTGTCCATATATTGGACTCAACTATAAGGCAAAACTTGTAATACCATATAGCCACAAGCAGCAGTTACTCTTACACAAATGAAAAACTCACCAGTCCAGATGCCACTATATCATTGTTGAGTCATGATCATTTCATTTTCATCAACATGATTGTTTCTTTCAACTAACAGTTTTCAAATCATTCTTGCTTAGCACTTCTGACGGTTTTCGCTCAGAGAGGGTTTTTCGCTAAGGTGAATGCAAATGAGGCAAGCAGCATTATTCTATATGAAGCAGATAACTTCATGCAAGAACCAGAAGATGGAAAAGATGGGCCTCGTTTGAATATCATTTTTGCTGAGGCCATCAAAGGTCCATTGCTTTCGTCAGACAGACAAGTCCAACAGAGCACACTATATTTACTGTTTCATTATTTGTCTTGCGAAGGTGCTTCAAGACAGCAGACCCAAGTCCTGGTGGAAGAAAATATTGCAGATTATGTGTTTGAAATACTTAGATTGTCAGGTGAACTTACATTGCATATTAATTCAAACAAAAAGCAAAAGGTATTCTGCATAATTTAACATGAATTGTTAAGAGTAGCTGCTGTAACCAGAGATGCTGCCTTTTAAACAGGCCAATGATTGATCAAATCAAATCTTCAGTTCGTGGAAAATTTTGCATATCCTGTCTAGTCTGCCTCAATATTTCTCATTAAAAAAATTGTTCTTGGAAAACTTGATTCTAATTATGTTATTTGCCAAATATCTCCTAGCTAAATGAATTAATGTGAATCAGCCTTGTGCAGTTTGTATACTCTTTAGGTCTCTCTATATATATTTTTCAAATTTTAAAAAATTAAAAGTGAATTTATTGTCCTGCAAACTCTAGTTTTGTGCTAATGACTTTCTCTATTGACGAACAGAATATAAGGATCCAGTTGTCAGCTCTTGCATTCAGGTACTTGATCTCTTGTCAACAGCAGAGCAAGCTTTCAAACAAAGGCTGCTTGTTGGGTTTGCAACTCTGATTCCAGTAGTACATTATGTAGCTGAAGTTCCTCTTCATCCTGTTCAAAGTCAGACTCTAAAGCTCATATGGAACTATGTTTCTGATTGCCTGGGGATGTTATCCACTTCTCAAATAGAAGAGTTAGTTCTTGCTTTAACAGGGATGCTTAAAAAGCATACCGAGGGGAGGATGGGCATGCTTCCTGAGACATTTATACTGGTCTGCTCAGTCTTTGTAGCTCTAATGAAGTTTTCTTCTTCCCATGGGACTCCAAACCTGGCAAGACCAGTGCAAGAAGCATCTAAACATGCTGTTTTAGCCTGTCTAGATATCTCTGAAAAACATCCTGCACAACTTTTGCATTCCTTATACCTACTTAAAGAGGTGTATCTGTATGGTCATGAAGAAAGCTTTGCCGAGTCCTGTAACATGGAAATACGAAATTCTGTGGTGGACATATGCACAACACATTTATTACCTTGGGTTGTAACAGCCATCAATGAAATGGAGGAGGAGATCGTCCTTGGGGTACTGGAAACTTTTCATTCATTACTGCTTCAGGATTCTGATATCCAAGCGATGGAACTTGCAAAGACCCTGGTTTCAACATCTTGGTTCAGTTTCTCATTTGGATGTCTAGGCTTATATCCCACGGAAAAAATTAAATGCAGAGTATTTCTGATGCTCAGTTCACTTGTGGACGTTCTTCTGGGAAATGATTCTGGGCAACCCATTAGAGATGCTGCTTTATATCTTCCATCTGATCCTGTAGATATGTTATTTTTACTTGGGCAAAAGAGCTCTCATAATTTGGAATTGTCTTCTTGTCAATCTGCCATTTTGGTGATATTATATACCAGTTCTTTACATGATGAAAGGTTATTGAGCTCTTGACTCTTCATCTCGTTCTTATACTCATATTTGAGGAGGTGGCACCTTATGTAACGGGTATATGCAACGTCTTTATCACATGTATGTGGGGTCCATGAAAGTGGGTTCTATAAGCATGCAAGAGCAGTTTTGCATACATCTGTTACATAACATATTTCTGTTTTAAGAATATACTTGTCATCTTTCTTTCCTTACATTTTAATTATCTTCTTTTCCAGACTTGCAGATGAGAAATCAGTTTTAGCTTCGCTAGAGCAGTATCTTCTAGTTAATAGTAGTGATTTACAATCTGGGGCTACCAATTCACTGGCACTGATGCGAGTGGTGAATCTTTATGGTCTTTTTAGGGGTCTTGCCAGCATGTCCTCCCAAATTCCCTACAGTTTGAAAGCTGAGAGGATCCTATTCCAGCTATTGACTGAAAATGAGTGGGATTTGCCTTGTGCAATGGTTCACTCAGTGTCTTTAAAATGGTTGTTTCAACAAGAGAAAATAAGCAAGCAATTGTCTTATCAGGTTCTGCAATTCTGCAGGAGCAATATCTCAAATGGGACTGACATCATCGTCCATGGAAGAAATGATCGAGTTCTAAATGCACAAGCATTTGCAGAGCTAGTAGCAACAGGAGATAACTATGGAGCAACAATTTTGGTTTGCTTGTTGATACAGCTTGCCAAGGATGAAGGCCAAGAGCACGATATGATTTCAGTGGCTAATCTCATGCAGATTATTATTAACATCTTTCCAGCTGCTTCAGACCAATTATGTTTGCATGGCATAGGGAAGGCAATCTACACTCTTTATTATGATTCAAGCTATGCATCTTCCCCAGCAATATTAATGGCCACCTCAGTTCTGAGTTTTAACATTTTAAGTTTGGTGCAGCCTGAAATTCTTTCTGATGATGAATATTGGCTTGCAGTGACCATGAAGGTGAATAATTTAACTTTGACTAACTCTAGTTTGCTTGCAGTTGTGTGAAATTAATCAGAAAATACACTTTATTTTGTAGTTAATGGACTACTTTAACCTCTCAGAGGTAGCAGATAGGTGGAATCATCAAAGTCTCTTAGTAATTGGAATATTTTCCCTGATTTTGTACCACTCCACCAATGGGATACTTGTAGAAACTGCAAAAACTATTATGTATAATACTTCTCTGGTCTCTGCAATCAACAGCATGATCTGTGCTGCCAGCTTCATAGGGCCTGCATTGGTTGATCATGATGAGGGAACAAGCAAAGGAGAAATTTTGATATTTTTGCTTTTACTAAATTACTTCTCTTTAAGAAGGTCAGTACCTCCCATTTAATACATTAGTATGATTTTATGTTGTTGAAACTAACATTTGTTTTTTGGTTGCTCTAGTTTGCCTGTTGTTCTACCAGGGTTTATGGACTGGCAAAAGTTCTTTGATCCACCAAATGGGACACAGCCACTGTCATTCATCGGCATCCATTGCCATGACCTATGCAGACTCATGCATTTTGGGTCTCCTCTGGTCAAACTTGTTGCTTCCTACAGCCTGTTGGAGTCGCTTACCAGATTATCAGACCAGCGATATAAAATGCAGTTGGAAGTGAAATGTACCATGGGGTACCTAATGTCTGTAATTGCTGTGTTAGAAGGCTTAATTTTTTTTAGTGATCTCAGAGTGGCTTTGAACTGTGGCCTATGCCTATCAATAATTTTGGGGTGGGAAAAGCTGGACATGCAGGAGACAACAATGATTGAAAAGATCAGCTGTAGGCTGATTGTAGAAGAGTTGGCAATGTCTTTGGCGGCTCCATGCTTAGCATCAAAATCTTTTGTTAATCATCACAAGCCTGCAATTCATGTGGCTGTGGCATTACTAAAACTCCAGAAGATTCCTGAGTGGATGAGATCCATTTTTGATGATACCTGCGTATCTGGCATAGTTAAAAACCTTTCAGCTAGTAATCTAAGCACAGAGATTGTATTTTTGTTTCGAGAGCTACTGAATTCAGGGTTCCTGAAGACTGAACAAATTGCTAATCTGCATCGGGTGCTCCAGGTGACAATTCCTTGTTCTATATCACGCTTTTCTGTTCCTTTTGCTTTTCTTTAGGTTGTCTTCTAGGTTCAAAGTGCACTAATCAATATACCAGCAGCATAGTCCCAACAGACTAATTGCTGTTGTTCACATGTATTCTTTTCTGCCATTCAATTCTATAGAAATTTTACTCTTTATCTCCTCCTTAATTAACATGTCCCATTCTATGACTTCTACTAGTTTTAGTTTTATTATAGTTCTTCCTCTTTCATACACTCAATTTGAATCAAATTACTCTTCCTCACTAAGGCATTATTTGTTATCCTTTGCATATGACCAAACTATCTCAAGCTACTCTTTGTTATCTTTTCATCAATTGGAGCCATCCCTATCTTTAATTGATTTCTTCATTTTGTATCTTTTATATATTTTCACCTTTTATATTTTCACCATCTTGGTCTTATAGCAATCTTGTAAAACTTTCCTTTTTTACATCTATCCTGCTCTTGTCACGTGATTCACATGCTTTTATGCTACACACTTATTAATATATCATTGAAACAAAAAGATTAGTTGTTCTTTGTGTTGTACCCATAACATTTGTGCATTATCATGGTTTATTTGGTTTAACTGTCACTATTGTCTCGCTGCCATTATACCTTAATTTTAAGACTTGATAGCATTCAACTCCTTGAAAGTTGAGATCAGAAGGAAAAAACAACCAAAGGTATTGTAGTAAAAAGGATGATAGCTAACAACTTTAATTACATGTTTATGATCTTTTTGATATTGCAGGAATGCAGAAAACATAAGTATGCTGACAATACTCAAGATGATCGAGCAGATAAGCAAATGAAGAAGATGGCTACCACCCCACATGATTTGGAAGAAGTTTGTGAGTATCTCATTCACTTGATGTCATCCGATTCATCTCTAGATATAGATTCTAGAGGGTTACATTGCGGGAATAAGAGACTTTTAGAAGAGATAGAGTTGTTTTTTAGGACCTTAACATTGGAGGATGACGGCTAATGAATCGTATTAATCCATTTTGCTTTTACTTAAATGAAGGTTTCTCATTTGATCTTTTGTGGCACTATAACCTAGGGCACAAAAGGGGTGTAAGGATTAAGGTGCTAGCCTTTGTGAAACAAGCCTGCATCTTATAGAGTACTAGCCTCATCACGAGTGCTTTGCGTGTGCGATGCGGCCCTTTTTTTTTTCCCTTTAGTATCATAATTTTTTTTTTTTAATTTAAATTTTAAATAAGTTTGTTTTAAAGACATAGATTAGTAGGAGTGCCCTATTTGTAGGCATTTTAAGTCGAGTTGGCGATATATTTTTACCAAATTGTCCTCAAGTTTTTTCTTGTTAAGCGTAAGATTTAAGAGAATTTTTGAACCATACAATATACAAATTGAATGAATTTTTAGATATCCAACATATATATATATATATATATATATATAGACACACACACATTAGCCTCTAAGCACGCGCGTTGCACGTGCTCAGAGGCTCTTTTATTTATTTATTTATTTAGGGTAAAAATTAATAATTTTCATTTATTAAAAATTTGCATCTATTTTTTTTTTTTCAAACAAACAAAAAGGATAAATTTTAGAGATAAGCAGTATCTGTAATTTTTTTTTTGAACATGTGTTTGAAAGTGTAGTGATATAGAGAAAAGTTTGGGTAGCAAAAATAAGGTGAACATGAGGGGAAAAATGCTAAATTTTAGAAATTCTCTCTTTTTTTTTTTTATAAATATTTTTAAATTGGAGGTGTTTTACTTTTATTTGAATGAAAAAAGAATAAAAAAGGCTAAATTTTAGGAAATAAAAAGATGAAGGTGAAGGGAAAAAAAATTTTAATTTTAGGAGTTCTTTTTTTAAATTTAAAATGAAATTTGTTATTTGACATTTATGATCTTATTTTTAAGAGAAGTTATCATTCATTGATGAGAGTATTTTTGAACCACACAAAAGTGTAGTTCAAAGAGGGGAATTCTCTTATATATAGTACTAGACTCATCACAGGCACTTTGCGTGCAATAATGCTTTTTATTTATTTATTTATTTGTTTTTGTGGTTTAGTATTATAATGTTTAAAAGTGATATATTGTATTTAAAAAAAAAAAACAAATAAAGGTAAGGTAACAAAAAATAATGTTTAAAAATGAAATAGAGATAGTGTTAGGCGGAATGAAGAAGATTAAAAAAAAAATACCTAAAATATAATTGAAGTATTTGAATTCAAAAAGATAACAAATACAAATAAGAATCAGACAATTGAATACAGGATAAGAATTGGTAGTTTTTATGTGAGATAGTGGGTTTTTTTTTTTTTGGAAGAAGTAATTTTGTATTTTATTCAAATAGATAACAAATACAGATAGATATCAAATATTTGAATACAAATGAGAATAATGATTTTTTCTTTTTCTTTTTGTACGTGAGATAGTATTACTTTTTTAACTTTTTTTTTTTTTTTTTTTTTAGGAAAAAAAGTTAAACCAAAGGGTATGTTATTTTAGAATTTGTATGAAGATATTTTAGTATGCCAAAAATTGAAGACGAAACAAGAGAATTCTCTTATTAGTGTGTGTGTATATATATATTTCCCCCTTTGTTTTGGATTAATGGGTTATGGACTTTAGAGTTTCAATATAGAACTTATCAAAAACTAATCATTAAAATTATTTTAATTACCCAGTTACATTTAAAATTCAAATTTATGTAAGATAAAATTGATATTTATTTGTATGAATCAGTTATTTTGAGTTGATTGTGAGTTACAGCGTAGGTCAATAAGAAATTGACCTTTTTTTTTAGAATCCAATAAGAAATTGACCTATTTATTAATTGTATTAAAATGTGTCAATCTACTTTAATATAAACTCATTTACACTAAACACTAACTCGTAATAAACTGTGTCGCATATGCAAGTCATGTCAAATATTGTCATCCTTATTATATTAATTGAAACAAACTACTCTTTTAGTCTTAATTTGTTTGTTCTCTATTCTATTTTAGAATGTTTCAAAATATTATCCTGTTTCTAAAATTAAAAACCATTAATTTACTAATGTTTCTATTATGCCTCTACTTTATTTTAATTTTTTTTTTGATAAATTAATTTAAGAGTAGTTTTGAAAACTTAGATATTTTTATACAGCAGATAAGACAATAAATGATATTCTTTTAAAAAGTTAGATTTTTGAAACAAAACAAACAAATTGGGACGGAGAGAATGGTAATTTAGTGTTTTATTTTATTTATTTATTTATTTATTTTTTTGAGAAGGTAGTAATTTAGTTGGTTAAGAGCATTGCACCAATAACAAGGTTGCAAGTATAATTTATGACTGATCATAATCATACCCATGCATCTTAAATAAAGTTCCAATTTACAATTCCCTAAGTACACCTGGCATAACCAACAATCTGATGATTGGCTTCTCTTTTGACGGCCCTTAAAATTAGGTTTTATTTATTTATTTATTTTTTTGTCTTTCCTTAGTTTTCTTTATTTTTGATGGCTAAACAGTAGGCCAACTAAGTTAAAGATCACATAGCCTCCCATCCCATTCCCACTTCCATTCTAGAAATGCGCCTGTGAAAGGCTAACTATTATTTTAGGAATTATTGTGTATGAGAAGTTCAATGCTGGTTATCTGCTAAATTATTGATGTACGACATTTCTACGTGACCACTCCAAATCATAGAATCGCACATCCGACAAAGCAAAGTGGTGAATTTTCCTGGGTCTTGACGACCATCAATGTAGGTGCCTCCAATATCACAATTGTACATTAGAATATAAAGTTTCAGCAAAGAATTGTAATGGCAACCTATGTTGACCCGACTGTTTTGAGCTAGGTTGATGGGACCATATTTGTCAAAATGTGAATTATATCGAGAATCGTTTTTTATTTTTATTTTTATATTATTATCATATTGTACATTGTAAGATACATAAAAAATACCTAATAAAATTTAATTATATATATATTAATTATAAATTTGTTATATATTCAAATTAGGACTAATTAAACCATCACTTATGTAATAATATTTAACAAATATAACTAAATAACTCAAAATTAATAATATATAACATATGATCCAAAATAATACTTTCTTTTCATCATATTCATTATCTTGCCTAATTTACTCTATCTAAGTCAATGTTATCACCATGTTTATTATCTTGTAAAATTATTTCTTCATTCACATTTTATTCATCAACATTATTATCTCTTCTTGTTCTTTTATTTTAATAATTTTTTCTTTATATTTCTTCCTCGCATTTGAGCTTCTTATAGACTTATAACTATAATATCAAAAATAGAAATAATTATATTGTCATTTAATGCCTTATTCATAGTATAGAAAAAAAAAAAGTAATTACAGAAGTGAAGTGTTAAATGTGTAATCCAAATTTTGTAGGAGAAAGAACGAAGGGGGAAGAAACTCATGAAAAGTGTTATTTTATTGGGTTTGGGTTCAATCAAGTAGTACTATAATTTTGTGATAAAAACAAGTCTAATAATTTGTTAGACACAAATAAAAACACAAATTAAATAAATTAATTAAAAAAATCATTTTTAAACTCACACGTGTATGTGTCGTATGATACATACGATTTTACGATATGATATGATTCATATGATACATATTCATGTACCGTACAACTCATGAGCAGTTACGGTATAGTAGAGTTTTTGTGTACACGATTCAATATGTTTTACTTATTGTACGATACTGACAACTATTGATGAGACTACTAAATTAAAAGTACAAATTGCTAGGATGTGGGTCTAGATGGGCTGAAACTTATTTTATTGGCCAATGCTCATGTGGCCTAATCAATCCCAATGGGCTACCCGATTTTTTTTCTTTAACAGATTGGGTTGATGAAGCATCATGTATCTAGGTTAAAAATAAATAAAATGGAAGGAATAAGAGAGAGAAAGAAAAACATTCTATTAATTAGATATAAATAAAGGTGGAAAGCAATTTTTTTTTTTTTTTTTTTGAGAAAAGAAAGAAAGAAATATTTGATTGTAGTTTTTTTTTTTTTTTTTTTTTTTTTTTTTAAATGGTAAAATCTCTTTTAAATTTACAGGGTAAAAAAACGTGTAATTGCAAAAGTTAACGTAGGGTTAAACTTGACATGAAGATGGGCTAAGAATGATAAGAATTTCCATATTTGGTAGGACGAGTTGGTAGGTCCTAGAAAAGCGTTTTGGGTTAAATGTTATGCAAATATTAGGTAGCTGTTAAATAATGTGTGTGGGCGGAGGGTAGAATTTTTCCATTTCAAGTGGGTAGTTACTATCTGAATTTGAAATATGTTATAGTAAGTGTTATTATTTTCATAAAAAATTGGGTAAATTACACTCACACCCCTTGAGTTTTGGGCTAATGCTAACTAGGCCCATGAGATTTCAAAATTGACCACTTTAATCCCTAAAGACAACTTTGTTCCTAAACATTGTTAGCCCTTCGTTAGCTTTTCTCTCTTCTCGGTAAATCTCTCCTCCTTCGTCCATTTCTCTCTTTCTAACCTTAGATCTCTTCTCTTCAATTCAGTCATCCATCTATTTCCCTAACCTTAGATTTGCCACAACCACCACCTCAGCAACAAAACTCAAATCCAAAAAACCTAGCAAACCTACCACCATATCTCAACCCATAACCACCCCCACTACTAAATCTACCCATTCTCTAACCTTAAATTTGCCATAACCACCACCTTAGCTAGCCATAACCACCACCTCAATAACAAAACCCAAATTCAAAAAACCCAGCAAACCCACCACCATATCTCAACCCACAACCACCCCCACTACAAATCTACCCAAATCAAAACCCATCACCACCAATGAAAACCACCATTGGCCACAAAACTCAGCCAAATCCACAGTAACAAAACCCAAATCCAAAAAACCTATAACAAGCCCACCACTCCATCAGAACCCACAACCACTCCCACTGCAAATCCAACTCAGCCCACAGATTTATTAGTTAAGACCACAACCACCACTTCACTACCATTGCTACAAAGCCCAGCACCAAAACTAAAACTATAAATCAAAACTCAAGCCACTGTAGACCCATGCTCACACCACCCAAATCAAACCACCGCAGAGAAAATTGCCCTCAAGCTCCTCTTACTCGCCTTCAAGAATGTCACCGTGGTGTTAGGCTCGGTGGAGAGTGGTGTGGAGGACCTAATGGATGACTTGGCTAAACAAATGTGTGATCCAATGGTGGAGTATGTGAATGGGCTTTGGGATAATATTGTGGGTTTTGGTGAGTTTTATTTTTTGGTTTGAGATCCATGAGAAAGGGATGGCTAAAAAGAAAGGAGAGGCTTGGATGAGAGAGATAGAGAGAGAAATAGAGGGATGAGAGGGAGAAAGAAAGGAACCAGAGACAGAAAGAGAGAGAGAGATAAGGCCAAAATGGGAAATTAACCTTGATTTTCAAACATTATAATTAGTAAACATTGTTTTCAAACTATATTTTTTACTAGCATCTCGAGTCTAAAAGATTCGATTTAGGGCTTATAAATCGAGTCTCATGGACTCGGTTTTCATGGTCTGATCACGTCTGATGTGGCATTTTTTTCACGTGGTGCACACATGAAAATCGAGTTTCTAAGCCTCAATTTATAAACCAAAAAAATTATAAGTCTCGAGTCTTCCCAGAAATACCCAAAAAAAAAAATTTAAGAAATCCCAGAGAGATTCAGGGCTAAAACAACACAACCTAACCACCACCGGACTACCACAACCTAACCACCATCACATTCAATCCCACCCAATCAACCCACAAAATAAAACCCAGAAAACCAGAAAAATGAAACCTAGAAACTAGAAAATTAAAACCCAGAAACCAGAAAATTAAAACCCAAAAAACGCAAAAAAATGAAACCGAGAAAACCAGAAAAATGAAACCTAGAAATCTAGAAAAATAAAACCCAAAAAACCAATCAATCCCATCGTTGTTGGTGACGATGAAGGGTGAAAAATAAGGCTGATCGAGTGGCAACGCATGTGGAGGAGAGGCCGATGATTTCTAGGTTTTGTTTGTGTAATCTACAACCCGATGAGGTGGCGGCAAGGTGGAAGAGAGGCCGGTCTGACCCACAACCCGCGACCCACGGCGATCTGACCCGACCCACGGCTAGCCAAGAGCACCGACGGCCACCCACGCCCCACGACCACACATGGCCCACTCTGAGTTGAAGCCACCCACCCATGGTCCAATGCCGATCTGAAGCCACCCACTCCGATCTATTTCTATTTTTTTTTTTTCCTGATGAGAAGGTGTAAACTGTAAAGGGTGTGCCATTATATTTGTTCTATAAAAGGCTTATAAATCGAGTCTTAGAAACTCGATTTCCATGTGTGCGCCACGTGGAAAAAACGCCACATCAGACGTGATCAGACTATGGAAATCGAATCTTTGAGACTCGATTTATAGGCCCTAAATCAAGTCTTTTAGACTTGAGATACTAGTAAAAAATATAGTTTAAAACGTGACCTACTAATTATAATGTTTGAAAATCAGGGTTAATAAATATTTTGACTCATTCATTCACTGTTAAGTTCTACTACTTCTACATGGTTGTTGGGTTTTAATCAAGTAGTTTTAACCGTAGTTACTTGTTATGAGTGTCAGCTGACTCAGCATAACCAATTTCTTGAGAATAAATGTGTGTAAACCTAAGATTCTTTCTGATTCAGTTTGTTCTTAAAGAATCTATCTGAGCAAATAAAAAAATTCACCACTTGTTCTACTTATTCTTAAAATTCTTCCTCCTCAACAAACCTGAGCACTACTTATTTATTGATCTTAAAATTAAAGGGAAAATAGGCAAAAAAGGATTGCACACGAAGCATAAGGAGAAACAATGAAAAAAAAGGAAGAAACAAAAAATCAAACACCAAAACATACCACCCAACAAGAAAAAATAAATAAAGGGCTCAATAAAACTTTAAAGGTATGGTGCATATTCATGTCTTTGCAAGCTGCGAGTTCGCTCATGTTCCTTCGCACCCATTGCCGCATTCCAAAGGTCTTCATCAATCAATCAGGTTTTTTTTTGCCACAATATTGCCAATCATCAGTCCAAATCCATACCCAACCAAAACTATTTTCCAACCAAATGCGACACTTCATTCAGAAATTGAAGGCGAATGTGGTGAAGAATAAAAAAAAATCCAACGTTTCTTTGATAATGGATTTCCACACAAACATAAATTTCCCTTTAATGAATTGTTTTTGAATGTGTCCAATTGTTTCCCTTGTGGTATAAAACCAATGAGATTGTTATGAGAAACATTGAACCATTCAAGGAAAGTAGTTTTGCTAGTTTGAAAAAGATCTAATGATTCTAACATTGTAAGATTCCCTAAAGATGGTGGGCTATGTCTGTCTAGATATTAGACATCTCTGAAAAACCAGTGCAATAAGCATCCAAACATGCTGTTTTAACCTGTCTAGATATCTCTGGAAAAACATCCTGGACAACTTTTGCATTCCTTGTACCTACTTAAAGAGGTCATGAAGAAAACTTTGCCGAGTCCTATAACATGGAAATACAGAATTTTTTGGTGGACATATGCACAACACATTTATTACCTTGGGTTGTAACAGCCATCAATGAAATGGAGAAGATCATCCTTGGGGTTCTGGAAACTTCTCATTCATTACTGCTTCAGGATTCTGATATCCAAGCGATGGAACGAGAAGATATCCTGGTTTCATCATCTTGGTTCAGTTTCTCATTTGGATGTATAGACTTATATCCCACAGAAAAAAAAAAAATGCAGAGAATTTCTGATGCTTAGTTCACTTGTGGACGTTCTTCTGAGAAATGATTCTGGGCAACCCATTAGATATGCTGCCTTGAGCATCCATATCCGGATTCTAAATCCTATCTTATTTTACCACCTCAAAAAGTTACTTTATCAATTATACAATACAATTTTACAATTCTCCAACATCCCAACTTTTATATTTCAATCCTACTCATTAAAATAATATTTCTACACAATAAAACAATATATCTCACAATTACCATCATTTACACTATAACACATTATTTATTCTCTCTTTCTCTTTATTTTTGTTCAACAACCACAGACACCACCATTGCCGCACTACCACCACCACAACCAACCCATAATTTACCATCAACACCAAAAAAAAAAAAAAAAACCTAGGCAGCAAACCCATGCCGCCAGACCCAAACACAGCACAGCCACTACCAACAATCCCACAGCCACCATCCACCACCACCGTCTAGCTTCTCAATCAGACCACCCACCTCTGCTGAGAAAAATCCATAGCAAAATCCAGCCAAATCAAAATCAAAATCAAAATCCAAAATCCAAAATCAAACCCATCTATTCTCACCAAACCCAAACCCAAACCTGTCGCTGTCGCCGTCGCCCGTTGCCGTCCCTATTCATCCCAAACCCGTCGCTGTCGCCGTCGCCCGTTGCCGTCTCTATTCATCCCAAACCCGTCGTCATCATCTTCACCGAAATCCACTACCAAACAAACCCACCATCAAACCCATCGAAACAAATCCAAAACCCATCGAAAAAATCACAATCAACGGACCTCCACGCCGTTGCCTCCATGCCGTTGAAGAAGAGAGCAGGAAGAAGAGAAAGCAAAAAGAAAGAGAGAAAGATTATGATTACAGAGAGAGGAGAGAGAAGACCAAACCCACAAACCCTTGAGATGAATGAATTGGTTAAGGGACGAGTGAATCGGTAAAAAGGGATGAGTGAATCGGTGAATCCAAACCGATTTATGAGAGGAGTGAATCGGTAAGGGGATCGGAGCACGGATGCCTCGTTGGAATCACAATCGGAGAGTGAGGGTCATCGGAGAGAGAGAAGCATCTATAACTGATCGGAGAGAGAGGGGCAAAGGGTTGGGTCTGAAGATAGCACACAGCAGAGGAGAAAGAGAGAACGGAGAAAGAGAGACCGAAGAAAGAGAAAAGATGAAAAATAATGAAGGAGGTGAGAGAAATTCCCGGGGAAAAAACCATTAAAATATATATTTTTTTTATAACATTTCGCTACAGTACCATCTTACATTTGAGATGGTACTGTAGCAAAATCTCAAATTTTTTTTTGCATATGGGATATAGCCTTCCCATTGCTGATAGGTTTTGGGGCTTAAATGCCAAATGTTCTTAACATTTGGCATTTACAAGCCCAAATGCAGATGCTCTTATATCTTCCATCTGATCCTGTAGATATGCTATTTTTACTTGGGCAAAAGAGCTCTGAAATAGTGTGTTGTTTTGTAGGAACTGCCTTGAAAGTAGAGACCGTCTTTTCTTTGAATGTTCTTGCACTAGAAGAGTTTGGGATGACTTGAAGAAGCTATGTGTAGTTTCAAATGCTCAGTTTGTGGGAAGATTTTATTGCTTGGGGGCCCATAGAGTTAAAAGTGAATCTAAGCTGAATTACCAAGTAATAAAACTACATGTTGGAAAAAATTATCCAAATAATAATAGCAACACGCAATGGAATATTTTACGTCTCTCTTTGTGCAAATTCAATGGGTTCCAAATAAACTAGCTAAACACAATAATTCAATATAAACAGAAAATTCAGCAATGAGAAAAGATCTCACCAAGTGGGTCTCAACATCTGAGCAAATGGAGAGGAACTTCAAGCACCAACACCAGTCAATACAAAGCTCTCTTCGTCTAGAACAACATACTGAAATTTCATCAAAATTGGAATTAATTTGACCTTCCAATTTCGGCTTCAAAGTAGTTGGTTTGCACAAGAAAATTTCAGGTTCAACACTCTCACACACTGATTCTTTTTGTTGTATAGAATAAGGTGTCAAGTGTCAGGTGTCAAGGGCCTTGTAACTGAATTGGCATCTCCCCATGCACAAGGTGCTTGGGAGTCTAGGGCGAAAGGGTTCGAGCTGCAGAGTTAGCACTATATTGTAATTATCTCTAAAAAAAAAAAGTTATCGTAAAGCCTTTGAGGGAACATTCACTCATTCAGAAATCCTTACAGCCCAGCTTCTCTCCACCACCTTACAACAATACCACAATTAGCTTATCACTACCATTAACAAACCATGGATGACCTGCAAAATATTAACCACTGCCAGTGCCACCCCAACACTTCCAACACCACAATATTCAACATATGCATAACCCTAATGAGACCCGACATAGTCAATGCTGGGCCATCTACATGAAAGGTATGCCGACACTGAAGTTCGCAGAACCATCATACTTACCCTAAGGGATTAAATTAAACAAAGAAAGACGAGCACAGTTAGAAAGCTTCTATTTAATCATTCCGTGTAATCATCAAGAATACAGGAGCATCTCATGAGCTAATGGTCAGTATTAGAGTGAATTTATATACCAATATTCTGCAATATATTTTGACAAAAGTTACCATATGGGAAATAAAAAATAACTTCAGTTTGACCCTATTTGACCCAAACAACCTTCCAAGCACCATCCCTGACAGCAAACCACCATCATTGCATTACACATACTATGCTACAATCACAGCAGCAAAGATGGTCTACCACAGCTTGAACTAGGCTGCTTCCACCGGTAACACATTCCACAAAGCATAGGGCACTATGATGTAGTAGATAGAAACAATTTTAATTTAATTAATTTATTTTTAGAAGTTAATTCCATTTTACTCTTGTTTTATTAGATTTTATTTTTGGTCTTATTAGTTAATTAAGTTATTAATATTTTATTTTATTTCTTGATAATTCAATAGTTGGGGAGGAGAATTTGAACACTAGTCGTTTTCCTTTGGAAACACCAAGAAATGCCAATTAAGCTACAAGGCTCTTAGGGTCTGTTTGGATATAACTTATTTTGCTGAAAACTGAAAACACTGTAATAAAATAATTTTTAAATGGGTGAATAGTGTTGTGGGACCCATTTTTAATAATTTTTTTTGAATAAAGTGGTTTTGGGTCCTGTGAACAGTGCATGAACAGTACGTAAACAGTGCGTAAACAGTAATTTTGTCCCCTAAAGCTGAAACGCGTGCAGCAGCAGAGAAAAAAAAAAAAAAAAAAGGCAAACGCAAAACGCCGAATCCAAACACATACTTAGAAATTCTTTTTTTGATTTCTTAAAGCTTATTTTTATAATTCAAAAATTAGGTTTTTGACCCAAGACAATTAGGATTAGGTAGGGTATAATCCTAGTAGTATATAAATACTCTATTGTCCTCTAATAGAGACAAGTTTACAATTAATAGATTTTCAGTTGGAATTTTTTCAATGGCTTGATATTGATTCTAAGTAACCCAAGGTAGTCAAAGGTGAAAGGCAACCTTAAGGTGCCAAGGCCTTGTATCGCCTAAGGTGTGAGGCGAAAAAAAGGCGCTAGCCCAAGTAAAGCAAGGTGCTAAAGTCTTAATATATTTATTATACATATAGAACTTAAATCATATGTACCTAGCGTATTCAAATATTATAATGAAATGTTTTTCAATGTGTTGCATGAAGAAATTAGGTCTATCAAATTATTTCAAAATAGGGTTATCATAGTTTAGGTTGTATTAGTTATTCTAACAATAGGTTTTATAACAAGCTTCAATATAAATTAATTAATCTAACAAAAAGTTTTACATCAAACTTCTGTAAATTAATCTAACTAACAATAGGGTTTATAACATGCCTTTTTAAAGTAATAATCTAATAATAGGTTTTACAACAACCTTATATAAAAAATAAATAAATAGAACTAAGGCTCTCGCTTTAGCACCTTTTTCATGGCTTAAGGTGGTTGCCTTGCTAGCCTAGGCTCTAAGGTGAGTCCCTCACTAAAGGCACCTTGCCTCGCCCAGTGCCTAGGTGAGCGCCCGGCTCACCTTCGACTACAACTAACCTAACCTTAACTGCGGCGATCATAGGTGCTGATTCCTAATGTTATTTAATTTTTTCTATTCATTGTTCTCCTCACCACTCCCTTCTGGCCTGCTATCCTCCTCCAATCATCCTCATTGAGATTGAAAGTAGTAAAGTATAAATACAATTAAAAAGCTTCTTTCAGAAGTGAGCAGTGAATTTTTCCAGAGGCAGTTCTTCCTTGAATCACTGGCATAACTTTTAGAAACAAAAGGGAGGGCTATCACATAGAGAAGCAGAAAGAACTTCTGATAATATTACATACTGAAGGTAAAAGAAAAGGATTCCAAAGATCAAATTTGAAAAAAAAAGCTTAAGAACTATTAAAAAAAAAAAACATTTTACTTGTGATGTTTCCAATCATCTTTCCCTGAGTCCAATCTCCTTTTCTCATCAAAGCCAGACTTTTTAGGGTAAAAAATCAATCTTACTCGCAGAGATGCAATTCACCAATATATATATATATATATATACAAATATAAAAGTAATATCACTAACCATGGGATGCAGGACAGCCTAGGCTACACCACCTAAAGGTTGTTTGGAATCACCACCAATGTAAAAGCATTTTCACGAAGAAATCTTTGATTAATAATAATAGTATGACTACAAATAAACCATCTGGAGCTTTTATAGAGCTTCCAAGAAAAAAAAGAGATAAAGATAACAACTATTCCTAGCTCAATTCAAACTACTAATCCAAACTTATATGAACTCAAGTCTCAAACTGAATAAATAAAAATATATATTTAAGATAATCCAATGAAAGTTGGATGAAAATATAAAATAAGATTCTGTAATTATTTTTGTTGTACTCCTGCAACAAAATGCCACCGATCAATTTTATAACATAAGCAAAAATATTTTTTTCTGCTTCTTTGGAAAATTCTTACCAATGGGACAACATTAGTGACATAGGTAGCACAATTTCTCTCATCTGTAACATTACTAGCCAGTTACAATTACAGTGCCAAAAGCAAACTCAAGCACAAAGACATTGACAAATGAAGGAAAGAATTAATCCATTATGAAGTTTTCTCATGCTCCAAATAACATAAGTTGCAATAAAGTATTCTAGTCCATCAAGGAGAATATTTATCAATTTATCATACAAAAAGCATGCCTCTTTCAGGTCTGATACCCGAACAACTGCACTAATTCTGATAAAGGGATCAGCTAGCATACCTTGGTTTCATTCTACTGAGGCTTCCTTCCATTGTATTTTGAGACTAAATCAATGAGGTTATGATAAGTCCATGTTTTCTTTTCTCTAGCTCGAGTTTCAAGGGAGCAGAAGACCTCTTCACATTTTCTAAGGAAACTCCCCTTTCCAAATGCAGTTAGAACCAGAGGATCAGTTTTCATTTCCACAACACTATAAAGATGGCCCATACTTCTCCATGTTTCAATAATCTCAGTTCCATCAAAACCAAAAGCAATTGCATCAAATAGAATTCCAACTGTGACCATATCAGGCTTCACATGATGGGGTGGCAATTGGGAGAGCAATGCTCTCAAACGCGTGAAGTCTTTCATTTTCAAATAAGCTAGCATGATAATATTTGCAACAGTTACATTCCAAGAAACTTTCGCTTCTTGCATCTCCTGAACAATGAAATACATACCTTTTCGGCTTAAAAGACAAGCATGAGAAAGGAGACGCAGACACCAAACAAGATCAGTTGCACCAAACCTTGATGAAACATTAAGTCCTAAGTCATCTAATCTTGAAAACATATAGTTATCAATATAAATTTCAGCCAATTTCCTTATCAAATCATCTTTTAAAGGGTTTTTTGAGTTCAAAACTCTTCTATAAACCTTTTCCATCTTATCCAAAATCCCAAATCTTGCATAAGCCTCAAGCATTGCAACTAAGGTAGTTGATTGTAAATCCATCTTCTTTGAAAGCATTGCTTGACACACTCTTTCCATTCTTTTGAGCAACCCAGCTCGCGAAAACTCTCGGATAAGCAAATTATACGTAATGTGGTCAGGCGAACAACCATCCAATTCCATCTTCTTCACACAAATAGCTATTTCATCATACATTTTATATCTCCCATAAGCTTGAATCAACCCATCATAGGTATCAGTTTCCGGTGTTAAATTAGCATCTTTCATCCCATTAAGGTAAAATAAAGCATCATCAAAGTTTCCTTTTTTGGCAAAACCATGAATTATCACATTGTAAGATCCCAAAGAAGGTTTTAGACCATGTCTTTTCATCTCTTGAAATGCTGACAGTGCTTCTTCGAGCATACCCTCTTCACCTAACAGCCCAATTATCTTATCATAGTAGAATTCATTAATCCGCATTTTCTCAATGTTCTTCCACATATCAAACACCTATTCATATATTTCAAATTTCAATTAGAGAAATAAACTACGAATCCCAAAATGAAGAATACCCCAATTCTTGCATGGCTGCTGAGAAAATGAACGAAAAGAAAGAAAGATATAACATTTTAAAATCGAAATCCTTTATTGAGACCTTAGGAAACAAATTCTCACTTGGTTGAGTCTAATAAAATCATGGATTGAGTAATTTTTCACTTAATAATAAACAAACACAACGAAAATCATAGAACCCAGGTTTTTTTTTTTTTTTTTCATGTCTGCTTTCTCAACTACCAAAGATGAGGCACATAAAATCAAGAACCCTCAAAACCCCCAGTAGCGAAAATTTCTGAGTCAGTGTGTGTGTGTGAGAGAGAGAGAGAGAGAGAGAGAGAGAGAAACCTGAAGAACTTCAAGAGATCTAGAGGCATGTATAAGAAATTTGATGACAGCCCAGAACTGGTCTTTAGTCCAATCCCCATAATCTGTGAGTATTTGTAGAGGGCATGAGTTGGTGTTGCTGAGCTTTTCAAGTAAGTCTCTAAGCCTCTGGTGCTCATTGAAATTGTACTTTTCAACAAGAAGGGAAGTGTGCCTTGTGCCATTTGAAGGTGGTGGTGGTGGTGGTGATGAGTGGTGGAGAGATGATAAACAAGTTTGATTGGTGACGAATGTGAATTTGGAGGATTGTTTTGTCAGTGTGATTTTAGGGAAGACGAGGGGACTGTTGTTACTTGAATCAGAATTGGGTCTCCATCTGAACGCTATTTTACACTGAATATCAAGGGCCATGGTTACCAGCATTCATTGTCTCCCATATCTCTCAACCTCTTTTACTTCTTTGTTTGCTCTTTGCTTTGGGCCTTTGGCAACGTTTCTATTCATTCGCTGATGACATTTTTAGGGTTTTTTATTTTTTATTTTTTAAATGAGTTTAAGAAAAATTATATTTGGTCAACGTAACAAGTATGGCTTATTTTTAAAAATTATTTTAAAAAACAACTTTATCTCATAGCAATCTAAATAAGAGAAGTTAGATTTTTTTTTTTCCAACTCATTTAAGATTTTACCTAAGAGCATTCACAGCAGTGAAGTTAAAAATTTAGTTACTCTGTATTTAGCACCGTAAAAAGTTACTTTATCTATTTTATCTACTCACTTTACAAAACATCCAGCAACAGTGGATCTATTTTAGCTTTCAACACAATAAAATAATATATCAACTACAATAAACAACAATCACAACTATCGCAACCGCTATCGCTGCCACTACCGCCACTACCACCGCCGTTGCCATCGACTCTTCCACCTCCGCTGCCATCTTCGCTGCCACATAATAGTAAATAATCGTCTTGTGTCAAACAAGTGATTTTTTTAACTCCAAATTATACTTATACATTTTTTTTTTTTACTAAAACAACTTCTCAATCATCATTGTAGGGTTGGGGGCCCAAAACATATATTGGGTCTTGGGCCTTGGCCGAGAGCATGATTAATTTAAGGAGCAACGAATGATAATGAGTGATTCAGACTTAGGATTTAATGACCAGGATGCAAATAGGAAGGCGGTCCGAGGAGGAATATCTCCTCGGATAAGCTAACCGCAGATCAGATGTATATCCTATTTGATCAAGGTAATCTTCCAGGATACTCTAGTGACAGGGATGTGTATCTCAAGTGTACCAGAGGGCTGGGATTTCAGAAATATCTAAGGGAAAACTGCTACCACCGCATTAAATGCGCTGCAACTACTTTTCTGGCCGCATTTATGTGGAGAAGACCCCTAAATAGTGCTGCCTTGGCTACCACAACTTATAGAAAGTCAAAGAAGGTGTTTGATGAGATAGACACTCAAGTGAGGGTTGAAATGATTAACAAGTGTAGGGTCAAGATAGTCCAATGAGATCTATATAATGTAAGAAACCCTCCATGAGAGGGGAATAAAAAAAAATAGAAAAAGAATACTGTAGCAATCAAAGTTGCACTTGTAGTTAGTTTTATTGATTTATAATAAGATTTGCCTCCTCGTACAGTGAATTCATTCAGTTCTATGTGTCTTGTTCTTGCTTGATCATCTCTTGAATCTATTCTAGTCGTTGTTAAATTCATTAGAGCCTAGTTCTTTGACCCACTCTCTACAAATTTATTGTACTGGGCTCACTGGTCCAACACCCCTTATATTTTTGGGTTTGGACTGCAAAACGCACCCATACAATCATGATAGCCAATAATCATCTAGTGTAACAATAATATTTTATTTTAATCCCAAATTATATATATACAAATTTATCTTTTGACTAAAAAAAAATTCTCAATCGTCATGATGCCTGTGCGCGGCAAAGATGAGACTTCTGTGGGCCACGTCTCACTTAGGCTCACAACCTATTTGTGTGGTGGGATAGGAATTCCTACACTGGATCGTTCGCGGCTATGAGACTCAATGAGATCGCTTTTCTCTCCTTTTTAGAGTAACTCTTCACTCCCTCTATTTTCTCTCCTTCCTCTCCATTTTTCCCAACCCCTCTTCCTCCTTTGATTCTCCTATTTATAGTAGTTTACTAGTGGAGTGATCATAACTATCTTAGTGTCAATGGTTTGAGAGGTCCAATCTCGTGATGGATTAGTGGGGGTTTAGGTGGGAGTGGCTTTGGGAATGATCCCCACTATAGCGAATGTGTACGGCAGCGGTACTCCCAAGATACCTCCGGGTAATCCTATTACTATGTATCCGGGGTAAAAATAGTAATGTTTGGCACAACAAGCCGGGCAGCCGCCTCAGCAGTTACATTTGTGCTCGGCAAAAAGGGGTTAGGTCCACGGATGGCGTTTGGGCCGGGCCTGTTCGTAGGTGGGTTTGGATTGAGGCCCCGAGGGCACCGAATGTTAGGCCCATGGCCCCCATTGTTGGCCCAAGGCCCAATTCACATAGACAGACCCACACCACCGGGCCTGTACATTAGCCCCCCCCTTGATTCATGCCCGGTTAACGGGCGCGGATCAAGGGAAACAGTGAGAAAGGAAAGATCTCCTGCCCGGGAGACTGAAAAGGCGCGCTTTCTGGATGTGACTAGACACCCATTAAATGCGCTCCTCAAAAGGTGTGTTGTGCCTAGCCTTCTGACCTCAGTAGCCACATTCACCTGCCGGTTCATGAACCGAGGCGTGAATACGTTTCATGCCCTTGGTTTCCGAAAGGTCTCATCCCCATTATGCCTCATTATTGCAAATTGCCCCTCATTAATGCAACATAAACCGTCGCGCATCTTCAATTTGTGCCTATAAAAGGCTTACTCCAACCCACATTCTCACTTTTCACTTCCTCAGTTTCTGAAATTTCTCTCTACCGAGCACCCATCGCGCTAGTTGCCCCTCAATCCCCAGAATCAACCTTCCTCTTAGTGCCAAAAGTAAGTCCCCTTCCCCTTTCTTCTGCTTCAATTTATTTCTTTCCAATTCTTTTTGATTCTTTAGGATTTGGGATGGGTTACGCTCACCTTTTAAACTCTAGATCCTCCTTAGTCACTTTTAGGCATGACTACCAAATTCTCGATGACGTGGACGTGATGTACTGCCATGAAAGCGACATCGCTCTCCATAGAGGGTTAAACACCGCCTTCTTCCCACTCATGTCAATACTGGAAGTGGGGTTAGGTTCCCCATCGATCCCCTTTTACTTAGAGCCCTTAGGTATTACAGATTATGCCCCGATCAACTCCCCTCAAATTTTTATCGGGTTATGAGTTGTATAAGTAAGTTAAACCACACTTTCGGTCTGCAATTGGACCATCATGATGTAAACCACACGTACAGCTTGTGTGGGAAGAAGAAAACTAATTATTACTTAAAAGTCAAGGATATGAGAATAAGGTTGATTTCCTGCCTACCAGATTCGAACAGAAACTCCGCCGGGGAGTTCATCCGGGTACGTGGCAATTGGTTTGCCGAGGATATTCCCCCTCTTCTGTCGCGGCGCGAAGTGGGTGGGTGTTATCGCTAGTCTTACTTTCCATTACCTCTTTGCCTTTGTCTTTCTAACTTTCATACTGACTTGTTCCGCTTGTGTTGCAGACGGCTCGGTGTTCACTCGAGATATCCGAACGGTCCACGTACAGGACCTGAATTTCGTCCTTCGATTCGAAATCTTCGTTTACCGTGACGGTCAACTCAGGGCATCTCATCTCATTCTCGGCGTTGAGCCCGTTTACACCACCTGGCAGCCCTTTGGTCAAGCTCTCCTAGTTGATAGCCCACTTTTTTCCTACATAGACGTCTGGCACGCGAATTTCCTCCCTGCTAACCTCACAGTGGGTGAAGCTCGTGACCTTAGCCGGCGTTATACCTGCTCGGACGAGCTCGCCCCTATAAGAGACGAATTGGCCGAAATAGCATCTCGGCGTCTCAGAGAGCTTGCACACGTAGCCTTTCAGCATGAGGCCCAGGCAGAACCTGCCGAGCAAGCCGATCAGGAACAGCCCGTACAGGAACCCGATCAAGCATCGGCGGAATCAAGTAGTTCATCCCAAGCCCATCCTGGTGCTAGAGAGATGGTCACCCATAAAACCTTCACAGTCAGCCGCTTCTTACCCGGAGCCCAGCAAGCCGTGCAGCAGCAGCTTGATCAGGGGCGCGTACAAACTCCCCCCGTACATCCTCCTCCTCCTCCCCCGGTGCGCTCCAAGAAAAGGCAGAAGGTCACTCAGCAATCCTCACCCAGTCCTGGAGGCGTGCAAGCCCAAACCCCCACGATTCCGTCCAGGGGTGTCACCATTCAGGAGCCCCAAAGGCAAGTTGGGGCGAGCATGGCGTCATCCTCCCGGGCCATTCCGGAATGGCAGCCCACATATGAATTGGACGGCAAACCCCTCCCTGCAGATGCCTGCATATGGGCGTGGGAGAAGGGGGAAGGAGGCCGTGTTGCGCAATGCCTGCCGCATGGTCTCCTTTTGCCCGAGGATGTGAGCTCCTTCTCGGATGCGCCCAACGAGTATATGGGGAGGAGGTTACAGTGGCACACTATTGCGGTACCTCATGCTTTTTCTTTTTATTTTCTTGTTCTCTCTATTGCCGTATATATGATATCCTGATAACCATCCTTATTCCAACAGGTTGCCCAGCTGGCTCATATCCTGAATGAACAGGTGAAGGATCTTGTCCAAGATGTTGACCGGGAGAGGACCGGGAGGGAAGCGGCAGTAAAATCGGTGAAGGACAAAGTTAAGGCCGCTGATGCCGCTAAGAAGAGGGCAGCCGCTACTGACAAAGCCAAGGCACTGGCGGAGGAGAGGTCAACTGGACTAGAGGCGAAACAACATGAGGCGGAGCTGAACTTAGCCGAGGAGGTGAGCTGGTCTGCTGCCCTTACAAAGGAAGTGACTGATCTGCGAGCCGAACTGGAGGCCGCAGAGGAGAAATGGTACAACGAAGGGTTTGCGGATGCCGAGAAGGGCGTGGAGCCGGTGGTCAAGGAGGCGCGGCGGTTATCTTTTCATGATGGCTGGCTGGCCGCCTTGCAAGTTTTGGGGGTGCCTGCCGACTCTTCTTTAAGGGACCCTGGCAAGATTCCCTTTTCGGACGCCTCTTCGACCGTGCTGACCCATAGCGGACCCGGGGATGATGAAGAGACTGACAGTCTAAGGGAGCTGGTGGAGCAGATAGACGCCCATGTGGAAATGGTTGGGGTCGAGGCTACCAGTAACCCTACTGCTGAGGATCTGTCTATGGAGAACGTGGAGTTTCAAAACTTTGCTTCCGAGGGCCAACAACCGAAGTTGCAGTCAGGAGATCACCCCGTGGACCTTACCGATTGAACACTGCCTCTATGTTAATTTAGTTTACTTTGAATTCATGACTGTTTTGCTTACACCACCGGGCTGTGGTGGATAAACGCTAATTTTTCTTTCTCAGTTTGACTAGTACATCACCGAGTTTCGGTTTCCAAACAATTGGTTTATTTTCAATGTTTAGCTTAATTTGAATATTTTGTTGCCCTGTTTACTTTTATTATTATCATTGTCACATACACATATTCTTCTGGGTGAATGCTACAGGGTCGGGCGATGTTTTTGCCTTTAGGAATTATCTTTGCCTAGGGATATGTGCTTGCTCGGTGTAAGAGATATAGCCGAGCATAGTGTTTACACCTGTTTGATTACCCTTTCATCTGCCTTTAGATGTTAGTGTTTCTACTTACACAGTGATGGGAATCGATCCGAGGGGTCGGTTTCCGTCTTTGGAGAGACTCTTAGGGTTTCCACCTGCTCGGTGAAGGGAATTGAACTGAGAGGCAGGTTTCCGTCTTTAGAGGAATTGTAAGGTTTCTACCTGCTCGGTGAAGGGTTCGAACCGAGGGCAGGTTTCCGTCCTTAGAGAAATTTGTTAGGTTTCCACCTGCTCGGTGAAGGGATTCGAACCGAGGGCAGGTTTCCGTCCTTAGAGGAATTTGTAAGGTTTCCACCTACTCGGTAAAGGGTTCGAACCGAGGGTAGGTTTCCATCCTTAGAGAAATTTGTTAGGTTTCCACCTGCTCGTTGAAGGGTTCGAACTGAGGGCAGGTTTCCGTCCTTAGAGAAATTTGTTAGGTTTCCACCTGCTCAGTGAAGGGATTCGAACCGAGGGTAGGTTTCCATCCTTTGAGTTTAATTAAGGTTTTCACATGCTCGGTGATGTGAATCGAACCGAGGTACAGGTTTCTGTCCTTAGAGAAATTAATTTAGGTTTTCACCTGCTCGGTGATGGGAATCGAACTGAGGTACAGTTTTCTGTCCTTAGAGAAATTAATTCAGGTTTTCACCTGCTCGGTGATGGGAATCGAACCGAGGTGCAGGTTTCTGTCCTTAGAGAAATTTGTAAGGTTTCCATCCGCTCGGTGAAGGGATTTGAACCGAGGGCAGGTTTCTGTCCTTAGAGAAATTTGTAAGGTTTCCACCTGCTCGGTGAAGGGATTCGAACCGAGGGCAGGTTTCCGTCCTTAGAGGAATTTGTAAGGTTTCCACCTACTCGGTAAAGGGTTCGAACCGAGGGTAGGTTTCCATCCTTAGAGAAATTTGTTAGGTTTCCACCTGCTCGGTGAAGGGATTCGAACCGAGGGCAGGTTTCCGTCCTTTGAGATTAAATAAGGTTTTCACTTGCTCGGTGATGGGAATCGAACCGAGGTGCAGGCTTTAAATTCAACATTTTTGTACAAATAAACATTTAGTATTAGTAAAGACATATGGGGAACCGCACAATATGTACTAGGCGTACGGCTGATTAATGATAGAACTTTTTCAAATTCTGAACATTCCATGGCCGAGGCAATGGCCTCTCATCCAGCTCTTCCAAGTAATACGCCCCTGTCCCGGCAGCCGCGGTAACCCTGTACGGCCCCTCCCACGTCTGTGCCAATTTGCCGGCGTGTGTATTTCGCATATGCCCTACTGCCCGTCTTAGAACCAAATCCCCGGCGTTAAACCTTCTTGTTCTCACGCCCCAGTCATACCTTCTGGCTAGTTTTTACTGATACTCGGCGAGTCGTATGGTTGCAACTTCTCAGCATTCCTCCAACTTGTCCAGACACTCCGCCAACATCTCGTTATTCATGCTGGGGTCAAAACCAGCGACTCGCGCACTACATATACTCACCTCGGCTGGTATAATTGCTTCAGCCCCGTAGGTGAGGGAGAAATGGGTTTCTCCTGTGGATCTCCTCGATGTTGTTCGGTACGCCCATAACACGTTAGGAAGCTCTTCGACCCAGTTTCCCTTTGCCCCTTCCAATCTTCTCCTTAGTCCTTTCACAATTACCTTGTTAACAGCTTCAGCTTGGCCGTTGCTCTGGGGGTACGCTGGAGTGGAGTACTTGTTTTTAATGCCGAGGTCTGCACAGAACTCCCGGAAGGCCCTACTATCGAATTGCAGCCCATTGTCTGATATTAGGGAGTTTGGCACTCCGAATCTAGTGACAATGTTCTTCCACACGAACTTCTTCACATCTACGTCTCGGATGTTTGCCAGGGCTTCGGCCTCCGCCCACTTTGTAAAATAGTCAACAGCTACGAGGACAAACTTTCGGTTGCCCGTTGCCTGGGAGAATGGCCCGAGTATGTCTAGCCTCCACTGCGCGAATGGCTATGGGCTGCTGACCGGGTTTAGATAGCCTGCCGGCTGGTGTATTAGGGAAGCGTGTTTCTGGCATCGTTCGCATCTACGAGCGTACTCGGCGGCGTCCTTCTTCATTTGTGGCCACCAGAACCCCTGAGTCATTGCCCAGTGTGCCAACGATCGCCCTCCTACATGGTTGCCACACACCCCTTCATGTGGCTCAGCCAAGAGTTCACCCACCTTGTCCGGATGAAGGCATAAAAGGTATGGTCCACCAAAAGACCTTCGGTACAGTTTCCAGTCTTCTGACAACCAATACCGAGGGGCGACTCTGCGGATCTTACTCCGTTCCTTTTCATCGGGCGGTAGTCGGTCGTCAGCCAGAAACTCGATAATCGAATCCATCCAGCTGGGCTTTTGCGTCGCAATTGCTGCGACTACCGGACTATCAGCTATCTTGATACTCGGTTCCGGGACCAGTTCCACTCTGATTAGCCGAGGTATAGCCTCTGACACTGATGATGCCAGTGTGGCGAGGGAGTCGGCGTGTCTGTTATGTGTTCGAGCTACCTGGAATACCTTTGCCGTTTCAAATCCAGTTATAATTTGTTTCACACGCTCCAAGTATGCCTTCATCCGAGAATCTCGGGCCTCAAAGCTGCCCTGCACCTGATTGACCACCAGACGTGAATCTGAATAAACTTTAACATCCCGTGCTTCCAGGCTTGAGGCTATGCTTAACCCGGCAATCAAAGCTTCGTATTCCGCCTCGTTGTTGGAGGTCTTGAAACCCAATCTAAAAGAGTGTTCCAACCGTATCCCCTCGGGGCCAATTGCGACAATCCCCGCACCGGCCCCCGCAGAGCTGGAAGCACCGTCTAAATACACCTTCCATGGACGGGAGTGCAGCTGACAGACTATCTGACCCGAGGCCTTGGGTGAAAACTCAGCCACAAAATTAGCCAATACCTGCCCTTTTATAGCTGTTCTCGGCTTATACCGTACGTCAAAGGCTCCAAGCCTGGTGCCCCATTTAGCTATTCGCCCAGTGAAATCAGATCTTCTTAGCAGTGACTGCAAAGGATACTCGGTCAATACATACACGGTATGAGCTTGGAAATACTGAGGCAACTTCCTCGTGGCGTGTACTAGGGCCAAAACCAACTTCTCCAATGGCAGGTACCTAGTTTCTGCGTCAACCAGTGTCTTTCTAATGTAATACACGGGCTTCTGTGCCCCACGATCGCTCAGCAGTACGGCGCTCACGGCGTGATCGGTTACCGAGAGGTATATATACAGGTCTTCACTGGGCTCCAGGGCAGTTAATATTGGTGCATGCGTCAAGTATTCCTTCAGACCTTGAAAAGCTTTTTCACACTCGTCATCCCACTGAAATCCCTTCCATTTCTTCAGGAGCTAGTAGAACGGTCGGCAGCGCTCCGAGAACTTCGAAATGAACCGATTAAGAGGGGCCAACATTCCGGTCAACACCTGCATTTCCTTAGGGTTGCTCGGGGATTTAAGACGTCTCACGGCCTCGATTTGATCGGGATTAACCTCTATTCCCTGGCAAGAGATTAAATACCCCAAAAACTTTCCTGCCCCTATGCCGAAGGCACACTTTTCCGCGTTAAGGCGTAACCTGTGCTGCCGTAATAGCTCGAATGCTCCCCGAAGATCTTCTACGTGCCGGGTTTGTTGTTTGCTTTTTATTACCAGGTCGTCAATATACACTTCGGCCGTCCGCCCAATCTTGTCGCGGAACATCCTTGTCATCATTCGCTGATACGTTGCCCCAGCATTTTTCAGGCCAAACGGCATCACGGTATAGTGGTAATTGGCATAAGGGGATATGAACCCGGTCTTCTCCTGATCCTCGACAGCCAGGGCGATCTGATGATACCCTTGGAAGGTGTCCAAGAAGCTTATCCTTGGGTGCCCGTAAGTGGCGTCCACCAACTGATCAATCTTGGGCATAAGGAAAGGGTCCTTTAGGCATGTCCGGTTCAAATCCGTGAAGTCCACGTAAACCCTCCATTTACCGCTCTTCTTCTTCACCACTACGGTGTTCGCTAGCCACTATGGGAAAAAGATTTCCTTTACTGCCCCTGCCTCATTCAGCCTCTGAACCTCAGACCTAACAGCCTCAGCGTGTTCCTTGGTTGCTCTTCTTGGCCTTTGCTTCTTAGGAGGGAATGACGGATCTACGTTGAGCCTGTGGACGATGAACTCGGGGTCCACCCCGGGCACTTCATATGGGCTCCATGCGAACACGGCCAGATTCTGGACAATAAACAACAACACTTCCACCCTCTCCTGGGTCGTCAGGCCAGCCCCTATCTTTAAGTATTTGTCAGTATCTGGCAGTATTCTTACCTTTATTAACTCCTCGGCACAGGTAGCCCCCAAATCCTCTCGGGGTTCCGGTAATTGCTATAATGGCGCTCCCTCAGCCTCTTTGTTCTGTTCGGCCTGCTTTCCTTCCCAATTTGCTGTTGCGACAAGGCATTGCCTGGCCATTCGTTGGCATCCCCGCACTACTGCGCTACTATGCTCAGTAGGAAATTTAACCTTTACGTGCAAAGTGGATGGGACAGCCCTTATGGCATGGATCCACGGCCTCCCAAGGATCACCGTATAGGGTGAGAAGGAGTTCACCACTATGAAAACGACGCTTACCTCTTTTCCTTCCATGGTCACTGGTAGGGAAATCCGCCCCTCCGGAATCACCACTCTTCCATCGAACGAGACCAGCGGCGTGTTATACTTCGTCAAATCCTGATTCTTCAACCCAAGTCCGTTGAACAAGTCCGGATACATCACGTCAGCTCCACTGCCCTGGTCTATCATCACTCTCTTTACCAAGAAACCGTTTATCCGAGTACTAATTACTAACGCGTCTTCATGTGGTTGTATCGTTCCCTCTAAATCGTCTTCTCCGAAAATAAGAGCTTCCCTGGCTTATTTTGCTTTTTTCTCCACTGGTTCCTCGTCCGGTGATCCTTTTACGGGCGCGACCGCTAACACCCCTCTTTTTGTCGTGGCCTCACTCTTCGGTGGCAAGAGGATCATCTTAATTATCCTAAACGGTGGTGGGATATGGTTTCCCCTTGGTCGACCATCGTGGCCGATTCCTTGGTCACCGGGGTTTACTACGAATTCCTTCAGGTGCCTTGCCCTAACTAGTTGCCCCAAATGATCTTTTAGCACCTGGCATTGCTCGGTGGTGTGCCCTTTGTCCTTATGATAGGTGCAGTACAGGTTTTGATTTCGCCGAGATGGATCGCCTCCCATCTTACTCGGCCACCTGAAGTACGGCTCGTTCTTGATTCGTTCCACAATCTGGTGCACCGGTTCCTTGAACGTTGCATTCACCTCCCCCGTTTGCCAAGCCGGTTCGTGAACCCTTAAATCCTTCCGGGGTCTCGGCTGAAATCCTCCTTGGCGATGACGATTTATTAACAGGGCCTTACCCTTGCTTTGCAACCGATCATCTTCCAAGCGCTTATATTCTTCGATACGTCTCATGAGCTGCCTCATGTCTTCGGGCGGCTTCTTTGTAAGTGACTCTCTTAGCTTGGAATCCTCTAGCAGCCCCATCCGGAAGGTGCTTGCTACGATCTTTTCGTTTCCCCCGCCTATCTCATTGTAAAGCTTCCAGTATTGGCTGGCATAGCTACGAAGGGTCTCTCTAACCCCCATCTTCATTGATAATAAGGCGTCAACTGGTTGCGGCATTCGGCTACATGTTACGAACCGAACACCGAACTCTTAGATCAATTCGGCGAAGGAGTGTATGGATCTCTTCCGCAGTCTGTTAAACCATCTCAGAGCAGTTGGGCCCAGGCTATAGGGGAATACTTTGCACATCAGCGCGTCATTGTGCGAATGCAGGAACATCATGTGAATATAATGGCTGACGTGTTCAACCGGGTCCGCTTTTCAATTGTAGATATTGAATGGGGGGCACGAAAACTTGTTCGGCATTGCAGCATGCTCGATATCGTCCGAAAAGGGGGACCGAGCTACCCTGCGCAAGGCGCAGCTCATTGCGTCCATGGTGGCATTACGTGGTCGTCGCTCTTCGGGCGAGTCAGATCCCCGATCCATGTGCCCCTGCGACCGCGATCGTTCTTGACGACGATAGGATTCCCGTGAATGGGATCTGTCACGGCAGTGGTGGGACCCTTGTGAACGTGATCGTTCCCTCCTCTGGTGGGACCCAGACTGGCTGGACCCTGTTCCCCGGCGCTCTCTCCGGGCTTCGGCCCTCCTATCCCGGTTTTCACAATCTCTCCTTTGTCGTTCGTCATCTGCTTCTAGCTCGAAATCTCTCACCAGCCTTCGTAATCGCTCAAGTTCTTCGTCCCTTTCATCGAATTGCCTGTGCCCCGAGGCATTCGATGCCATTCGCTGCGTCTGGTACGACCCCTCCCCAAGGCCAGACATCTTCTCTAATTCACTGCCCCTGTCTTCATGCCTTTTTTGCCTTCTTTCCCGCTAGGAGGATCCCCGGGAGGATCCCACCGAACCATTTGCATCTGCGGTCACTGAGTGTCTTCCTGACATGGTCTTGTACACGAGTTTCGGTCGAACTACGGCTTTGTAGGCGGTTCCCACAGACGGCGCCAATTGTACGCGGCAAAGATGAGACTTCTATGGGCCATGTCTCACTTAGGCTCACAACTTATTTGTGTGGTGGGATAGGAATTCCTACATTGGATCGTTCGCGGCTATGAGACTTAATGAGATCGCTTTTCTCTCCTTTTTAGAGTAACTCTTCACTCCCTCTATTTTCTCTCCTCCCTCTCCATTTTTCCCAACCCCTCTTCCTCCTTTGATTCTCCTATTTATAGTAGTTTACTAGTGGAGTGATCATAACTATCTCAGTGTCAATGGTTTGAGAGGTCCAATCTCGTGATGGATTAGTGGGGGTTTAGGTGGGAGTGGTTTTGGGAATGATCCCTACTATAGCGAATGTGTACGGCAGCGGTACTCCCAAGATACCTCCGGGCAATCCTATTACTGTGTGTCCAGGGTAAATATAGTAATGTTTGGCACAACAAGCCAAGCAGCCGCCTCAGCAGTTACATTTGTGCTCGGCAAAAAGGGGTTGGGTCCACGGATGGCGTTTGGGCCGGGCTTGTTCGTAGGTGGGCTTGGATTGAGGCCCCGAGGGCATCGGATGTTAGGCCCATGGCCCCCATTGTTGGCCCAAGGCCCAATTCACATAGACAGACCCGCACCACCTGGGCTTGTACAATGCCTATTATCATCTAGTATAACAACATTATTTTTTTTAATAAAAAAATATATATACAAATTTATCTTTGACTAAAACAATCGTCTCAATTGTTCGGAAGCAATCTTGGAACAATGTGAACTATGAAATAGAGGAATTTTATAAGAAAACATATAAAATAGAACATATATTATAGCTGGAACAATGTAGTCCATAGATTACTCACATACATAATTCAAATCAAATTACAATATAACTCAAACACTCGCACAAGTTCCTATGACTCATGCTTCTCAACATAAAAAAAAAAAGGAAGTTCCTATGACTAGCTTTGCAATTGCCATAAATGTTCAATGAGGTCCAATTTGAGTTAAGAATGAATTTCTCGGTCTCTAATGCGTCCATAACTCTCAATGTATGCCATAAATCCATCACTTTGTTCAAGTAACACTTGCATAAGAGGATCATCCATTCCATTAATTTGTTCATAATCCAAGTCTACCACTTCATTATCATCCTGCTCATCTTCAACAATCATGTTATGGAGAATTATGCACGCTTTCATGATCTTTTAGAGTGTTTCAAGATGGGAAAATCGTGCAGGTCCATAGACAATTGTGAAACGTGCTTGAAGCACTCCTAATGCGCGCTCAACATCCTTCCTATATGCCTCTTGGGCTGCTGCAAATAATTTTCGCTTTTGTCCTTGTGGAGATGGGATTGTTTTCACAAATGTTGCCCACTTTGGATATATGTCATCAGCAAGGTAATATCCCATTGTGTAGTCATGACCATTGATTGAGTAATATACTGCAGGAGCACGTCCTTCAGCAAGATCATTAAATATATGAGACCACTCTAACACATTAATGCCATTATTTGACCTAGGTAACTCAAAAAATGCATGCTATATTCAAAAATCATATGATGCTACTGCATCCAAAATAATAGTAGGCACACGAATATGACCACAATATTGACCTTTTTATGCAGCTGGACAATTTTTCCACTTCCAATGCATGCAATCAATTGAACCTAACATACCTGGAAAAACTCAGCGTTCGCCATGAGCTAACAGTCTAGGAATGTCTTCATTGTTTGACTTTCTCAAGTCTTCCTCAGAGAAAACATTAATTACTGCAGTAACAAATTTTTTTCAAACTTTCTAATGCAGTAGTTTCTCCAATCCGCACATATTCATCCATCAAATCACCCGATACTTTATACGCTAGCATTCTAAGTGCAGCATATCTTTCGTAATAAAGATAAACCAAGTTTGTTGGCATTATTTCTATTTTGGACAAAGTAAGAGTCATGAGCTTTTACCTTAGATTGAATACAGAGAAAAAGAGAACACTTCATTCAAAATCTCCTACGAAATTATAATTGATTATACAATAATTTGAAACAAATAATGAAAATCCTTTTAAGTTTTTTTTTTTTTTTAAATTTTTAATTAAGTTTTAATTAGATAGTATTTTATTTTATTTTATAAAAACAATTTTGATAGAGTGTTACTTAAAATAAACAATATTAATAAAAGCATGACATTTCTTAAAAATTTTTGATTAAATAAAGTTATGATTGATTATTAAAATAATGTTAAAAAACAATTAAAATTTTAGAATCTCATGGTAATAGAATTTTAATTTAATTTTTTTAATCTTTTTGTTTTATAATTCAACAGTTACAACGAGGGAGAAAGAATTTGAACCATAGATATCTTCATTATAAACACCAAGAGAAGATTGTTTTTTAATCTTTTGAAACTTTGGAAACATAATTCTCACTTTTAGAAACCATGTTAATTATTTTAATATAATGGCTACATAACATAAAAAGTACAAATAAAAAGAGGAAGTACATTTACTTTTTTTTTCTTTATGGAAGGAAGGACATATACTTGGTATAATGACAATGTGTAAGGCATAAATTTTATTATATAGTATATGGTACAATTTTATTATATAGTTTGTGATATGATCTGATTTAGAGACTAGTTTATATAATATATATTTTTACTTTGAATTTTAGGTGGCACTAACTACAATTTAAGCCAAATTCTATTGTATTTAACAATATATTGAAATTCTATCATATTTTTTTTAAAAAAATTAACCCAACTTTTTTTTATAGGTGTGGGCGTCAAAAGACCACTTAAAGAAAAAAGCCAATGAACTAAATAGGGGGTGGTGATGATTGACAAACACAATTTATTTACGAAAAATATAGAGGAGAAGACTCCACAATGGGAGACTCCAACAACTGATTTATTGAAACCTGAACACTACATTGGAAAAACCACATTTCTCGTGGTACTGAACTTTAATAGACAAGAGTTTCTAGTCTCTCTCTCTCTCTCTCTCTCTTCGACCCCCTTTCCATTTGCTAGTCCCCCCTTATATAGACACATTCTCTGCCCTTATCTTCCCAACTGTCCTATTCCCAGCCAGATTCTCGGAAATATTTTCCCTCTTCTTTATTGGGTTCCCCCCTTTCTTATCCTAAAACAGGACTTTTGGGGATGTTTTCACTGTTCAGGTTGTCTCATACGTGTTTAATGTGGCAGAGGTTAGGTGGAGTTCTCCTCATTAATGCGGAGGTAAAGATCTCTGTCATCCTTATCTTTCTAGAGGGTTTCTCGAGGTTATATCTGGGAATACCGTGGACCATCCGTGTTCATTACCTTGGATAAGAATTTGCTAGATGTAGCGTATTGTCAATTTCATGGGGATGATCCGCAAGGATCCCTTTCACTTTTCTAAATAGATAAACCGAACCCATTCTACTTCATGGGATCTTCTAAGCTATAGGGCCTTATCTGAAGTAGATGGGTTTGACCCATTCCACTCTACGGGATCTTCTAGGCATTTGGGCCTCAGGCTTGGGTGAGAATTCTTCCACCCCCACAATAGGACTTAACCCAACTTTTATTATAAAATATTGACTAAACAATAAATTATATAAACTTTTTTTGATCGCCTAGAAATTTTTTTTTTTTTTTATCGCAAAATTATATAAGCTTAACCCAACTTATCATATATATATAATTATATATATTAAAGTTTAAGACAATTTTTGGATTTTGATCCTCAATTTTCTTTAAAAATTGGGATTTTAGTGACTCACTGGCTCAAAGTATAGTGGATTAGAGATTCAAAGATGGAGTCATGTATAACGTACCATACTCTTTTGTTAATCTCATAAACCCCACGTCACTCATTTCAATCGTAACGTTCTACCAAATCCCATTTCTAACAACAATATGACCATTTTGATTGAAACTTATTCCTCTCCAAATTCCAACTCTCTGCCACGACCATAATGCATTAAGCTGTCGTAGAACCAAGTATTGGGTCCATTTGCTTCTTATTTATTGACTTATGTCTTCCATTTTTCTACTTTTTGGGTCTCACACCTCATCAACTCCTTCCTACACTTCTTCTTGCCTTTGCCTTCTCTAAGAGCATTGTATATTGGCTTCTAAATAAATATATTTTTTACACTCTAAAAATCTACTTTATTTATTTTACCAACTCATTTAACAATACACCCAATATCTCATTTTATATTTTTACATACAACCCAATAACATAATATTGATTACAAAATCAAATAATATAAAATCCTCATTTCTCTCTTTTCACTCTCATCTCTCTCTCTTTCCTCTCTTCCTCTTCTATCTCTCTCTCTAGCATATCCACACAGCCATCAACCATTAAATCCAGCAAACCCAAACCAAAATTCAACCAAATCTATAAAAGGAAGAGAGTAGACTTTGTGATGAGAATTTTTTTTTTATAAGAAAGGCACAATACCAAAACTGATAAAAAAAAAAATCATAAACCTTAATTAGAGTTATAAGAAAGAACACAAATCCACTAATATAGAGAGAGAGAGAGAGAGAGAGAGAGAGAGAGAGAGAGAGAGAGAGAGAGAGAGTACTCATAGTTTTTGTATAGGAATAATATTGATTGAAAGAGAAAAATGATATCACAAATAAAATAGGGAGAAGAAGAGTCAAAATATAAAAAAGAAAATAATTAAGGAAATATAATGGTAAAGTAGAGAGTAGTGGGGGAGATAAAGCGAAAAAAAAAAAGGAAGGGAAAAGTTAGAGGAAGTGTGTTGAGGTTCAAAAGGGAAATTAAAACAGCCCACCAATAGGCCCACAGAGAAAGAAAAGGTATTGGGCCCATTTCACACAAAAAAAAAGAAAGAAAGAAAAGACCAGAGGGTTGGGATCCAGAAGAAGAAGCCCAGCCAGCAAACCAGACCCAACTGAAAAAGGAGGAAGCTGGGCCGGAATCCCAGAGAGCCTCCCAGAGGTATCCTAGGGCGCGCAGGAGGATCATAACAAGAATTAAAGAAAGGCAAAAGACAAAGGCCACGCGAACCTTGTGACCCAGACATGCAGAGGAGGTACAGAGCATGCAAAACGCAGAATCCTGATTCAACCGTTTGGAGAAAAGACAAGGAAGAGTACAACTGGGAAAGGCTGGGACGCTGAGAAGAAAAAGCCAAAGGGGACCTCAGGCCAGCCAAGGGGGAAATCCGGAAATGGAAAGGAGCCGAGGGACTTTTATTTGGTCGGAACAAAAAAACAAGGAACTATGAAGAAAGAGGGAACGACACGATCCTGAAGCAACCAGGCACAGTACAGGCTTCAAAGGGTAAAACAGGGGAATCGCTGGTTCACCAGGGAGGCCGAAGTTGTGCTATAAAAGGAGGAAGGGGTCCATGCTACAGGGGATTCAATTTTTTTGGGTGAACAATCAGATCATCTTAAGCATTCACCTTTGTCTTCCTAAAATCCTAGAAAAGTTGCAGAAAATACTCTGTAACTTGAAGGAAAAACAGAGGAACTGTTCCGGTATCCCAGTACAGCCACTATTGAACACGCTTGGATTCAACAAGTTCAAACTTTGCAAGTCTTTGAAGCTTGAATAGCTATCAAAGTCTGTAACTTATGAGCTCAGTTGAACCTTGCATCACGTCCTAGTGAGCATTGTAATCATAGCTTAATAAAATTAATGAAATATACCTCACTTAATTAGAGGATCCCCAGCTTGTTCTTATGTTATATTTTTCTTTTCCTTTTCTTATTTGTGTTAATCCTTTACTGCATAAATGTCGTCCAATGCAAATATTCCTGCTTTCTTTCTTGTTAGCTATTTGTGTTATGGAAAGTATGTTTTGTGCACCAATTGATTCTTAAAACAGCCCCTTTAGCTGCGGAGAATCAATCCCAGTCCACCAAGAACATTTATTTGGCCTAGGAACTTTGGGCCACAGTGCTGACAGAAAAGAGCACTTTCACATTTTGGCGACTTCACTGGGGACTGGGTAAAGAAAAGGGAAGAAGCAATCCCTTCGCAGAACATGCCTCAAAGACAAAGGAACAGTAAATGCGCAAACATGCCACCCACGGCCTCTGAGCCCGTGGGAGAAAATGAAGTAGCCTCCAGACAAAGGGGCGAGGTGCCCCTAACAGAGCACGAGGCCGTGTCAGAACAGAGGAATGCAAGGCAAGAGCTAGACCCTATGGCTCAAATGACCGCTATGTTGAAAGAGTTGCAACAAGAAGTTCACCTGCTCAAAGAAAGTAAGACGCAAGAAGTCAGAGACAATGCCCCCCATGTGGGTAACCAAGACAGAACCCAGCCAGAGGGAGGATCAGCAGTGGGAGGAGGAACTAACCCCCAATATCTGACAATGGCAGATGTCAGTGCCCTCCTGGACCAAGAAAGGGAAAAACTTTCCAAGACCCCCAAGCAATTTTCTCGGGATCCCCCATTCCCACTGGAACTCCTTGGCAAGCCGTACCCTAAAGGATATGAGCCACCAAAGTTCCATCCTTTTGATGGAAGGAATGGAAGTGCAGTAGAACACGTGAGTAGGTTCATCCACACTATGGGCCCCTACGCAGGAGACCGGGAGCTGTGCCTAAGAGAATTTGCTAAGTCCCTGGTGGACAGAGCATACACTTGGTACACTACACTGAGACCTGGGTCCATTAAGACCTGGGACGAAATGATGGAAAGATTTTGTGCAAAATATTACCCTGGAGAGGACAAGGTCACTTTCCAAAGCCTTCAGATGGTGAGGCAGAGGCCTGGAGAGGATCCTGTCTAGTTCATCAAAAGATTTGAAGATGTGTCCCTAGACTGTTATGGGGACCATGAAGAAAAAGAGCTTGTGGAGACTTGCATCTCTAACATGCTTTTCGATTACAGGCTCAACCTCGAAAACTTATGTATCACACAGTTCGCTGACCTGTTGCAGAGAACAAGAAGGACAGCACAAACTATGAGGGCGAAGAGGGCACCAGCATCTCAAGCCATGACAGCATCAGTGGGAGAAAAAAGGAAGAGGCCTGATAGAAAAATTTTCGAGGAACCACCAGTGATCCCATGTACCGTAGAAGAATTAAACCACGTCCTGGACAAATGGATCGGGGATGGAGTGATTAGGCCATTCACTGTGTCCAGGCCACCAACCGAAGAAGAAAGGAAAAATCCTTTGTTTTGCAGGATTCACAATTACGTTAAGCATTCCACCAAGGATTGCTGGACCCTCCGCAGGCTTTTCCACAGGAAGCTAAGAGAAGGAACCCTGGAACTCGCCCAGAAGGAGCCAGAAGTACAAAGAAACCCCCTGCCTAACCATAAAGGAAAGGGGGTAGTAGCTGTGGTGATCCATGGGAACTCGGCAGAAGCAGAAGAGTCAGGAGGATCCTTCAACCCAAACATAGTCAGGACCCTCCAAAAGAATCCCAAGTTCAGGTCATTATTCAATCAGCTGGGATTTAGACCAGAAGCAAGAAGGGTGGCCACGGAATCCCTCATGACTATAGCAGCAGATTCAGGAATGGAATGTTTCACGGCAGAATCACATGCCAGCTGAGCTTTCCTGGAGACAACAAATGCCATAACCTTCACTGATGAAGATATGGAGGTTGAGCATCCAGACCACCGCAGACCTCTTTACCTAATGGCCACCATAAATGGTGTCCAAATCAGAAGAGCACTTGTAGACACAGGGGCATCACTCAACCTCATAGCCCTGAACACCTTGGAAGCCGTGGGCCTAGCTGGAAGGAGGATCCTGGGGGCTCCCATGGAGATAACCGGATTTGGAGGATCAGCAGAATCAACTGAAGGCTATATACAGCTGGCCCTAAGGGTGGGGCCAATAGTGGCCTTGACCAGATTTCACGTAATCAATTCAGAAATGTCCTACCATGTACTCTTGGGACGGCCATGGCTCCATAAGCACCGCCTTATACCATCCACATACCACCAGTGCGTTAAGGGGAGTTTGAATGGGAGGCCTGTAAGGATCCCTGCCAACCACAACCCTTTCAACTAAGGAGAAGTAAACTTTGTAGAAACAATGTTTTATGATGAGTTGGGACCAGATGATGAAAGTCCCATGTCAAGGACCCCAGGAACACCTATTTTGGAAAAAGAAGAGGGAGGAGGTACCCATGACTTGAGGGACCTCCTAAAGAGAAAAAGACAAAAGAAAGAGCCCAGCGCCTCAGGATCCCGGGAGTGTGTAGTAGTACGAGAGCTCGGGGGAAGATTAATATATCGTTTGTGAAGGTGCGCGGGACTTGAGTACATCGTGCAGGAAGGTCCCGGACCACCAGAATGTATGATGACCCAGGAGGAAGTCCAAGAGGAACCAGTCGAAGAGACACAAATCCAGCCTGAGGAAGAATTATAGGAAGTAAACTTAGGAGTTGAACTGGGATCCCAGAAACCGGTTTTCATCAGTAGTCGGTTGACAACACAAGAAAGGGGGCCACTGCTGGCTTTGCTTAAAGAATACGCAAATGTGTTTGCATAGACCTATGATGAGATGCCCGGTCTGGATCCTGGATTAGTGGTCCATGCCCTCAATGTGGACCCAGGGGTTAAACCAGTGATCCAACCAGCTCGGGTCTTTCACACTGATATAGAAGCCCAGATAACTCAAGAGGTCAAGAAGCTACTAGCAGCTGGCTTTATCAAGCCCATCCAGCACCCCAGATGGCTTTCTAACATAATACCTATGAAGAAAAAGAATGGCCAGATCCGTTGCTGTGTAGATTTCCGCAACTTGAATAAAGCATGTCCAAAAGATGAGTTCCCTCTGCCTAATATTGACTTCCTTGTGGACTCAGCTGCAGGAAGTTCCATGTTCTCATTCATGGACGGGTATAGTGGGTACAACCAGATTCGCATGGTTGCCAAGGATGCCGAGAAAACAGCATTCAGGACACCAATCGGAAATTTTTATTATACTGTGATGCCCTTTGGTCTTAAAAATGCAGGAGCCACATACTAGCGAACCATGACAGCTATCTTCCATGACATGATGCATGAGGAAATGGAGGATTATGTGGATGATATTGTGGTCAAATCAAAAACTAGGACAGGGCACCTTCAGATACTTGAATGGGTTTTCAAAAGATGCAGAGAATACAAGCTACGCATGAACCCCATGAAATGCGCTTTTGGGGTATCTGCAGAAAAGTTCCTCGGGTTCCTGGTGCATCACAGAGGCATAAGTGTAGATCCAGTCAAAGCTGCAGCCATTGCTACTATGAGAAGACCAACGACAGTGAGGGAGCTCAAAAGCTTCCTGGGAAGGGTTTCCTACATCAGGAGATTTGTGCCAGGACTAGCTTCGGTCACAGGAGGCTTATCCAAGCTGTTAAAAAAGGGAACTGAGTTCACCTGGGGAGCAGAACAGCAGGAAGCCTTCCAAAGGGTCCAACAAATCATGAATCATCTGCCCACTCTCCAGGCACCAGTACGTGGGCGACCCTTGCTATTATACTTGGCATCAAATGCCCAAGCAATAGGAGCCCTGTTGGCCCAAGAGGATGATGGTGGGAACGAGCAACCCGTTTACTATGTGAGCAGAACACTCAAGGATGCCGAAACCAGATATCCCAGGTTAGAAAAGGCTTGCCTAGTGGTTATTTACGCATCTCAGAGGCTGAAGAGATATTTCTCAGCCCACCAGATCCTATTGGTAACTAAATCACATCCCATAAAAGCACTCCTGCATCAGCCGCTCCTAACAGGGAGAATAGCACAGTGGCTGGTCCTGCTTTCTCAGTATGACATAGGCCTAAGGACCCCCAAGGCCGTCAAAAGTCAAGCCATAGCTGATCTCCTGGCACAATTCCCAGGGAAGGAGGAAAGCCCACTAAGCGAAGAGATCCCAAGTGAAGTGGCAGTAGCAGAAATCCCGGGAAAGAAATGGACAATGAGGTTTGATGGGTTAGCTACAGCAACTTCAAATGGGGTAGGAATTGTACTGAGTTGTGAAAACGGAGACACCATACCTCTATCCTTCAAGCTTGGTTTCTCCTGCTCCAATAATGCAGCCGAGTACGAGGCGTACTTAACCGGGCTAATTATAGCACTAAGTATTGGGGTAAAACACATGAGAGTATTGGGAGATTCCAATCTTGTGGTATCCCAGGTGAAATGCGACTTTGCATTAAGGGAACAAAGTTTGGCAGCCTACAGGACATGGGCACAAAGGCTGGAGCAGGAATTCCTGACTTTTAGCATAGAGTACACGCAGAGAAGTGAAAACAGATTTGCAGATGCGCTTGCCACCCTGGGATCCCAAGTACCATTCAAGGGAAAAGACACTCTAGTCAGAATAGGAAGGCAGGAGCATTCCATCTTAAAAATCCTCCAACAAATATCCCCCGAAGAGTCCAAGCAATGGGACTGGAGGAGCGAAGTGAAAGAAAAAATGAGAGAAACAGGGTCTGGAGGGAATGTCAAGGAGCTGAGAGACTACACTCTAATAGAAGGAGAACTATACAGAAGACTGCCCGGAGGAATTCTATCCAGATGTATCAATGAGAAAGAGGGAAAGCTGAGGTTGGAAGAACTACATACCCAAGTCTGCGGGACCTCAGAAAAGATCAGTCTATACAGGAGGATGCAGCGCATGGGGTACTACTGGCCAGACATGAGCAAAGAAGCATCAACTATACAGGAAAAATGCCAAGAATGCCAACCTTCGATAGACAGGGGAGAAAGCTATGCTGTATTTGTTACAGAAGACTCGAGGACCCCTTTCATGGAATACTTGGCTCAAGGGATCCTACCAACTGACAAGACGCTGGCCCACCAGCTCAAGAAGCTCGCAGTTAGGTATTTCTTACAGAACAAGATCCTATTCAAAAGGAGATACAGTGGAGATCCCTTAAGATGCCTGGGACCAAGGGAAGCTAGGGAAGTGGTCAGGGAAGTCCATTCTGGTGATTGTGGAAGTCACCCAGGTAAAAGGAGGCTCTATAAACAGTTACTACTACTGGGATACTACTGGCCAACAATGAAAAAGGACTCTGAAGAGGTAGTCAAAACCTGCCACGCATGCCAAGTCCTTGGAGATGCAATCCATACTCACCCAAATATGTTACAAGACATGACAACCCCATGGCCTTTCCACACTTGGGGGCTTGATCTCATAGGGCCTATAAATCCTCCATCCAGTGGTTAGATATGGATCTTGGCAGCCACTGAATATTTTACAAAATGGGTAGAGGCCATCCCCTTGAAGAAAGCCATTGGAGCAGCTGTAGCAAACTTCATTCGAGGCCATATCATTACGAGGTTTGGGATCCCCAGGAGGTTGATCAGTGACAATGGGACCCCCTTCATAAATAAAGACATGAAGGGGTTAACAGAAGCTTACTACATCAAGCATGGAAGGTCTACACCATACTACCCATAAGGGAATGGCCAGGCAGAGGCCACTAATAGGGTAATCTTGAAGATCCTTAAAAAAATGAAGCAAGAATATGGAGGAAAATGGAGTGATCACCTGGCAGATGTACTTTGGGCATGCAGGAACTCTGTGAAAACAGCTACGGGATTTTCACCATTCTCCCTGGTCTATGGGACAGAAGCTGTCAGCCCAGTAGAGTTAATTGTTCCCACACCAAGAGTAGTACTTGAGGAAAGTCAGGAGGACACCGAAGACACAAACGATGAAAGGAGGTTAACAGACCTGGAAGGGGTAGAGGAAGAAAGAGAGCTAGCCAAAAGAAGAAGCCAGAGGTACCAGCAAAGGATGACAAGAGCATATGCACAAGCAGTACGCCCGAGGACTTTCACTAAAGGGCAGTTGGTACTAAGGACAGCAGAACATGTGAGAAGAAACCTACCGGGACCCTCCAAATTTTCCCCAAAGTGGGAAGGACCCTACATCATCAGGGAGGCCCATGATAGTGGGTACTACTACCTCACGAAGGAAGATGGAACAATCCTGACAGAGCCCATAAATGGGAAGTGGCTGAAACAATACTACGCATGAGAGGGGAAAGGTCTCAGTACCCTGGAATCCTTTTGGCAAAAATTGCTCCAACCTGCTAAGTGTTCCTCTTCTTTCTTTCTTTCATATATACTATTATTTGAGTAGTTCTGTTCGAAAAAAAAAAACTAGAGGTAGTAGGACATTCTAGGATCCTTACTATCTTGGTTAGATTCGCTGTGTTCCTTGAATGACATTTATGTTTTTTTTTTAAGATTCAATGAAATTTCTGCTTTCGCTTTTTCAGTTATTAAAATCTAAGTATCACAAAATTCCTAACATGGACAAAATCAGGGGAGGATACCTGAGGAAATCTTCTTACATAACCCAGGATCACCCCACAGATAACTACAAACAGTTGAAATTAAATACATGGTCTAGGACCTCAAGCATGAACTGAGAGTACCTAGCCCAGTACTTGATACAAAAAAAAAAAACTCGCCAAGATTCATGAGCTAGGACAAGTAAGAATACATTACCAAACGTATCCAGCTCAGTACTTGTGCAACAAAAGAAGGGGGATACCTGGGGAAATCTTTTGATGCATAACCTAGGATCACCCCACAGATAGCTGCGAAGCAACCAAATCTCAAATACATGGTCTAGGATCTCAAGCATAAACTGAAGATACCTAGCCCAGTACTTGATATAAAAGAAACCTGCCAAGTTCATGAGCTGGGACAAAAAAAAAGAGTACAATAAAACGTTGCCAAATGTACCCAGTTCAGTACTTGCGCAACCAGGAAGGAAAAGAATGGGTACCTAGTGGGAACCTGCAACAAAAAATTCGTGGGAATCACAGGCTAGGACTCAGCAAAAAAAAAGAGAGAAGACAAGAAAAGAAGATCCACATGCCACTTGAAAAAGATTAGAAGCAGAGCTATACTAAAGCACAAGTACATAGAAGCAGTCTCAAAGCACAAGTGCAGATCTAAACAACAAAAAAAAAACAGAAACATTGTTCAACCAAAGAAATAGAAAATTATACAATCCCAAATTATCCACACATATCCAAAACAGTTAAAAAAAAAAAAGGAGGGAAAAGCTAAGTAAGGAGGCCAGCCAACAAAGAGCCACTCGAAGGAAGAGCAAGGACAGCTGAAGAAAGAACCCTCTGCCTTTTGACTTTCAGATCTTGCAAAGTCTTGTGAGCGTGGGCCAGAGCTTCCTCAGCAGCAGCAATCTCAGCATCAATTCTCTTAGAAGCTTGCCTCTGGAAGAGCGCTTGGGCTAGTGATCACAGGTACTCCAACAAAACAGACAAGTTAAACTTGGCCTCCAAAAGATCCTGAACAACTCCCCTCCATTCCAAGAGCTTCTCCTCAGAAAGAGAGTCCAGTGAGGAATCTCTAATAGAAATCAACACGGCGCACAGCAGCTCCAGCAGAATGTTCCCCAAGAATACTCCTCCTCTGAAACCAAGGGTAAAGTCCCCATGACTTTTATGCAGCCCCTCTAGCAATGGCAGACCTTCCATAGGCACGGAGAACCGCAAAAAGTTGCCATAGGAGGGTCCGAAGCTGCAGAAATGACTGGCAGGGAGGCTGTTGAATTCCAGAGGATCAAAACGAGCCAAAAAGGTGGGGAGCCTTGAAGCAGGGTCTGAAACAACCACCTCTGGGGCCTTCCCCTTTGCTGCATCATCGCCCGGGGTCCCAAAGGAACCTTCAACCTCCTGAACAGCATAAGGAGCAGCAGCTTGAGCAGATCCTACACCTCCCTCAGGAGTCACGATTTTGGGGTCTTTGATATCAACCCCTGCAAAAAAAGAAGGGGGGGGGGGGCTTAGCTTCTAAAAGAAACAAAAAAGGGAGAGGGAGAACAAAATAGTGATAGAGGAAAAACCAGTATCAGCCTCTTGGGGTAAAATTTCCTCCTCTTCCTCCCCTGATTTCTTGAAAGATTCTGGGAAAGAACACAGAGCAAGTTGAAGAAAAGGTGAGGAAGCCCCAGCAAAACGGCTAAAAGAAGGCAGGGACACAGGGGGCTTCGCCATAACAAAAAAAAAACAAACACAAGAAAAGTGGGGACGAGGGAAGAAGAAAGAAAGAATGCAGTAAAGACAGTCAACACCCCACCTTCAGAATCCTCCGATTCCGAAGAAGTAGCAGCACCAGAGGTAGATCTTGCAGTGGCTTGCCCTGGAAAGAAGAACAACTTAAAAAAAAAAAGAAGAGAAAGAAGAGATGCAAAAGAGAAAAAGGTAAAAGGGCTATATAAAAGAAAAGGAAGGCTCACCTGTTTGTCCGGATGATGATGCGCCTCCCAAGGTCCTTGTACTTAAACCAGTCTGAGGTGACACGGTCCTGACAGGGCTGGGAATCTGTTCGAAGTGAGAACCTGGGGACGCGGGAAGCTTGGGAGCCTCAGGATCTTGGGCAGCCTGGACATCCTGCGTAGGTTGATCGGTTTCCTCAGCTATGCCACCAATGGGAACCTCCTCCTCCTTACTCTGAGATGCAGCTTCAGCCATCTCCTCATCCAAAGTCTCACCAACCACAGGGGGAGGAACCTCAACCTAAAAAAGAAGAAGGAGGAGAATGAGCAAAAAGAACAGCACGGGCAAATAACACTTGTGAAATAAAATATGAGAAAGCAGCAAAAGACACAGGTAAGAAAAAAAAAAAAAAAAACATACCACATCTTCGCCAGAAGATTGACTTTTACCCTTCCTGGGATCTAGCTTACGCTTGGACTACAAAAAAACAAACAATCACTCATTAGTTTTTTTAAAAAAAAGAGAAAAGGGAAGAAACAACAAAGCTGCAAAAGAGCAAAGGAGGAAAGAGGCCTTGCCCTTCTTTCTCTTTCAACAGGGTCTCCGAGTCTCTGTTGTCTACTACGGGTACGTCCAGAGGGTCCCAAGGAACCATGAACTGAAGGACTCACAGGAGCTGGGGGAAAAGAAGACTCTACCTTAGTCTTCACACGGCCCTTTATGGCCAAAGGTTGCTCCACTTCCTTCTCCTCAGCAAGTACCAACTGTTTCCGGGATTTTCCAGCCTTCTTCTTCTTTGGCTTAGGGCCAACATCCTCTGCACTCTCTTCAGCCGCGGCCTCCTTCAACTTCTCCTGTTTGATTGCTTTCCCTTTACTCATGCCTATGGGGGCGCTGGGACTTATGGCTTCCACTGCTCCTTTCTTAATTAGTACCCCAGCAGAAGCACCAACAACAAGGTCACACCCCAACCAGTTCTCTGGGAAATCCTGCGCATAAGTCACCCAGCCTTCTCTGGAAGCATGCCATTCTGCAAAACCAGTTTTGCTGCTCACAGCAGCAGAAACAATACCAGCAGTAGGCAGGGACAAGCGCCTGTTGGATGTTGGGGCAGAAGAAATGTCAGGATTAGGCACTCTCCCAATCGTCTTAGAACCAGCATAATCAGCAAAGGACTTCTGAACCCTCCTCCAATAACCAGCATAGCCATTAGAGGCAAAAACTCATCTCTCAGAGTTAGGCACTACAAACTGAGGACTACGCCGTGACCAATAAGAAAAAGCCTGAAGCTTCATAAAGGGATCCAAAGAAGGAAGAGAAGGAACTATGTCATTGAATACTGGGGAATATCCTGGTCAAAACCAAACTGCCGAAGTACTCGATGCGCCGAGTAATGGGTGTACCGTGGACCAGTCGAGGAAAGCACAGGAAGCTAGGAAGGACTAATGCAAGCCAAATAGGCTAAACTACCCTCATCACCACGACGTAAATCAAAAGTATTTCCTGTAGAAGTCAGAAAAGGAGATAACATTTCGCAAACAAAACCAGGGCCAAACTCCCGAGGGGAGCGCCAATTCAAATGGCCCGCTTGATCAAACAACTCAACCAAATTAAGATTGCCACCTTTTAGACTCAGCCAACGAAAAATAATGGGGTGGCTGTCAGTAGAGCTGCCACAAAGCCCTTTTATCACATCAGGGGAACCCTGAAACTTATCTTTCACAAATTTTAAATTTCTGCATTTTGCCAATGTAACTGAAGAACGATCCCACATAAATACCTGGAGAATAGCGCAGTGAAGCGAAGAAGTGATAACATAACAAGAATCACCCTCTGCCTCATCTCCATGGAGTTGATCCAATTGAGAGTAAACGTGGCCCAAAAACATGGGGGCTAGAGGATGTTGAGCGCCCTGAGCCAACTTAATCGCCAAAGGAAAAAGAGTGGACTTAATTCCATACCCAGGGAACTCGCTGAACAGGAACTTGCTAAGCCAGAATGCAAGGAACCCAGCACGCCTGACTTCCTTATCCTTCTCGCGCGAAAGAGTCATAACTCACCTGCCCATCCTGGCCGGTTTCCCACCAGAAGAATCAGTACGCCCACCAAAATGAGCAAATAACTTCTCTTCCACTTCGAGATCCTCGTCGGAAAGCTTGATATCAAAGGGGTTTTCATCCCCAAGCACAGGAAGGAGAAAATTGTTGACTACATCTTCCAAGGTAACAGTCAACTCACCAACAGAAAAAGAAAAGGTGTGCAGAGCAGGACACCAGCGGCGCACCAAATGCCTAAGCCCTTTGGCATCTCTGAAACCCTCAAGATTTTTGGAAATAGCCACCGCCTTCAGGACGCCGGCATGCTCCAAGCGACCCACAAACTCTTTATCGGAAAGTTCATTATCCACCCAAATGGGCCAGCCCTGAATCTTTCCAGCAACAAAATCAAAGAAGATAGGAACCGCTTCTCTAAGTCCTCGCCTGATTTGGAGATCAAAAATCTCCCTAGGGTCTGGAACTTGTGCAGAACCAACAAAACCTGCTTGACCAGAGAAAACCCAAGTGTGTGGGGATGGAGGAGTCTCGCCATGAGACACTCGAGGAAAGAATAAGCTAGGAGTGTACCAAGGGTCTCGCAAAGGGAAAGCAGGGCGCACAGTGACGAACTCATCCTGTGCAGAACTAGAAGAGCCCTCACCTTCAAAAGAACTGGGAGTACGTTCCTTCCTTTTTCGAGAAGAAGAAGAGGCCATTGGAGTAATGGGAATCTGAAGAAAGAAAAAGAAAGAAGATGGCAACAATACTGATCGAAAAGAGGTTGGTAACAGAGAACTCAGGTAGACAAGGAAGAAGAGTAATGAGAAAACGATAGAAGGGAAGGAATAAGAACAGTTAAAGAAGACAATGTATGGAAAGACGCGCCAGTTGCCAGGAATTAAATTTAAAAAGAAGGAGGTTATCAGCAGTTATTAATGAGTGTATGGGAAACGTAAAAGTAGGTGGTGGGAGTTTTATTTCAACCCAACTGCCACGTACCACAAAAAGGGAAAGAGTCACAAAAAAGGAGAGAAACAAAGGAGACAGGATACCAAAAAAAAAAAAAAGAGGGGAAAAGGGGAGAGTAGAAGATCAGGATCTCCGTGGCAAAAATCAAAACAAGAAGAGATCCTGCAAAGAACTCACGCACGGGCTGCAGGCAACTCATGAGCTCGGGGGGCTAAATGTTGAGGTTCAAAAGGGAAATTAAAACAGCCCACCAATAGGCCCACAGAGAAAGAAAAGGTATTGGGCCCATTTCACACAAAAAGAAAGAAAGAAAGAAAAGACCAGAAGGTTGGGATCCAGAAGAAGAAGCCCAACCAGCAAACCAGACCCAACTGAAAAAGGAGGAAGCTGGGCCGGAATCCCAGAGAGCCTCTCAGAGGTATCCTAGGGCGCGCAGGAGGATCATAACAAGAATTAAAGAAAGGCAAAAGACAAAGGCCACGCGAACCTTGTGACCCAGACATGCAGAGGAGGTACAGAGCATGCAAAACGCAGAATCCTGATTCAACCGTTTGGAGAAAAGACAAGGAAGAGTACAACTGGGAAAGGCTGGGACGCTGAGAAGAAAAAGCCAAAGGGGACCTCAGGCCAGCCAAGGCGGAAATCCGGAAATGGAAAGGAGCCGAGGGACTTTTATTTGGTCGGAACAAAAAAACAAGGAACTATGAAGAAAGAGGGAACGACACGATCCTGAAGCAACTAGGCACAGTACAGGCTTCAAAGGGTAAAACAGGGGAATCACTGGTTCACCAGGGAGGCCGAAGTTGTGCTATAAAAGGAGGAAGGGGTCCATGCTACAGGGGATTCAATTTTTTTGGGTGAACAATCAGATCATCTTAAGCATTCACCTTTGTCTTCCTAAAATCCTAGAAAAGTTGCAGAAAATACTCTGTAACTTGAAGGAAAAACAGAGGAACCGTTCCGGTATCCCAGTACAGCCACTATTGAACACGCTCGGATTCAACAAGTTCAAACTTTGCAAGTCTTTGAAGCTTGAATAGCTATCAAAGTCTGTAACTTATGAGCTCAGTTGACCTTTGCATCACGTCCTAGTGAGCATTGTAATCATAACTTAATAAAATTAATGAAATATACCTCACTTAATTAGAGGATCCCCAGCTTGTTCTTATGTTATATTTTTCTTTTCCTTTTCTTATTTGTGTTAATCCTTTACTGCATAAATGTCGTCCAATGCAAATATTCCTGCTTTCTTTCTTGTTAGCTATTTGTGTTATGGAAAGTATGTTTTGTGCACCAATTGATTCTTAAAACAGCCTCTTTAGCTGCGGAGAATCAATCCCAGTCCACCAAGAACATTTATTTGGCCCAGGAACTTTGGGCCACAGTGCTGACAGAAAAGAGCACTCTCACAAAGTGTAATAAATAGGTGTGGATTAGTAAAGAGAAGAAGTTTTTTTTTTTTTTTTTTTTTTTTTTTTTTTTTTTTTTTTTTTTTTTTTATAAATAGGGAGAAGAAAAGTTTAAAAGAGAAAAAAAAATGCAAAAAATTAGTGGATTATGTAGTTCAATGATTGAATAGCAAAATTTATTGCATATATATATATATATTGTTTTTTTTAAAGGATGAAAAGAAAATGATGACATGTTCACTAATATGACTTAATAAATACTAATCTTCAGTTTATATATATATATATATATATATAGCCTTGGAAGAAGACAGGAACCAACCCAGGAAAAAAAAGAAAAGAAAAAAAAAAGAGCAGTGAATATATCCGTTAGCAAGGATATACCCACATCAAAGTAAAATATGATTCGATAAAGTCTCGCGAATATTTTATGCGGGGGTTTGACCTTAGGAGTGAAGTTGAAGTACATGTTTTATTGGCTGTGTCAAAGTTATGTCACAGCCTCATGACAGGTAAAGAGTAAAGACACAAACCATTATTTATTATTATTGGGCTTTGAAAAATGAGGAAAAGAAGAAGATTATCGAGACAAATTTGAAGAGAAGCATGTTACGCTGTTTGAAGCGTCAAACACGTGCGGTGTATGTTATTGGGCCGAGTAGACCTCTTCCCTGCATAAATAAATAAGTAAATATATATATATATATATATATATATATATATATATGAGATGAGTTCAAGTTATACATGGTGTAACTTCATAAGAATTACACATTTTTTGGACCATTAATTTGTATTAGATCTAAAGGTGAAAAAAACACTCATAGTCATGTATTTATTGTTCCCTAGAAATTAGTAACTAAGTCATTAATTCTTCTTATTAAAAATAGAAAAATTAAAAATAGCATTAACTCTGTGCTCTCATCATTATCTTCATCTTCTCTCCCTCTCTCACATGGTCTTGAAAAGGAGTAAAGTAGCTAACATTCGTATGACATAGTGATTGAAAAGGAGTAAAGTAATGTTGCAAGGAGAGGTCAGTTGTGATGTTTTTGTGGGGAAAATTGTTTTTATACCCTGTGAAATTACTGGACCAAAAATACACTAAAAAATTACATAAACGATTTATAATTAATAAAAAATGATTACAAGATTAGACCATACAAATAGCTCCGCCTTGTTTGAAAAAAATGATTTTCTACGGACTTTTTTTTTTCTTCAGTTTTTAGATTATATAAACGATTGAAAGAAATCCAAGGAAACAATGATTTGGATTTTTCTTTATCCCCCTGCTTTGTGTGCCTTACGGCCTGAACTATTTTTGTCCATACACCATAACACTATTATTATTATCATCTACTAAAATAGGATTAAAGCATTTGGGCAGAAACGTTCTTTAGGAAGAAAGGTAGCATGCTAATTAAGGTGGCCTGTATAATAATAATAATAATAATGAATATTTGAGGTTAGCCTGACAACTTTGTGTTTCTTGTTCTAGAGCGATTTGTCTTAGATCTTAGTTGGGTATACAATTTAACAACTGTATAATTAAAGGTTGCTTGAAAGTACATAGAACACAAAGACTATGTGAGAAAGGGAGAGAAGATGAAGAAAATTTCTAGGGAACAATTGTTAAAACACCAATTAAAAAAATAAAGGAAAAACTAAATATGAAATGGGTGATTTTTGTGAAAAATATGGTTTGCCCCCTATTGCTCCTTCCAGGCAAAAGGGTAAAAAACATGATAAATCTCACAAAAATTATAGCCATAAAAAACATAAAAAATACAGAACTAATTTTAATGATTTTTATGCTAAAAAGAAAAATGTTTCTAAAAAATATGATAAACAAAGATCAGGTAAAGGTAAATGTTTTAACTGTGGTAAACCTGGACATTTTAGTAAATATTGTAAACAAAAACCTGGTAAGTTAAAGAATAAGTTTAACCTGTTAAATATTGATGATAAAGATCAAGAAGAATTATTCAGAATCCTTGAATCAAACAATTCGTCTGATTCTTTGGAAGATGATTTTTCTTCTTCTACTGATTCTTGCTAGCAATCTGTTGATGATTCCTCTGATTCACCAAATATTAAAATTGGTTGTAGAGATTCCTGTTGTAATGTTATTAAATTTGTTAATGTTCTCACTAAAGGTGAAGAAAATGAAAGTCTATTGATTAAATTGATAAATCAAATTGAAAACCCTGAACTACAAAAAGAATATTTGGATAAGTTTAAGAAAAACCTGATAAAAAATGAAACTGGTAAAAAACTTAAATCAACGATAAGTTTTGAGGAAACTTTGGAAATATTTAATAAGAAGATATCCAAAGATTTAACTATTAATGATTTACAACATGAAATTAATATTGTTAAACAAGAGATAAGTGAATTAAAACATGAATTTAAAAACATTAAAAGTGATAATCATAATCTTAAACAAGAACTGTTAATGTTAAAAATTGATAAAAAACTTGACAAATCTGATAATGAACAAGATAAACAAGATGAGCTCACAGATGGAGATAAATCTAGTCAACAAGCTCTTCTTTCTGACAAAGGTATTGCTGATGTTTTCACTGATTCTCAACTTAATCTTGTTAATAAAGTGCTTCCTCCAAAATGGTTCACAAAAGTTAAAATTGTTGTTTCACAAGATTATCATTTCACTGTCATTGCTATGATTGATTCTGGTGCGGATATGAACTGTATCCAAGAAGGATTGATTCCTTCAAAATATTTTGAAAAATCAACTGAAAGATTGGTTTCTGCTAATGGTACTCAAATGAAAATTAAATATGAATTGAATAATACTCATGTTTGCCATGATAATGTTTGTTTCTAGATTCCTTTTGTTCTTGTTAAAAACATGACTGATAAAGTGATTCTTGGTCTACCATTTATAAATGCTTTGTATCCTTTTCTTGCTGAGCATGATGGAATTACTATTGATCATTTTGGACAGAAAGTAAAATTCAAATTTGCTTCAAAGTTTGAGATTGATACTGATGATGCTTTAAATCTGATTCATGCTTTTTGGCATAGAAGTAAACATATTGTTGACTGGCCTTATGTTAAAGACTTTGATAAAAAGAATATCCCTACTAAAGCTTGTCCTATTGTTGAAACTGTTGAATGCGAGAAAGAAATCAATGATTTGTTTCAGAATAGACACATTATTAACTTGTCTAACATTAAAACTTATCCTGCTGATGAACTTATACAAGAACCAAGGATGAGTTTTTGCCAATATTTCATAGATGCTTTTGAAGGTAATACTCATAGTACTAAATTGCTAACTATTACTAATTACCCTAATATTCTCAATGATTCTTTGCAGGAATTGAGCAATGCTGCATGGATAAATACCACTAATAAGTGGAATAATAATAATACTTATACCACTAATAAGTGGATTATTATGGCTTCCTCAGCAGAGTGGAAGAAATGCTTCATCCCAGTTCACGGTTTTCACGGTCCGACCTCCCGGTCCGGTCCGGTTCTGAGAACTATGCATTGCTTAACTCTTTGGCAAAGAGGATATCCATTCAAAGGATAAAATGACTATAATGGGCACTGATTATGCTAAATTGAGTCTTAAGACCCAATCTATGTTAATAAGTGCTATTGCCAACTTGCCAATAGATATACAATCCCGTATTTTGAAAAGCAAGGCTATGTTTAGATCTTTTAACCTATGGTTTAAATATTTCAAAAAAATTGTTACTGCTACTATTCCTGATCTTGATGAATTAGATGAAGCTGATAATGTATTTATTCAACTGGAATGGGAAGAACACTTTGGGAGTACTCTCAAAGTTTATGAAAAGAAACACCAATTTCCTGGTCTTCTAATTAATTATGATGATGGTTCATATGTTGCTGATGATTCAGATGATGATGATGATAGGGATCCTAACTGGCTTTCCCAAATGTTTGAATATGGCTTTATCAGGTTCATAAAATTAACTAGCCATTACCAAGCTAGCCAGCTTTCACAGATTATTCAGAATGCTATTAAAGGATTTAAAAGTTAAAACTAAGGGTACTTCTACAAGTACTGCTTGCACTATTTCAAGAAATGAAAAAGAAATTATTTCTGAAGAAAATACAGATTCTGATAATGTATCTTTTGTTTCTGCAAAAAAGGTTTTTGATGATGATTTACCAGAAATTAAAAGATTTGTTGGAAATTCCAAACCTATGTCTTTTACAAAAAGTTGGTATTCAAAACCTACTCCTCCTAATATGCAGTTTGAAGAAAGACATTTTCAAACTCAATTCTCTATTTCTGTTGATAAGATTTATGAATGGAATATTGATGGTTTGTCTGAACAAGAAATCATTAATAAAATGGGTCACATGTCTATGGTTGGAATTGTTTATGTTAATAACCATAATCTTGATCACCTTGGAATTGTTGACCTTCTTGCTACTAGTTTTTCCGGTACTCTTTGTGGATGGTGGGATTCATATCTCACAGAAGATTCCAGAGAATCTATTAAACATGCTGTTAAGAAGAATGATGAAGGTTTGCCTATTTGTGATGAAAGTATTGGTCTAGGTATTCCTGATGGTGTCAATACCTTGATTTATACTATTATCAAACATTTTGTTGGTACTCCATCTAATATTTTGTCTCGAATTTCTGATCTTTTGAATAATTTGAGATGTCCTACTTTGTCTAATTACAAATGGTACCAAGATGTTTTCCTTTCTAGAGTAATGCATCAGAAAGATTGTTACAAGCCTTATTGCAAAGAAAAGTTTATTGATGGTCTGCCTCCTATCTTTGCACATAAGGTAAAACAAGAATTAATTGGTAAAAATGATTCCATTGATTATGATAATTTAACTTATGGTGATATTCTAAGCACTATTAAAAAACTTGGTATTAATATGTGCAATGATGAAAAATTGGTAAAACACCAATTAAAAAATAAAAGAAAAGCTAAATATGAAATGGGTAATTTTTGTGAACAATATAGTTTGCCCCCTATTACTCATTTTAGGCAAAAGGGTAAAAAACATGATAAATCTCACAAAAATTATAGCCATAAAAAACATAAAAAATACAGAACTAATTTTAATGATTTTTATGCTAAAAAGAAAAATGTTTCTAAAAAATATGATTAACAAAGATTAGGTAAAGGTAAATTTTTTAACTGTGGTAAACCTGGACATTTTAGTAAAGATTGTAAACAAAAACCTGATAAGTTAAAGAATAAGTTTAACCTGTTAAATATTGATGATAAATATCAAGAAGAATTATTCAGAATCCTTGAATCAAACAATTTGTCTGATTCTTTGGAAGATGATTTTTCTTCTCCAACTGATTCTTGCTATCAATCTGTTGATGATTCCTCTGATTCACCAAATATTAAAATTGATTGTAGTGATTCCTATTGTAATGTTATTAAATCTGTTAATGTTCTCACTAAAGGTGAAGAAAATGAAAGTCTATTGATTAAATTGATAAATCAAATTGAAAACCCTGAACTACAAAAAGAATATTTGGATAAGTTTAAGAAAAACCCGATAAAAGATGAAACTAGTAAAAAACTTAAATCAACAATAAGTTTTGAAGAAACTTTGGAAATATTTAATAAAAAGAAATCCAAAGATTTAACTGTTAATGATTTACAACATGAAATTAATATTGTTAAACAAGAGATAAGAATTAAAACACGAATTTAAAAACATTAAAAGTGATAATCATAATCTTAAACAAGAATTGTTAATGTTAAAAATTGATATAAAAACTTGACAAATTTGATAATGAACAAGATAAACAAGATGAGCTCAAAGATGGAGATGAATCCAGTCAACAAGCTCTTCTTTCTGATAAAGGTATTGCTAATGTTTTCACTGATTCTCAACTTAATCTTGTTAATAAAGTGCTTCCTCCAAAATGGTTCACAAAAGTTAAAATTGTTGTTTCATATGATTATCATTTCACTGTCATTGCTATGATTGATTTTGGTGCGGATATGAACTGTATCCAAGAAGGATTGATTCCTTTAAAATATTTTGAAAAATCAACTGAAAGATTGGTTTCTACTAATGGTACTCAAATGAAGATTAAAAATGAATTGAATAATGCTCATGTTTGCCATGATAATGTCTGTTTCAAGATTCCTTATGTTCTTGTTAAAAACATGACTGATAAAGTGATTCTTGGTTTGCCATTTATAAATGCTTTGTATCCCTTTCTTGTTGAACATGATGGGATTACTATTGATCATTTTGGACAGAAAGTAAAATTCAAATTTGCTTCAAAGTTTGAAATTGATATTGATGATGCTTCAAATTTGATTCACGCTAAAATAAAACATTTTAACTTCCTTCAGCAAGAAGTTAGATACAAGAAAATTGCTGAACAACTTTCTGATAAATTGTTGCAATAAAAAATTGATAATTTTCAAAAAACTCTGATTAATGATACTTGCTCCGATGATCCTAAAGCTTTCGGCCTAAGAAAAGATTGTATCAATTTGCATAAGAAAAGACATATTGCTAACCTGTCTCATGATTTTCTTACTAATGTGCTTATTCAAGAATCAAGAATGGGTTTTTGCCAATATTTCATAGATGCTTTTGAATGTAACACTCATAGTGCCAAACTGCTAACTATTGCCAAATATCTTAATATTCTCAATGATTCTTTGTAGGAATCGGGCAATGATGCGTGGATAAATACCGCTAATAAGTAGAATAATAATAATATTTATACTTATACCACTAGTAAGTGGATTATTATGGCTTTCTCGGCAGAGAGGAAAAACAAGGGAAAAGCTCCTGCTCAGGACTATTCTTAAAACAAAAGGCTCCCAGCGGGACAACCTTTTCAAATGCATGAAGGCGCATCTTCTAGGGTAAATCCAGCAGATCAACATCCCTTCAGGAATTTGTCCCGGCAGAGGTGACATATTCCAGTGGTGATTTGGTAATTGCTTTGTAAGAAGTTTTGTCTAGAAGATTACAATTCCATAATGGAACCTATTCAGAACTACCAGATTCCATCAAATCTATTCTTGATAACCTTCAAGCTGCTTTTACTAGAAACCACTGTAACCTATTTCAAAAAACCCTCCAAGCACTCAAAATTCACCTTGTTAACCTTACTGCTCAAAATGAGGCTTATATGAGCCATTATGCCAACCTTGTTTAGAAAACAACCCTGTTTTAGAAAATGACCTTGTTTCAGAAAATAACATTGTTTCGGAAAATGAGGCTCTTAGAATCCATCTTGAAGCCTACATTAGTAAACTCTATGGCAAAGAGGATATCCATTCAAAGGATAAAATGACTATAATGGGCACTGATTATACTAGATTGTGTCTTAAGACCCAATCTATGTTAAGAAGTGCTATTGCCAACTTGCCAACATATAAACAATCCCGTATTCTGAAAAGCAAGGCTATGTTTAGGTCTTTTGACCTATGGTTCAAATATTTCATAAAAATTGTTATAGCTACTATTCCTGATCTTGATGAATTAGATGAAGCTGATAATGTACTTATTCAACTGGAATGGGAAGAACACTTTGGGAGTACTCTCAAAGTGTATGAAAAGAAACACCCATTTCCTGGTCTTCTAATTAATTATAATGATGGTTCATATGTTGCTGATGATTCAGATGATGATGATGATGATAGGGATCCTAACTGGCTTTCCCAAATGTTTGAATATGGCTTTATCAGGTTCATAAAATTAACTAGCCATTACCAAGCTAGCCAGCTTCCACAGATTACTCAGAATGCTATTAAAGGATTTAAAAGTCCTTTTGTTTCCATCAGATGTTGAAGCACTTTGCCAAAATGGGAAAGAGACAACTGGATGAATATCCAGCCATCAAAGCATCTCATTCTCATTAATGGACACACTCGTCAAGGTCCATGGTTTGAAGGAAATTCTCACTTGTCCTTTAATGATCCTTATGCTCTTGCAGAATGTTGGAGAAATTATTTTAATAACCAAATTATTGATGTTGCTCAGAATGTATGGAAAGATTATCATTTCATAGGAAGCATAGATAGAATCTCTGTTTTTGGTCCCAGACCTTATGCTGATGCCATTGCTCATTTGCAGATAGCTGATCATTGTAATCCAAGAAGTCTTCTCGTCTCTGGGAAAACTCTAGTGTTTGAGCCACTTTTATATTATGGATTCTGTAATCAATATGCTATTTACCATGAGCATGAATGTGATGATGATTCTCCACGAGATCCTTTTGATGGTTATCCATCCGATGCTTCTTTTACTGATTAATAAGTGGCACTGTTATTGCTATAGCACTACTGTTCTAAGATTCTCGTGAGTCTATTGGTTCCCACTGATAAAGTTATTTTCCAATGCTACTCCTATAGCTAGAAATTGTTTGGTCAAGATACTCCGGATCTAGCAGTTGACTGATGGTTAATTTTCCCTATTTGTCTGGCCTGCACAATGGCCAAAATGCTATAATGTCTACTCCTTGGTAAAGCTCCTACACCACTACTCCACCACATGCGTAAATGATGATATTCAAAGAGTTTCTTTTGGCTTTTAGTCATTTCAAAGTCAGATAGATTCTTTTGGTCTTTTGGCCATTCTAAAGATTACTATTACTCCATGCGTAAAGGAAGTCATTTTAAAGTCTTCTACATGATAGTGTTTTGGATATTCTTTTGGCCTTTTGCCTTTTCAAGCTTTCTTTGTTTTGGAGAATCAGACAAGGCCCCAATTATTGAAGATTTTAAGTCAAAAAGATGAAAAAAGCACTGTTCACAGATTACTGTTCATGAATTACTGTTCACAAATTATTGTTCACTGATTACTATTTATAATCATTGTTCACTTTTACTGTTCATGACACTGTTCACTCCGAAATTTTACCTATTTAAGGGGGGTTGTCCCTTAAGTTTAGAATAGAATTCTCTTCTTAGAAAACCTTCTTTCTTTTAGAAGCTTTCCTTTGAGTTAGAGAGTTCCTACTACCTTGTTCCTACTACTACTACCATCCCTACAATCCTTGTAACTAGGACTAGTTCAAGCTTTGTAACTGTTAATCTGTATTGTTGAGATCTTGTAACTACTACTACTGTAAGTGTTTGTTCTACTTTCAATAACAAGTATTTTCAGCTTTGTGTTGTTACTATAAACTGTTCTGATATACTGTTGGCCGGTGCTACCGCCTTATATTTACTTTAATTATAACTGTTGCTACCACCATCTTGGACGGTTTTAAATTGCTTTCATTTACTTTGAATTATTTTGTTATATATACTGTTTGGCTGGTTCTACCGCCTTACTATTGTTTTAAATTACTTTGATTATAACTACAACATTATACTATGCATCCATCTTTTCAGCTATGAGTCCCTTCCCCTATTTGGTATCTCACACACACACACACACACATATATAGTTAAAAAATAACATATATTAATACGTTCTCATTAACATATAATAATATTTGATATTATTGTAATCGAAGGGATTTAGAGTACTTGTAATAATTTTAGACAAATATTTATGATGAAATATTTTATTATAAAATATATATACATATATCATACATTTATTTTGATGTACCATATATTATATTTTTTATATTTTAATATATTAATATTAAAATATATTATATATAAATATAATGATTAAGAAGTGAAAATTGATGTACATATTATATAATCTATATTAATACATTATATATAAATATGTGATTACTTCAATATCGATGTACTTAATGAATGTTTATAAATTATAATAAACATTATAATAGATCAAATCATAATTAATTAAAAAGATAACATATAAACAATATATCAAACCTATGATATGTATATTATTTTACATAATTAATATTATGTAAACATATATTATTTAATATGTAAAATAATATATGATATATTGCACAAAAATAATATACGATTATTATTATTTATAATATTAATTAATTAAATTAAATTATTTAATTAATGTTTAACATGTTATTCTTTATCATCAGATCAAAACACCAATTAGTTTTTGCTGTAGATGGGGATTGAATCTTAGATCTCTTATTCAATCATCATAGACTTTACTAGTTGAGCTAAAACTACTAAATATACTTAAATATAATAATAAGGTTTTAGAAAGTTGTACATAAAAACATAAACTCAAAAATTAAAATTATTTGTTTAAAAAGTTATAAGAAAAAATTGTTGCTAAAAAGGAACTTTGTGATAGGCAATAAGAGTCATTATTTGTAGTGAATTTCACACAAACCTATTACCTAAACTTATCATGTTAGATGAAAGGCTTAAAGATATGTTATTAACCAATGTACTAGGTTATAACTCGTGCTTATGCACGAAAGCATTCAATTATAGTGATGATGAGATGATTTTACTTAGGTGAGTGAATGACTTATTTTTGACATTAAAATTAAGAAAATTAAAATAAACTCTTGTCAAAATATGTACTAAACTGTGGCACATGTGCACAGGGTCAAAGCTGTGTATGCATGGTTAAGACCTGCGCACGCAAGTGCGCGTACACGTATGCATGAAGGGAGGCAGAACCGATATCCTTTTCCTATTTGAAGTGTGATTCCTTCGCCAAAACCTCTCCTTGGTTCCTATAGCTTAAGGGACTACTTAAGACACACTCAAACTCAGATTTTCAAGCGTCAAAGATTAAGGAAAGCAAAATTACATAGAATTGTGGAATTATCCCTATGAGTTGTAAGTTAAGTACATGTCCTAAATTAAAGCATAAATGTAAAAGATGTTCTTAAATACAACCCAATGTCCCAAATAAAAATAAAATGCAGAAATACATGCTAATAAAAAAAAGAAAAAGAAAAGAGAAATATGCTATGTGTTTGTGTATGTTTGTTTATCTGTTTGTCTGTAGGATCACCGGAAGCACCTTTTCCTTGGCTGGTAGCTAGGAGTTGCCTCTGAATCGCCACCACCATCACCATCATCATTATCATCACCACTTGGGTATGCAAACCCTCTAGGGCTAAAGATTTGCAAAGAGTACTCCGCCATCTCTTGCTTGAGGTTCCTCGTAAGCCAATATGGACGCAACGGAGGAGTGTTGGAATCGCACTTGTCGACACTCGACCTCGATCAGCTAGCGGAAAGACCACGCCTTCGTTCGACCACCTGCCGTGGCAATAGCTCCCACGTGTGTGGGGCCCATTGGAGGGACCCACTCAATGATCAGTGTGCGTGTGTTCACGCGGGGCTTTGGTTGCTCTCTCTCTCAGTGGAGGAAGGTAGGTCTACCTTTGGCATTATAGCAGAAAGCTGGGCCAAATTTAGGTGATTACCAAAGGTGAGTGGAGTCGCCACTAATCATTAGGTTTTTCTAAGGTGTGATTGGTCACCTATTTCTAGTTGATTTTTTTACCGATCCTAGGTTAAGAAAAATGGCATTTTTCCTAATCTAACGTGGATGGAAAAAAATCTTGATTCTTAGGTTTGGAAGTTTGGTTACGTGTGGGGAAGCTGATAGGCACCCTACAACGCCTGTCCAAGGACAATCATTTGTTTTGATAAAACCTTAATTTTTGGAAATTGGTAGTAAAAACATGATTTTGGCTTATATCTACACGCTCTTGTCTACACCCCTTTTTGCTTACGCCTGGGAGACTATGCCCTAGCTCCAAGCATCCTCACTCCATGTGTGTACATGCAAAGAAAAAGACAAGAAACCGGCAGAAAAGCAATGGAAGGAAAAGATCCAAAGAGCGTATGAAAAGGCATAAAACAAATGAGCGTGATAGACATGGCTAGCATAGCAAGAAAGCAAGAAAACAAGTGAAAAGCAAACAAGTAAGAAAAAGGACAAAAGGCGGTGTCTGCAAAGGACAAATATAGGTTTGGATCAAATATCCATAACTTCATTGTGTTGAAGCATGGACGACACACTAGCAAGCAAGAATCATGAATGGACATGTAAGCAAGCGTGTAAATATGCATATAAAGCCAACGGTTGGCACAAACAAGCATGGCAGCATATCATCGCATTGAGCGGAAAAGGGAAAAGGTATGCATGAAGCAACCAGCATCATGGCAATGCGTCCCAAGTGGTTGCATCCAAACAGGGCCTTATGGATGTCGGATGTAACCACACAACCACATGCTCGCTAAGGGCATTAAGCATGGCAAAGCCTCGAACAAGAAAGGCTAACATAAGCATAAAGCATAGAAGCAAGCAAACATAGACATGGAAATAGGATGATCCAAACCCTTTGATATGGGCCAAGGTGTATGGACGATGACAAAGACCATAGGGTCTAGATCAAGTCCTAACCATTAGGCCAAAACACATGAAAGAAAGATAAAGTGACAAAAGGGCCACAATGACATGACAAACATAGTCTAGGTCTAGGCACATGAACGTGGCATAGAGCACATAAGCACATGGAAAGCTAGCATAAAGCATGTAGAGAGCATAGATCCAAGCACACAAGCATGTGAAAACATAGATCTAGACATATATGCATAGAAACATGCATGCAAACATGTAGAAACTAGCACAAAGACATGGTAGAACATGGATCCAACAATACAAGCATGTGAAGACTTGGATATAGATATAGGAGCATAAAACGTGCATTCAAACATGTAGATCTAAGCAAGACATAACCATAGATATGATATCAAGCATGTGAGCATGTATCCCTAACATCAACATAGAGCAAAAAGGGGAACAAAACATAGAAAAACATGGCATAAAACCCTATGAATGTAGATCTAAACATATGAAATGTGGGAATGTTACACAAATAAAGTAAGAAACATGCTAAAGAAAGCAATAAATCATGTTATTCAACCAAAAAGAGCAAGATAAATGCTAGGAAAAGATTTAGAAGGTTAGAGGTGGATGATAGCTAAAAAAGCTACATCCACACCCCTAAACCCCAAATCCAAAGTATAGAACCAAGGGAGGGAAGATTGGGTATAAGAACAATACCTTGTGTTGTTGGTGAAGAGAGAAGAATCAAGAGGCTTTGATGTGTTTTTTTAGGTGTTTTGTGTGTCTTTTTTGGTGTTTGGAAGAGAGAAAAATGTGTAGAGAAACTAGGTAGAGAGCAAAAATTCAAAAAAATGTCTTCCTCTCTTGGTTTGAAGGGTGCCCGGGGCTATTTATAGCCCCGACATGCATTACGAGGCAACGGCCCTTATAGGGCCACCGGCCTTAAACTTCCTCTGATCAGGTTGATCTTGATGCTTTTGGTAAGGTCTTGACTTCTTGTTTCTGAAAATGTATGGAACTTGAAAATCCAACAGTCGGATCAAAAGTTATGGCTCTTGGAAGTTTATGGTTCATCGATCGGTGTGTCATCCCGGTTTTCGTGATGTCTCGACTGTTCTAACTCCGATTTCGACCTATGAATAGTCGTTGGAATGAGAATTTGATCATCTTCACAATGGTGTTGGTTTCAACCCATTCTGACAATTAGATCAAAATTAGGGATTTTGGACTCACCCAAGAACGATTTCGTGTCAAAGTTAGTCAAACTTGGTCAAAGTTGTTAAAAATCTCTGAGAATCTCGAGTTTGATGTAAAACTATGAAAAATGTTGTTTTGTGAGAGTTTGGACCTTGTTTGGCCTTCGGTCAAACCTAGGGCTGAATAGGGGCATTTTGGTCATTTTAGTTGAAAAAGGCACTTCCGGTGCTCCGATGCTCGAATGGGTTACGCCAAGTCATTTTGGATGCTTTTGTAGATCCATGGAGAGAAAATGATATTTTTGGATTTTTTGGGGTCTCGCACGCAAATCTAGGCTGACAAAATATGGTATCAACACCACCTAGTTTTTGCAATGGTCTAAGAACCATATATATAGCGTTCTCTTGGGGAAGGACCATTATTCTTACTACTAGATATATGGGTTCGGAGTTTAGGTACATTCTTAGGAAGGTGTTAGGCACTCAAGACCGCCCAATCCTAAGGTTAGCTTCCCATCATTGTGTTTTACGTCTTAACCTCAATAAAATCATGTTCAATACTTGTATTCTAAACTCACACACACACTAGCATTCATCTAAGCATACAACATGGCATCATTCATCCCAAAACACATACACATCCATCCATAAAGCATAAGAAACCAAACCCACACATATACAACCCTAGCATTCATATAATCATGGCATCAAGGCATTCATCACATTACAAACCCTAAACCCACATCTAAGCATGCTCCATCACAAACTCCATCATATTATACCAAGGCAGCAAAGTAGACATGGCGAGCAAACATAGATCATCACATGTATTCCAAACTTTTAGACATGAAATCACACATCAAACAAGCATATTCATCTCTATCATCAAAGCAAGACTATATCACAGATGCGTGGGTTTCTAATGCATGACTTACCTTTTACTTACCTTACAGCAACTAAGCACCTATGGCATTATGCATGAGCATATGAATACATGATCATGGCATTGAAACAAAGCAAACACAAGATGGACACTAATTCTAACATGTGATAGCAAACACGCAAATAACACGTGAAACAGAGACTTAGGAAGCATAAAAAACATGGAAAGAAGCTAAACACACAAACTTAAGAAAGTAGAAGAAAAACTAAAGGAAACAAAAATTAGGGTTTTTGGGTAGCGGTTTGCGCATGCAAGAATAAGCCCGTGTGCGCATAATCAAGCCTGTGCAAAATTATGCGTACGCAGGTTCTTTCCCTGAAACCCTAAAAATACCAAAAACAAGGCAGAACCTTAAAACTAGAATTCTAACAACCTAACATGCATTTTAAACATACAAACATACAAACCTAAACTAAACATTTTAAAACATATTATAACAAACAAACAAAGCAAACAAAAAGATTTAAAAGCAGAAAATGGAAGAAAGGGAAAAGAAAAGTTTAAACTAGAAACCTCACACAACAGCTTTCCAAGCTTTATTTTCATCATTCCCCTCAGTCAAATCTATTCATAAACTAATAAGAAAGTGATTAGCAACGTTAAACTAAAAGGATTGGGGCCAGAAAAGGTCCCAATTAAACAAAATTGACTTGAGGGTGTTTTGTGAAAAGCTCCCTTTTGATTCAGTATTTTCTAGTGAGTCTTGTATTTTTCATGTGGGATTTCTGTGTGTCTTGAAAATGTACCATATATGGCTTTTTATAGTGGAAAAAATGGGGTTTGGAACAGCTCCCAGACGATGTGAGATTCATTCCAAACCTCTGCCATTATTGCAGAAAACTTGTCTTTTTTATGTCTCTAAAATCCTAGCTGCGTACGCAGGAGTATGCCTGCATATGCATGCTTTGGTCCACGTACGCAGGTTGCTACCCACGTATGTGGGCTGAGGGCCTCTTTGGTCATTTATTTCCAAAAATAGATTTTTGCTCATTTAAAAAGTTATATTTTCCATTTTAACACTCCTCAAGTCAATTTGATATTTGATTGGACTCTAAATTGGCCTTGGGCCTTAGAGTTCGAGCATCATCGGGGAACTTGGGCCTAAATCGTAAATGGTACAAAATGCAGTGTCTACAACCAAACCAACTCCTCATACTCCTGAATAGTGGGCTGAATTTTGAAGGAAAAGGTGTTAGAACAAGTGTCAGGATGTAAGAATAAAAAGGAAATGAGACAAGAATGAAGAAGAGCTCACCGCTCATGTACCCTCAGGAAAAAGGTAGCCTATGACATTTGTGTTCCGGTCCACCGTACACTCATGAGCGAAACCATTAGGACCATAAACATAGACTGACCATGGTAAGCGAGGAGGGTCACTGGGAACACTTGCAGCAGGGCCAGCGTAACATAAGTGTCCCATGTGAACATCATTGTGTGAAGTAATGCAAAGGAAGAAAGGAAATAAATGAGAAGGGAAAACACATACCGTAGGAGTGAAGGAAGGCATGAGACGGGTAACTCCTAGCAGTCTAGCTTATCTAAAACCTGTTGGGTATAGGGGATGCCATTCCTACACAAATGGTATTTGTCATGGAAAGCGGGGCAAGCATGAACATCGGAGGATCCGTTGGAGCCTGTAGGGCATTCTCGCCCATTTACTGGCAACGTACACTCTCAAGCCAACACCCTCGAAGGCTGAGTAATCCCGGAGATGACAGTAGCGGCCGCCTCGAAGTTCGGATTTGCAACAACAGGAACACCCGCCCAAGGATTCCAGTTGACCTGTAGCAACACATAGGGTTAAAGAAGAAAAACCCTAAGAGACATGTAAAAGAAATCGAGAAAGGCACTAAAATCCTAACTCACCTCATCAAAAAATAGCCCATTAAAATGAGCCTTGACTGAAAAGAAGCTCTTCAGATCTACATTCACACAGCGGGTAATGAAATCGTATTGAACGGCCCAACACTGGAGGAAAAAAGAATGGATATAGTTCAAAAATGATAGTTACAAAATGACAACTTGCAAGATGACAATTTGTAAAATAAATGGGTACAATTTACAAGAAGGTAGTTTGCAAGGTGCAGGTATGAATAGAGAAGGACAGTTACAAGATGACAATTTACAAGATGACAATTTGCAAGATGAATGGATACAATTTACAAGATGACAATTTGCAAGATGAATGGATATAGTTTACAAGATGACATCGTTTACAATATGACAGTTTGCAAGATGAATGGATACTGTTTACAAGATGACAGTTTGGAGGGAATAGATATGAACAGGTATGAACAGTTTGCAAAATGATAGTTTACAAGATGGAAACTTGAATATAGTTGGCAAGAGCATGATGCACGGTTTAGCCTAATGACATACAGGTGAGAAATACAAGAGCTACAAAAGAAAGGGAAAATAAACTAAGTTTGAGGAGCTACCAAGGCCCCACTAGCTGACGCAAAGTCCCCCAGCTGAGCATGTCCAAGGAGGAGTACAGATAGGCAAGACATGCCTACCCCCAGTTGGCATTTCGAGCCCTTTCAAAGTCCTAAAAGAGGGCTAACCACCTCAAAGACATTGTCTGCCTCCGTTGGTGAAGAGGTATGCCTTTAGGAGGTATAGCAAGAAGGCCCAAGCCATCTTGGCACAGTTTTCAGGAATCTCATGTGGAAGGACTCGGTAGTCTGGCTCAATGTCAAAATAGCGAATGGTATTCGATGGGTAACACCTTCTAAGCAAGTCTATGTCCAGCTACACGCCCAACTTACCCTCCAAGTTTATGATAGCTCCATTGCACCTAAGGCCGTTCATATGGTGGAAGTCATGGGGAGTCACAGTCATCTCCCTATTAGCAATGTGGAAGGGGTGGGTAGTGTCCCACCACCTCTTAGCTAAAGTATGCACCAGAATGGCACTGGCAGACCTTTCCAATAGCAAATGAATAATCAGCATGAATGTAGGCCCTTGTTTTGGCAGTACGGACCCTATACCATGCCGCCATGTGATTGGTGCTTTCCTTGCCTAAAAATGGGGACAAAGCCTGCAAAAGGATGAAGAAATGGTGTTAGATTTGCATTTGAATAAGAAACAGATGAAGCAGGTTTTAAAAATAGGGTTTTTGACTAGAGAAATGTGCACGCAGCCTTATGTCTACATATGTAGGCACCGGGAGCGCGTATGCAAGTTGGAAACTGCGTACGCATGGACTCAAGAACAGATATGCGTAAGCATGAACAGGTCCACGTACGCATAAAAGTTGGCCATGCATGCATGAATGCATGCTGCGTACGCAAGCTCGAGTTCGTGCACGCATGAACACGGACAATGGGTCGTTCTTTGACATTTTCGAGCACGCTTTAATCAAAACTCTTCCTAAACATATTCCTACCCCTCCTAAGGTATCAGGTTTTAATCTAAACCCATCCCATAGCGAAACCCAAGCATTTACATGTCCAAAAACATATTAAAACATAAGATCAAATGAAAACTTGAAAATGAGAAAAGTTTGAAAAAGTCATGGATCTGGTCCTTGCAGCCTTTGAAAGATGATCTTGTGGTTTATACGTCAATAGAGGGGACTCACTCAGCTTCACTGCTCCATTCTAATGTGTGAGGTTGAAGGCATCACTAGAGAGGAAATAGGAAGTTTTCTTGGACTTGGGTGGCATGGAGAAAATGAAAAAGCTTGGAGAGGGAGAGAGTTTCAGATGAGGAGATTTAAGAGAGAGGAATCAGATTGTGAGAAAGAATGAGAGAAAGACAGGGTTTTGTTGAGAGAAAAGATGGAAGTTAGAGAGTTAGAGAGAATATGAAGAGATCAGGGAGATGAAGAGAATGAAAAGAAAAAGAAATGGTTGGTAACCATTGGAGAAAAATAAAGAGTCGGGAACACATCTGGTGGCTAAACTACATGTAGTTTATATCCCCACTAAACTACGCGTAGTTTAGTAAAAAAAAGCTTCAAATATCCCCAATGGGTTCCTAGAAGGTAGAAAATTAAAAAGAAAATTCAAGATTGCTCCAAAATGATGGAAATACCCTCAGTTGGGTATAGGACACAAAGACCCTCAAAAGCATCCCCAATGAATGGAAAGCATCAAAAGCAACCCTTAGCAGACCAGAAGTTACCAAAGAAACTCCCCTGTGAGTTTAGGTCATCAACCAAATCCCCAGTAAAGTACAGTATCATGGAAGGACTTCCTTGCAGGTTTGAGACACGAAGGCAACCCCTTCGCGAGTTGCGAAGAAATTTCCCCGTGGAGTAGACAAGACCCCCTCATGGGTAGAATTAACACAAGTTCCCCAATGAACCATGAAGAAAAAGAAGAACTTTCCCTAGTGGACCACACGTTACCCAAGACATCCTTGTAGGTCACAATCACTAACACACTTCTCAGCAAATTTCCATACCTATAAGTTACATACCAAGGAGGCTCCCCCATGAGTCACCAAAACCTCTTAGTAGATCATAATCCCAAGTGAGTCTTTCATCGTCCCAATGGATTCTTCACTTGAGACTCCCTCGTGGGTCTGAACACCAAGGCCACTCGTACACATATCCTACAAGAATTAAATATGTAGGCATGGGCCACACACCAGTCATGAAAAGTCAAAATATAGAATTTGTGCTCATATCCTCCATGAATTGAACATGCAGGCACGTCATACAGAATTTGTGCACATATCCCAGGGGAATTGAATATACAGGCACAGTGGAAAAGGTAGAGACAGAGATATAGACCATGTTCACCCCGAGGGAAGAGTTTCATCAGAACATGTAGAGATAGAGATGGAGAAGACATGTAGTACCCAGAGGCGCAAGCCACCCGAAAAAAGTTTGAGGCAAGAGTCTCAAATGGACACTATAGATATATATCCTTTTACGCTAGTAAGAGCACCTTTTTTGTTTGGTTGACTTTTTAAGTGACTCTAGGATAGTGAGTCACTCACCTTCTACTTGCAATTGACAAAATAGGTTCAGGGATAGTGAACTTGTTATTGCTCGTTTCTTGAGCAACAAGGGTGGGAATTCAGATATACGAATCCCATGCAAACCTTCTTGAGCACCCTGCCCCATGTATGCGTGTTTTGTGCCGTGTGCGTGGGTTGGGCTCGAGTTGTACGTCGAAATAAAATTTTTTCTCTTACTCTTTTGATTATGGTAGTGAAGCTCATGAATCGAAAGAAGGGCATCTGTAGAAACTGCATTTTGTACCCCTTACGACTCAGGCCCCTGTTCCCCAATGATGCTGAAATTCTAAGGCCCAAGGTTGGTTTAGGATCCAATCAGATTACAAATTGACTTGAGAGGTGTTCAAATGAAAAATATAACTTTTTATGAGCAAATATATTGATTTTTGAAAAATAAAAGGCCAAGAAAACCCTCGGCCTGCGTACGCAGGCTAGAACCTGCATACGCAGGTCTAATGCATGCATACACAGGCACGAATCTATGCATGCAACTACGGTTTTAGAAACCTATGAAAGACAAGTTTTCTACATTAATGTTGAGGTTTGAAACGAATCCTACATCGTCTGGGAGCCGTTCCAAACCCCTATTTTCTCACTATATGAAGCCATACATGGCACCTGTTCAAAACAAAGAAAATCTTAAGGGAAATCCTAAGATTCACTAGAAATAGTGAATCAAAAAGGGAGTTTTTCACAAAATATCCTCAAGTCAATTTTATTTTGATTAGGACCTTTTCTGGTCTTGATCCTTGAGATTTTAAGTTTACTAATCATTTTTGTTTGGTTGTGCATAGATTTGATTGAGGGAAACGGTCAAAATAAATCTGAAAGAGCTTTTCTTTTGAGGTATATGTTCTAGCCTCTCTTTCTCTCATTTCTTGTTTTAATCATGTTAATCTTGTTTCTGCGCTTTATTTACTTGTTAATATGTTTGTTTAGTTTAGTTCTTTTTATTTCTTGTGTTTAGAAGCATGTAAGGTTGTTAGATTTATTGTTTTAAAGTTTTACTCTGTTTTTGTGTTCTTGTTTTCCGGGTTAGGATTCTTCAGGGCGTGTCTGCGCGTGCATGCTTCTGCATGCATTTGCATGCTCGAAGAATGTGTATGCATACAACTGGCCTGCGTATTCAGGCCTGTGTATGCACACATATACTCGTGCCTAGAAACCCTAATCTGAGTTTTTCTGCTTCTATTTATTTGTTTCTTTTACATAATATGCCTCCATTTTGACCTTCTTGTATGTTTTTTTGAGCCTCTGTTTCTTTGTTTATATGCTTGTTTGCTTTAACATGCTAAATTAGGGTTTCTTTTCTTTTCTTGCTTTAAATACAATGAACATGCATTCATATGTGCATTCATTGATGCATAGGTGTTGAGATGCAGTAAGGTATATGAGGTAAGTCATGCATTCACATAAACATGCACTGGGTATATGTTTGATGATGAATATGACCATGCTTGTTTGAATAATTTGTTCTTGATGCAATCACATGTTTATTGGGATCTTGCCATGTTTGTGATTTTGCCATATATACTTGCTACTTTTTTTTGTTAGCTACTTTGAATGAGATGATTGCCATGATAGATGTATGCTAGGGTTGGTTGATTGCCATGATAGATGAATGTTAGGGTTTGGGATGAAATGCCATGTATGCTTAGATGTATGCTAGTGTGTGTGTGTGTGTGTGTGTTAGTTAAGATGCAATGTTGAATGTTCCTTTAATGGGATTAAGATGGACACAATGAATGGAAGCTAACCCACGGGTCGGGCGGTTTTGGGTGCCTAACAGCTTCCTAAAATCGTACCTAAACTCCAAACTCATACTCCAATAATAAGACTAGTCCTTTCACGTAAGGGCGCTATATTCATGGTTCCTAGACCATAAAACTAGGTGGCGACTTCTTGTGTTTTCTCCACCCCGTTCTACTCCACTGAGGCATACTCCCCAAACCACGCGTTGTGCCCACACCAACCTTTTCATTAAGATGATGCAATCAATGCAGCACACCCAACAACAACTGGTAGAGGGAATTTGTCAGCTAAAGGCTAACAAGTCTAAAGAAGAGGTTAGTTAGCATAACCATAAGAATGTAGCTAACAAAGAGGAAACCCTGAAGGGCAAATGCCCATAAAACATAGAACAGTGCTTTTTGACTATGGCGGATGTCGCGGCATTGTTAGAACAAGAAAAGGCCAAAGTGCCTAAGGAGAGATTTTACTCTATGAGGCCACCATACCCCATATGGTTGCTCGGCAAGTAGTACCCTGATAGAAATGAGCTACCAACTTTCTCACAGTGTAACAGCAGAAAGGGAAGCGCCATTGAGCATGTTAGCAAGTTTATGGATACTATGGGACCATTTGCAGGAAACAAGGACCCGTGCTTACGCGAATTTTCTAAGTCCTTGTATGGCCATGCTTACACTTGATTTACTGGCTTAAAGCCGGGGACCATCCCTTCCTGGGATGACATGGTGGATGTTTTTTATTGTAAATACTTTCATGCAAAGGAAACTATGACACTTGCAACCTTGCAAGGCACAAAGCAGAGGAATGGTGAAGATCTCATAGAATATATCAAGAGGTTCAAGGACATAGCTTTTGATTGCTAGGACCATTATGAAGAAAGAACGCTAGTGGAGATGTGCATAGGAAACATGATTATGGAGTGCCGAGCCATCCTAAAAAATCTGGAGATTTCACAGTTTGCCCAACTATTGCAGTAGGCTAAAAAGACAGCCCAATCAGTTAGGCCTAGCTCTAAAAAGCCAAAGGATTGAAAGTTCACCCCGTAGGCTATGGCAATATCCACAAGTAAGAAAAGAAAGAGGTCAGATGGGAAGGAGTACAAGAGCTAGATGTACTTTTAGACAAATGGATCGTAGATGGGGTCTTCAAGCCCAATCAAGTTTCTAGAGAATCCATTGAAAAGGAACAGAGGGATCTATGTTTTTGCTGACTAAATAACTATGTGCAACATGCTACCACAAGAATGCTGGACGCTCTATTGACTGATTCACCGCAGAACAAGGAGGGGACCCTTGAGTTGACCCAACCAGAAATTTAGAGGAATCCACTCCCTAATCACAAGGGAAAATGAGTAGCAGTATTTATTTGCACTGACCTAGGTGATGAGGAAGATGAATGGCCCTTATTACTGACAGGAGCCATCATGACCTTGCAAAGGAGTTCAGAGTTCAAAAATCTATTTGACCAGCTGGAGCTTATGGCTAATAAGAGAAGAATGGCCACGAAGGCCCTAGTAAGCATCACCTTGAGAGCATGGATCGAGTGCCTTACCACAGAAACTCAGTCTAACCGAACTTTTCTTGAAGACACTTATGAAATCACCTTCAGTGATGAGGACATGGAAGTGAGACACTCAGATCATAAAAGACCTCTTTATCTGGCAGCCTCGATAAATCAAATTCCTATCAAGTGAGCTTTAGTGGATTCGGGCAGTTCAGCAAACTTCATATTGTTCAGCACATTGCAAGCAGTAGGAATACTAAAAAACAAGATCTTGGGTCACCTAATGGAAGTGACAGGATTCAGAGGAAGGGGTGAATATACAACGGGACACATATAACTTTGTCTAAAAGTAGGTCCCATAGCCTTTCAGACTTGCTTCCACGTAGTAAAGATAGAGGTCTCATACCACTACTATTGGACGGCCATGGTTACATAAGCATCGTCTTGTCCCATCAACATACCATTAGTGTGTGAAGGGGAGACTCAATGGCAGGATGATATGAATTGTAGCAAACCCATCCCCTTTTGAGCAAGCGGGAGCCCATTTGGTGGAAACCATGTTTTATGATGAATGGGCTCTATCAAGAGAGAGTTCGGTGTCCAAACTGTCGAGTACCTTCTTGCCTAGGTGGGAGGACGTTGAAAATGATCCAGAGCCTGATTTGAGGGAGTTATTGGAGAGAAAAAGGAAAAGGAAAGAGGCACCAACCGTAGAATTAAACAGTTTACCGCGCTGTGTTAGGGTCAAAACACTTGACGGCAAAATAGTATACAAGTTATGAAGGTGTATGGGGCCCATTTGCAGTATGCGAGAAGGTCCCAGAAGAGGGCCCTAGCATGGGTCCCTAGTATGCTTTGTGGTCTAGGAAGAATCAAAAGAAAAGAATGACAAGAAAGTGGACTAAAGGACGGTCACGAGAGAAGAAACGCAGGTGACGTCTAAAGAGGAGTTAGAAGAAATAGACTTGGGCATAGACACATAGAAACCAAGACCCTTTTCAATCAGTTCAAAATTGTTAGAAGAAGAAAATCGGACCTTTTTCGATTACTGAGAGAGTTCAAAGAGATTTGCATTGGAGTACAGTGAGATGCCTAGGTTAGACCCAAGCTTAGTTGTACATACACTCAATGTAGAGCTTGGGATGAAAATTGAAGGCTATAAAGGATTACGTCCTGATGAAAGGAGAGCTGTACTGTAGAATGCCAGGAGAGATCCTGTCATGATGAGTGGGGCACGAAAAGGCCCAAGGGAAATTGGAAGAAGTGCATAGCAAAACTTGTGGGTTCTGCAATGATGTTAGCTTGAATCATAGGTTGCAGAGGGTAGGCTTCTATTGGCCAAATATGAATAGGAAGGCGGATCAGATTTAGAGCCAATGTGAGGCCTGCTAGCTTGCCATAAATCAAGAAGAGAGTTATGTCGTGTTTATAGTGGAAGATTGGAGGAGCCTGTTTGTGGGATATTTGGCAGATGGAATTTTACCACAGAAGCATGAGGAAAGGTATAAGCTCAGGAAATTGGTGACTCTTTATTTCTTGCACGAAGGAATTTTGTTCAAGAAAGGGTATGATGGAGACCCACTATGGTGTCTAGGACTAGAAGAGGCCAAGGAAATGTTGAAAGAGGTGCACTCAAGCGAATGTGGGGAACATCAAGGGTGAAAGAAACTTTACAGGTGCATCTTGTAGATGGGCTATTACTGGCCCACTATGAAGAGGGATGCAGCAGAATTTGTGAAAAAATGTCATGGCTGCCCAGTGCAAGCCAATTTGATCCACACCCATCCACAGAACTTGTAAAGCATAGTTACTCCATGGCCCTTCTATACATGGGGGCTCAAGTTGGTGGGACTAGTCAATTCCCCCTCCAACGTGCACATCTAGATCGTCGTGGCCACAGAATATTTTATCAAGTAGGTGGAGGCCGTGCCACTTCGCAAAGCCACTAGAGGAGTTATGGCAAACTTTATCAAGGAAAATATAATTGCAAGGTTTGGAGTACCCCACAGAATTATAAATGAAAACGATACTCCTTTTGTAAACAGGGAGGTTAGGAAAATGTTGGAGTATTATCGAGTAAAACATTACCGGTCATCACTGTATTACACACAGGGGAATGAGCAAGCTGAAGCAACAAATAAGATCATCATCAAAATGAGTCAAGAGTACAATGGAGGTTGGGTAACACACTTGGCAGACGCATTATAGGCTTATCGTAGTTCACCTAAGTTTGCCATAGGATTTTCTCCTTTCTCCTTAGTATACGGGATAGAGGCTGTTAGCCTAGCAGAATTGATGATACCCTCCTTGAGGGTTATGCAAATATGAAATGAAGAAAAGGAAAAAGAGGTCTTCAAAGTAGAAAGGTGTAAGGATTTAGAGGGACTAGACTGAATAAGGGAAGAAGCCAAAGAATGCAGTCGCAGATACAAGCAAAGGATAACAATTGGTATTAAAGACAACAGACCATGTCAGAAAAGGATTGGCAAGACCATCCAAGTTCTCGCCAAAGTGAGGGGGACCCTTCATGATAAGGGAAGCTAATGCGAGTGGGTATTATCGCTTAGCCCAAATGGATGGAAAAGATCTTATAGATCCCATTAATGGCAAGTGGCTTAAGTGTTATTACACATAAGAAATGCCATTTTTTTTTCTCTCTCATTTGTATTTCCTTCAAGTGACCACCATTGCAAGGGATGTTGTGTCAAAAGAAAGTAATGTGTTTTCTTTCTTTCTTTTTTCTTTGTAATCGTGTTGAAAGAAAAAAGGCAGAAAGTAATGAAAATTGTACATGAGGTATTAGAAGAAATACGCAATATTATATAGCATGATAAGTGTTGTAGCAGAAGTAGCAATAGATTACAAACCAAAAGCATAAGTCATATTGGACTTATCAAAATAGTTATAAGTGCCAAGTAAAATTAGTGTATTGTAAAAGGAAGAAAGAAAAGGGAGAGATGATAAGCTACAAAATAATAATAAGTGGTTAAGTACATGGCGAATAATCAAAGGCCAGTAATAAGGGTCTTGCCTTGGAAGCAGTTAAAGGTAGTCACACCGGAGAGAAGACGCCCACAATAAGCCTCCAAGTTTGCTATCTCTTTCTTAAAACTTTTGATGTAGGTGTCAATAATATCAGCAATAGGCTGAACCCTCTGCCTGAAGAAGACTCGGGCAATCTCTCACAAGTGCTTCAGAAAGAATCCCACATCAAAATCAACATGGATCAGCTCCTGAATTACGGCCCTCCATTGTAGAATCCTCAGAAATTGTGTCCACAAAGTTATGCTCAATGTCATTCATCACACACCCCAGCAGCTTGAGAAAGTGCTCCATAGTAGAACGACCAAGAGGAAACCTTTGCATGAAGTCTCCATGGCTATGGTAAACTGCCTCCAAGTGCTCTAAACAATCCTAGGGTACCCGGTATCCATAGAAGTTCACATAGGGAGGCCCAATGCCCCAAAAGTCAGCTAGATCAAGATCATTCCTTTCCACCTACTTAAAGCGAATAAATAAGGCAGTAGCCTCATCCATGGGGTTAGGGATAGTGGCAAAACTACCCCTAACCTCAAATGTAACGCTAGGGATCCTCCCAGTAGGTAATTGTTGGAAATCTGGTTTTGCATCTCATACAAAACACACAACGGAAGCAACAATCACGGATCTACTTCATTCATGAGAGATAACATGTAACCTTAAATTCTAGAAAAAAGAATAGAAAGCGTACCTTGATGCAGTGAAATTCAAAACCAAGACTTAAGAATACCTTTAATCTTCATCTCAATTCCACATGGTGCCTAAGATGTGTGGTCTCTTAATTAGTCTTTTGTACATTGATTCTTAAAGAAAATTCTTCTTCTTCTCCTTGTAAAGAAAAACTGATTTCTTTTCTTTTCATCGTACGTACATACTAACTACTTTTGTAGTTCATTTATTTAATAACTCTTATTAAATAAAAACTGATTATCTAATTGGACTAGCTTTTTAGGCCTACGCAATTGGGCTTTTAATTTGTGACTTGAGATGGGACCAAAAGGGAACAAATAAGACTCTAGCTCCAATGGGCCTTGGGCTTTTCTGTCAACTCTTGACAAGTCCAAAGTTACCATTAATTATATTCAATACCACTATAAGAATATAATTGCACTCTAGGCCTTATTAATATATTATATCCCAAGACTTTATTATACATACAACCTCTTCATTAAAATATTCGTAGTAATACAAAGTCATAAATATTGACTGCCACTTTGAAGATTACTACATCTTAATCCTTGAGTACTCGGTTTAATCTTTTATGTTATTCATCATATATTTATGAAATCCAATTTCATAAATATATACTTTAGTAACTCCTTAACAAAGTGGTTGGGCTTAACACTCTGAATAACCAAACCCATTAAACTTATCTCAAGGGAATATTTTATATCTCCATTAAGAGATTATGAATTCCATCTTGAGAATATAGGTTCCATCAACACTAAATGTGGCTACCCAACATACTGTGGTTTTGACCATAACTTATAGATCTCACTCCTGATATATTAAAGCAACCTACACCTCACAATCAGGTCCATTATTCTCTCAGGATTTAGAGTTGATGTAAATAGAAGTTGTGAGATTTATTATTCATTTGACAGTCGTTAGGAGAATAATAAATCTCACAGCGGTCCAGTTCAATATGTCTTAACTCTTAAAACATATCAACATATCAACTAGAAGTTTCTACTTCCATGATCAAGACAAATCATCTTAGTTGATATGTTATAGTCTTCGCAGATGAAATGCCCAATTTCATCACCGACTACGAACTAAAATTCTGAGTTTACAAAGAACTTGCGATTTATCTTCTGTGACTTTTCACATAAATCACATACTATGCATCTCATGGACTAAGATAATGTCCCATTAGTTCATAAATAGATAGTTTCATATAATTAAACAATTTAATTATTTATGACATGCCAATAAATTGGATTTTAGGGCATAAATCCCAATAGTAATGGACCTAAGAATAAATATTACATGAGCCTGGGCAAGGAAATAAAGAGAAGAAGTGGATATGGAAGTAGGAAAGAGAAAAAAAAGGGAGGAAGAAGGGGAATTACCAGGACCAACAGGAATGGGGGCTATAGGCTTCGCAAAAACTGCTGCAACCTTGGGTTCCTCAAGGTTATCTGTGGCTGCATAATGAGATAACATGCAAGGCAAATAAAAGGGTGCACAAGGAATAATAGAAAGAGAAGAGAAAGAAGAGAAAAAAGAGATCAAAAGCGCGTACCCATGGCCTCGGTGTCAGGCTCATCATCAGAAGCATTATCAGAGTCAGAAACCCTCATCTTTACAACTGCCTCATCATTAGAGTCCTTAAGGACCTCCTTAGATCCCTCATTAGGGGATAACTCCACATCGAGCACCTGGGTGGTAGAGATAGGGATAGAAGAGGGAGTGACAACCAACGAGGACCTACCCTTAATCGCCTATGAAAGGGTAGCAGAAGGATCACTAGTGGAAATAATTGGTGGAGGGCTGACAAGTGAAGCTCTCTCGATCTAGGTTGCCACAAGAGGAACATCTCTCTTTGAGGGAATGGAAAGCTCGGCAGAAACTAGGACGGATTCCCTAATGGCTTCCCTTACAACAGGGGTACTCTCCTTGGTAGAAACTGGCCTCGATGGAGGAACTGGAGCCTCAGCAGGAGTCTCCCTAGTAATAGCAATTATGGCAGACTTGGCAATAGCATTAGCACCATAAAAAAAGCTTTCAATGTGAACATATGCAGCAGCAGAAATCTTCTCCTTCTAAGGGACAGTGCCTTCGGTAGAAGCCATACCAACGCTAGCATCAATAGGAGCCTCCTCACTCATGGGGTAGTAGACAGAACTTGGCTCAGCATCAGTTTGAAAAAATAACAAAATGAAGAAAAGGGTGATCGAGCCAAAGAAAGTAAGGAATATATGCATGAGTGAGAAAATTAAGATAGGGAAAGAAATATACCTTAACCTCAAGCTCATCAAGCAAAATGAGGCGAGCAACATAAGTGTCCTCCTTATACTTAGACTACCAAAGAAAAAGAAGACACATGCATATAGTTAGTTGCAGGAAAGCACATCAAATAACTAAAATAAGGAGAGTAGAACAATTAGAGATAACATACTCTCCTCTTAGTAGTGGCAGATATGGTTGGAGAAGATGTCTTCCTCTTGCTGCCACGGGTTTTGCTGAAATGAGAGGCATCTGAAGGTTGTCGCAGCATGGGAGGCCTAGACTGGGCTGCAGTAGATCTTCTGGTAGAGCAGGCTCTAGTAGAAGGAGGAGGAGTGCTTTCAAAGACTATGTTACCGATGGGAGGAAGGCCTCCTTTGTAAAGGACTATATCTAAGCAAACCTCGGAGGCATCTACACCCTTCTTAGTAGACTTAGGCTTGACGAACTTACAAGCCCTTCTTCATTGATGCAGGAAGGTTCACTACTTTCACCTTCTTCTCTTAACCACTGGAAAACTCACTCGTGTACAAGAACCATCCTTGCTTTTTCTCCTGCCACTCGAATATAACAAACTTGTTTTGCTTTTGAGCATAGGCGATCACAGATTTTGTAGGGAGGAGCAATTGTGGGTTAGGAGATATTATGGCATGCAAACCTTTAGGAGGAACAAGGGAGAACCCACAACTACCAAATAGCTCCTCATTGAATGAAGTCATAACAGCCTGCAATAGGTGTGCATAAGGGCAATGTAAAGACCTACCCATTGGGAACTGGGAATGGAGACCGCGGTAAAGTGCTTGCTCCAAAACTCAAAGGCATGTGGGCGTAGAAAAGGGCGGACTAAAGTTGTGGTGTCCAGAACTAAGGTGAAGTCATTAGGCACATCTTAATCAAGCCTAAATTGCCTCCTCACTCTATGGGCAGAGTAGTGCACATACTGAAGCCCTTCATTAGCCAAGTAAGGAGCCACCCAGCATTGGTGGCATCTAAGTAAGTGATCCCCCTCTCATCATAAATCTCCAATAGGGTGGTCGAGGTAGTAGTAACCATAAAGAGGCCCATCACCGAATTAGCACAAGTGTACCCAGCACTGAAGTCCCTACAAGCCCTCCAAGAAAAACCCACTCTCTTATCATAAAACTCCATAACAGGATTACCAAGAGGCTTCAACCCAACCCAGCAGTATGCCAATGGAAACTCAGTGACAAAACCCCCATAAAAGTCTGTAATCACCTTGGGACAAGACTGGAACTTCTCCTCGTCATGGTGAACTGGCTTACATCTACCCAAGTGCCTAGCATAATGCTTCCAAAGAAGGCATTGTGGGATAATACCGTGAACAGATGTAGTAACTATATGGTAGGAACCTGCCTGTCTCTCATCATTTTGCAAATATCCAACTAACATCCAAATGACCTAAAAGCAAAGGAGCCAATGACAGACTCATTCCAACATAAATTTTTAAGGCTAACTGAAAGTAAACGGGCTTCACAGCATAATGTGGATGACAACCAAAGACAAACTTACAGAGCCAAAATGTAACGAAGGCAGAACGGCGAGCGGCAGCAAAAGCTTTCGAGAAAGCCTCAATCCAATTGGAGAGCTTTGCGTTCCCATCGCCAAGACCCTTCCTCAACTCTATCTCCACGGTCTCTTTCTTGCCAAAAAGTTGAATGTCGGAGGGGTCAACATCGCCAAGAATAAGGAGTAACTCCTTGTCCACCCACTCCTTCCAACCTAGTGATGTACCCAACCCAAATTCGAAGAGGATGGGCAAGATCAGGGATGGAGAAAGCCAATGAAACCCAAGAAACATCAAGATCATGCCATTCTAGGGATAGCCAAACACGACCTGGCAGAGCAGGCGAATAGTCACCAGGCACAACTGGAAAGTATGAATAGGTGTCGTACCGCGGGTCTATAAGAGGAGGGCACTCACTGTCAAAATTGCGACTTGCTTCCTCCTCTTTGGAAAGGTACAATTCAGAGTGGGGAGCCTCTTTACCTTTCTCGACCTCCATGGGTGGGTCATCGACGATGACTTCCTTTCCCTCACGACTGGAAGAACTTTCACCTTTTGCCGGTGACATGAAGAAAGGATTAAGTGGCGAGGGTAGTGGGTGAGAAAATATGCGAAAAGTGAGACAGAGAAGAGGATGTGAGAAGAAAGGAGAGTTGAGAGAAAGGAAGGGGTATCGTGAAAAAGGCAAAGTGAAAAAGTAGGAGTAAATAAAAAGACTAGTAAGGGAAGCGACAGACGGGCCATCAAAAGGATAACGCATTAAATGAAGTAGAGGCAGTGTTTCAGAATAACTGTTAAACTAGGAAATTTGAAAAGACAATCCTGTTCATAGCAGAAAAGTGAGTAAGGCGGGGACCACCGTTCAAAGAATGGGCCAACATGGCAAGAATGGTAGTTTGGGCTTGATCAGGACATACTTGATGATCTTACTATGATCTTGGAGATTACTACTTCAGTTTGCCTTTTCTTGCGCTTCAGTGCCTTTGAGTTTTGGAGCAGGCATTTTACAGAAGTCACCATTCTGAGTTCACAGAGAGAGGATCTTTGTACTACCTAGATGCATTGGGTATTGCCAAACAATGATGATTTCCCTTGGCCAGGAGTTATTGGGTGGCCGTGGGTTCTTTCTTATCCCTCATGAGGGTCTATATGCCATTATTTCCTCGAACCTACAGCTGTTGCTTCCCACAAAGTCTGTGGTGGCATATGCTAAGAAGTAGAGTAGGTCGGCTATATTTGAGTGGTAGGAAAAGGAGAAGGGGTGGTATCTTTATGTAGGTGAGTTCCCTTCTGGTTGGGAGAAGGTAGTTAACCTTTCTATGTCGACGAAGAAAGGCCCGGTGTCTTGAACTGCCAAGCCTAAGTCTGCCAAGAAGGGTGACAATTCCTCTAAGACTTGTTCTGATATCATCTCGTATAAGGGAGGCCTTCCCCCCATTGGTAGCATAGTCCTTGAGAGCTCTCTCCCTCCTTCTGCCTGTACCCGTACTAGCAAGCGTTCTACTGTAGCCAGATCTAGACCTTCTACATCGAAGCCATTTGTGGATGCTCCTCCTTCCAGTAGGACCCATGGCAGCAAGAGGAAGACACCTCCCCTAGCTCCATCTGCCACTTCAGAGAGGAGAGTATGTTATCTCTAAATTTCGCCTCTTCTTTATTTTAGTTATTTATTAGGCTTTCTTGCAGCTAACTTTGAGCATATGTTTTCTCCTCACTTGGCAGTTCAAGTACAAGAAGGACATTTCTGCCACTCGCCCTATACTGCTTGATGAGCCCAAGGCTAAGGTACATTCCTTTTTCTTCTTTGCCTTTCCTTATTTATGCATGCATCCCTGTTCCTTATCATTATTATATTATTATATTTTTTTGTATGCCTGTTCACTCCTTTTCTCGTTTCAACATCCTTTCCTTAGGTTAATCTTGAGCCCATTTCCATTTACTATCCTACAGGCGAAGAGGCTTCTATTACCATTGGCACGCCCATGGAGGGCTTCTTTGATGGAGCGGATATCGTTGCCAAGGCCATGGCTTCTGCCACTACTGCCACTGCCCAGGGAGTTCCTGTTGAGGCTCTAGTTCTTCTATTTGAGCTTGTTTCTGCCAAGGAGATTATCCAGGCTGAGGGAGTTATCATTGGAAAGTTCGCCCCTATTCCTACCAGTGACCCCTTCCTTGCCCTCTTACAGGCTGTAAAGGATGGATCTTCACTAGTTGCCACCCCGTCCTATATTCCCAGTTCTGCCACCCAAGGGCCTGATGCTGATTTTTCTTTCGACGAGGAGTCCGATAAGACCTTTGAGGATTCTGATGATGAGCCAGTTGTGAGGACATGGGTTTCTAATTCTGATGAGGCTAGTGATGATGAGCGGAGGGTCGAGGCCATGGGTATATATCCTCTATTCTTGCAATGCCTTCTTTTTCTTCTCTTCCTATCACCTCTTAGTGCATTCCTTTATTTACTTCGCATGTTGTTCTTGCCACGCAGTCACGAACATGCTTAAGGAGTCCAAGGCTGCAGCAGGTACTACGGTGCCCACAGCCCCTATTTCTACAGTGCCCACAGCCCTTATTCCTGCTAGCCCTAGTAACTTCCTTACCCTTGTACCTTCTTCAATTAAGAATTTTGTCATTGTGCCTACCTTCTTTTCTTCGTTTCCTTGCTAAGGGATTATATTGTTCCTTGAATTTTCTTTCAGGTTTGTCACCTGCTGAGGTGGCTCTACCCTTTCGTTTTCAAATTGGTAGCAGTTCTACCGTCGTTCTCGATCTTGTGAGTGAGGTTGCTACCTTCTTTGCCCGTTTTGAGCAGGTTGAGACTAATGACCCTGACCCGATAAACTTCTAGGGTGTTGGATCTCCTTATATGGACTTTCATGACTATCGAGTACCTGAGGAGTGTGTTGTGTGCTTAGAGGCAGTCCATAGTAGCCATGGGGACTTTATGCAAGGATTCCCCCTTGGTCGTTTTGCGAAGGAGTACTTCCTTAAGTTCCTGGGGTGTGTGATGAACGATATTAAGCATAACTTCATCGACATCATTTTTATTGAGAGGATTTTGCAGTGGAAGGCTGCAGTTCAAGAGTTGATTCATGTTGGGTTTGCTGTGGAGTTTCTTTTGTTTAAGCCCTCTTTATGAGGAAGATCCAGCCTGCTGTTAAAGCCATTGACACTCGCATCGAGAATTTGAAGAAGGAGGTGGCAGACTTAGAGGCGCTTTGTGAGCGTCTCCTTTTCGGTGTTATTGGCCCTAGTTGCTTTGAGGACCAGACTCTTATTTTAGGCCTTTGATCACTAGACATTTATAGCTTTTCTATTGTTTTTCCTTTGTGTTTATTTCTTTCCTCCCTTCCCTTCATAGTACACTTTATTTCTTTAGCACTTATGACTTATTTGATAAGTCCAGTATGACTTATACATTTTGGCTTGTAACCTATTATGCTACATCTACTACAGTTATTATTATGCTTTATGATATAGTATATTTCTATATGATCTTCATTACTTTCTGCCTTTTGCCTTTAAACATGATTACAAGTAAAACAAACTATAATGCTTTCTTGTGACACCATATCCCTTGCAAAGGTGGTCACTTGGAGGAAAGAAAAGAAAAACAAGGAAAAATGAACGATTACATAATATTTTCCTATGCATAGTAGCATTTCAACCACTTGCCATTAATGTGGTCCATCAAATTTTTTCCATCCATCTAGGCTAGACAATAATACCCACTTGCATGTGCTTCCCTTACCATAAAGGGTCCTTCCCATTTTGGTGAGAATTTAGATGGTCTTGCCATACCTCGCCTAACATGGTTTGCTATTCTTAGCATGAGTTGTCCTTCTGTAAACATTATTTCTTTATTTGTCCTGCCATAAGTTTCGGTCATCCTTTGCTTGTATCTGCGGCTACGTTTTTGGGTTTCTTTCCTCTTTTCACTAGTCCTTCTAGGTCTTCGCATCTTTCCGCCATAAAGACTTTCTTCTCCTTTTCTTTCTTTCGCATTTGCATAACCCTTAGGGACGGTATCATTACATCTATTGGGTTCATTACTTTTGTCCCATATACTAAGGAGAAGGGGGAGAATCCCGTGGCAGATTTGGGTAAGCTTCGATAAGCCCATAGCACGTTTGGCAAATGCGTAACCCAGCCTTCACTATACTTTTGACTCATTTTGCTGATGATCCTAATGAGGGTTTTATTTGTCGCTTCTTCCTACCTATTCCCTTGTAGCTATAAGGCAATGACCGATGATGCGTCACTTGATAGAATTCTAGCATCTTTCTCACTTCTTTGTTTACAAAAGGTGTACCGTTGTCATTTATGATTCTGTGAGGTGCCCTAAACCAAAAAATTATGTTTTCTTTGATGAAGTTTGCCACGACCCCGCCAATAGCTTTGCGAAGTGGTATGGCCTCCACCCACTTGATAAAATATTTTGTGGCCACAAGGATCAATATGTACCCATTTAAAGGTGGATTAACTAGTCCCACCAAATCAAGCCCTCAAATGTGGAAAGGCGATGGTGTGACCATGCTTTGCAAGTTTTGTGGATGGGTATGGATCAAATTGGCTGGCACTTGGCAGCCGTGGCACTTCTTTACAAATTTTACTGTGTCCTTTCTTATAGTGGGCCAATAATTGCCCATCTGCAATTTGCATTGATATACCTTCTTTCTTTCCTTGTGCTCCTCACATTCTCCTACGTGTACTTCCTTCAACATTTCACTGACCTCTTCAGGCCCTAGACACCACAATGGGTCTCGGTCGTACCCTTTCTTAAAGAGGATTCCTTTGCGTAGAAAATAGCGGGTCACCAACTTCCTGAGCTTATTCCTTTCTCCATGCCTCTATGGCAGGATCTCTTTTGCCAAGTATCCTATGAACGAGCTTCTCCAAGCCTGCGTGGCAAACATGGTGTAACTCTATTATTTGTCTATAGCCAGATGGCAAGCTTCACATTGGGTTTGGATCAGGTCCGCGTCTTTGCTCATATTTGGCCAATAGAAGCCCTCTTTCTGCAACCTTCGATATAAGCTAACCTCATTGCAAAACTCGCAAGTCTTATTGTGCACCTTCTCTAGCTTTCTCTAGGCCTCCTCATGCCCCACATATCTTGATAAAATTCCTCCTGGCATTCTGTGGTACAGGTCTCCTTTCATCAGGATATAGTCCTTTACTGTTTTCAATTCTGCCATATCTTCTTCCTTCAACAGGGAGCCCTCCAATCTTCTTTGCATTCTTCATTTGACGGGAACTTCTCCTTGAGTATTTCAATTATGGATTCTCTCTGCTTTTTAATCTCAACTCTAGTACTGCCTCATTCAAAGGCTATCTGTGAGTCCAACACAACTAGTGCATTTGCATATTGGTTTTCGCTCCTCTTGGCATGCTCTATTTCAAATGTACAAAACTTTTCCTTCATCCTTTGGGCCAACATCCTATACGGGGGGCCAAACTTGGTTCTTTTAAAGAAAAGCTCTCGCTTGGTAGACCACCAAGATGGAGTCGCCTATCACCCTCAGGTGTTTGATCTTCATCTTGAGGGTTGTCACCAATCCCGACAGGTAAGCCTCATATTCTACTGTTTTATTTGAACATGGGAATTCTAATTTGAATAAGAGTGCTACAGTCTCTTCATCATTATGATAAAGGACCACTCCTGTGCCTCTTGAGTTTGTCGTAAAGGAGCCATCAAATTTCATGACCCATTGTACTCCAGCCATTTCTACCATAGCTACTTCTCTAAGTACCTCATCATGTAGCGAGAATTGCTCTTCTTCGGGAAATTGGGCTGACAAATCTGCTATGGCCTGGCTTTATACCATTTTGGGTGTTCCTACTTTCAATTCATACCGTGATAACTGTAATAACCATTGGGATATTTTGCCGAACAGAATGGGTTGTCAAAGAAGCGCTTTGATAACGTGGGACTTTGTCATCAAATGTACCTTGTAGGCCAAAATGTAATGGCACAACCTTTATGACGCATAGACAATTGCCAAGCATACTCTTTCCGCCCTAAGATAACGCGTCTCAGCATCTCTTAAGGCATGGCTTATGTAATAAATTGGTTGCTCAATGCCACCTCCATCTTCCTAAGCTATCAGGGCCCTAATGGCAAATGGGCTTGAGGCTAGGTAAAGCAGCAACGATTTTCTGCAGACTAGGGCTTGCATTGTGGGGAGGTTCATCATAATCTGCTGTAGCTTTTGAAAAGCTTTTTGCTGTGCGTCCCCCCACTTGAAGCTTTGTCTCTTGTTTAGTAATTTTGTAAAAGCCGAAGTAATTAATGCAAGATCGAGTATGAATCTCCTAATGTAGGAGACTTTGCCCAGAAAACTTTTCAATTCTTTGACCATGGTTAGTGGCTTCATAATTGCTATCGCCATTGCTTTAGCCGGATCTACGTCTATCCCTCTGTTGTGAACCAAGATTCCCAAAAAAAATTCGGTAGATACCCCAAAAGTGCACTTCAACGGGTTCATTCTTTGCTTGAAAAGTCTGCATCTTTCGAACACCTTTCTCAACACATTGACATGATCTTCTCGCCTTCTTGACTTCATCACTATGTCATCGATATAGTCCTCCATTTCTTTGTGCATCATGTCATGAAATATGGTGGTCATAGTGCGCTGATAAGTTGCGTTTGCCTTTTTTAGCCCGAAGGACATCACTGTGTAGTAAAAATTCCCAATGGGTGTTCTAAAGGGCGTATTTTCCGCATCTTTTGGTGCCATCCAAATCTGATTGCATCCGTTGAATCCATCCATAAAGGAGAACATGGAATTCCTCATGGCAGAATCTATCAGCAAGTCCATGTTAGGCAACGGGAATTCATCCTTGGGACAGACCTGATTAAGGTTTCTAAAGTCAACATAGCATCGTATTTGCCCGTTCTTTTTTTTCATCAGTATAAGATTTGATAGACACCGTGGGTGTTGAACCGGTTTGATAAACCCGGCTGCTAATAGCTTCTACACTTCCTTTATTATTTGCCCCTCTACTTCGGTATGAAATATCTTGGCAGGCTAAGCCACTGGCTTAGCCCTAGGATCCACGTTGAGCATATGTACCACCAACCCTGGGTCTAGCCTAGGCATTTCACTATAATACCATGCAAAAACGTCTTCAAACTCCTTCAACAGCAGGATCAATTCTACATTTTCCTCCTCTGACAACTTTGAACTTATCGAAATTGGTCTTGGCTTTTGTGGGTTCGTGCCCAAATCGATCTCTTCTAGCTCCTAATGCATCGTGGCGTATTGTCTGGCTCTGGAGTTGGAGCCCTTTTTCTTTTTCTTTTTTGCAGCAACAACTCACTCAAATCAGATTTTGGGTTGTCTTGAATGTCCTCCCACTTGGGAATGTAGGTGCCAATTGGCTTGGATACCGAACTTTCTCTAGATGGTTCCCATTCATCATAGAACATAGTCTCGACCAAATGGGCCTCTGCCTGCTCGAATGGGGATGGGTTTGCTTCAATCCGTATCATCCTGCCATTCAACCTCCCTTTCACACATTGGTGATAAATGGACGGATCGAGGCGATGCTTGTGCAGCCATGGCCTTCCCAATAGTATATGGTAGGAAACTTCTGTTTTCACCACATGGAATTGAGCTAAGAAGGCTATCGAGCCTACCTTCAGCCATAGCGGTATGTATCCTACTGTGTACTCACCTTTTCCTCCAAATCCTGTTATCTCCATTGTGTATCCTTGAATCTTGCCCTCTAGTATTCCTACTGCTTGCAGTGTGCTTAGTGGGATAAGATTTACTGAAACGCGTGTGTCAACCAGGGCTCTCTTAACGGTAATTTGGTTTATGGAGACCGCAAGTAAGAATGCCTTCTATGGTCAAGGTATCCCACCTCTATGTCTTCATCATTGAAAGTGATCTTATTGGTGTCTTGTAGGAAGGCTCTATCAGTCCAAGCTTCTACAATAAGGCATTCTACTCTTATTCCTAAAGTAATGCTTACCAAAGCTTCCATGGCCATCCTTCATTTGTTTGCAATGAGCACCAATTGGTCAAACAAGTTCTTGAATAGGGAGCTATTCTGTAGGGTTGTGATGGTTGCAACAGGCAGCGACGGTCTTTCCTCTTCATCTTCGCCTGAGTTTACACAAATGACAATTGTTGTTACTCCCTTCCCTTTGTGATTAGGGAATGGGTTCCTCTAGATCTCTAGTTGGGATAGCTTAAGAATCCCTTCTTTGATCCTGTGATGCACTAGTCTGTGGAGTGCCTAGAATTCTATAGTAGCATACTGCATATAATTATGCAGGCAGTAGAAACGTGGATCTTTCCGTTCTTATTTAGTGGGCTCTCTAGAAACATGGCTGGGTTTGAAAACTCCATCTACAATCCATTTGTCTAAGAGCTCATCCAGCTCCTTCGATGTACATGGTATTAGTGGAAGGCTCTCGTATTCCCTTCCTTTTGACTTCTTTCTCTTCTCCCCAGTGGATACTGTCATGGCTTGCAGCTTGGACCTCCGTTCCTTGGGCTTGTTAGAGCTGGGCTTGATTGACTGGGCCTTCTTTTTGGCCTTCTGTAACAACTAAGCAATTGGAAAATTTCTAGGTTCTTTAGGACAGCTCTATATTCCATGATCATATTGCCCAAACACATTTCCACTAATGTCTTTTCTTTACAATGGTCATAGCAATCAAAGGCTATGTCCTTAAAACTCTTGATATACTCCATGAGGTCTTCGCTGCTTCTTTGCATGATACCTTGCAAAGTTGCAAGCGTCACTTTTCTTCTCCATGGAAATACTTGGTATAAAATATGTCTACCATATCATTCCATTTCGGGATTGACCATGGCTTCAAGCTAATGTACTAGGTATATGCCCGGTCACATAAGGACTTTGAAAACTCTCGAAGGCAAAGGTCCTCGTCTGCTATGTAGGGACCAAGGGTATCTATAAACTTGCTTACATACTCAACAGCGCTTCCCCTCCTGTTGTCATACTGTGCGAAAGTTCACGGCTTATACCTCTCAAGATACGACTTACTGAGTATCCTTAAGGGATACGGAGGTCTCCGTGAATAAAATCTTTCTTTGGAACCAAACCCAGCACACCTATAACTCTATTATGGCTTTGAGGAATCCAAGTCTTACAATAGGAATATGGGTTTGACAAATGACAAAAAATTGGTCTTTAATAACACCAGAATTAAGAATAAATTCAAGACATATGACACAGAATTGGACACTAATTGAGGATTTTAATTGGATTTTCTTTGAGTTTTAACTTTATATATATATATATATATATATATTGTTGGGAAATTTAGACCCCGGTTGATAAAAATAATAAGTTTTAAACCCAAGTTGTTAATTAGATTTATTATGAATAAAACTTGTTAAAACAAATAAACATCAATATCATGTACAACGGAAAAGTAAATAAGACAAGATATGATGACCCTGGAAAACCAATGAAACAAACTAGTTTCACAGTGAAAAACCTGGGGGGAAACCTTCCCGAAAAGCAATTCACTATAGTAAAGAGAAGTTCTAGATCTAGTACAAAACCTTTGTCCCTAGACTCTACAATCCTTGTAGATGAACTCACACCAGAAACCTTCTACCGCTTTAGAACCTCTGAACTCTTCAATATATGAATGCCACCCTTTTGCACGGATCCCAATACATGACTAACCAAAGATACACGGCTTCCAGTACGTGATTAACACACCAACTTGAAGAAGATGTTGGCTGCAAAGTTCTTCACTTCATCAATAGTGAAGATTAAGAAGCACTTGGCTACAAAACTCTAAGGCGCAAAGACACAGTAGCTTCTTTTAGAGAAAATAAGGCATCAGTCACCTTTTGCATTCTCTTATATGACGACCTCTAAAATAAGCCTTATATATGTCTAGCATTGTGAGAAAAGAAACCCTACAAAAATACATAAGCACGGGCTGAAAATCAGATCTGAAAATTTGAATTTCGTAATTCTCGATAGATACCTCGATAGAAAGTATCTGTCGAGCCTCGATAGATAGCTATCTGTTGAGCAGTTGTTGAGCTTTAATGAATCAGCACTTCTTCACTTGTTTCTTGGACATATTTGCATGACTTCAATATTAGACTTGAACTCTTGTTCTTTAAAGTATTAAACACATCTTAGATCTACCCAATTACAAGTAAAGTGCGTTTTGTCAAAGGATTAACTAATTACATAAAATAGTGACATATGTTCCAACATTAAATCACATATGTCCTAACGTGTATATATATATATATATATATATATATAAGGTTTTCCTTATTGGGTCTCAAGTTGGTCAATTGATTGGAACAATTAAAACCAAAATTGACAGAGAAACACAATTCAAAGGGATTCCAAACATAAAGTTGTACATCCTTTACAAAATTGAAAATTTGTCATTGTGGGGGTCTTTTTGCACTATTGGGCCTCAACCCCTTCTGCTACACTATGGCCCATTAGTTTGAGGTAAGAAAGTTAGGATTGGCCCTGTTGAGGCTGTGCTTCAGGTTAGCTTGTGCACAAGTCGGGCTTACCCAATGTAAACGCATCTTAACATGAGTGCTATAGGCAGGATGTAAGGTGTGGTTACAGCAAGAATAACTGTTACAAGTGTTACAGTAGGAATACAGTACAACAAGATAACTATGATAATAAACGTAATAAATAAAACTAACACCGTGAGGAGAGTTAACAAAGTTATGGCAGAATAACATATCAAATATGAAATACATTATAGCAGAAAAAGGTAAACAACTTAGTGATTTCTAGCCAATCAATGGGTAAATCACCCAAAAAACATGACCAAAGAAACATTTCCTCTGCTAGACGATAGGCTGAACTTTCTAGTAGAAGCAAACCTAAGAAGGGAACCAATCTCCAACATGGGTAACCTCAAGAAAAGGCTCTTGCCATAGAATTTAATCGTTCTAGAGAAAGAGCCTAAGTGGTTTGAGCTTCAATTCTCAAACTTCAGAGAGTGGGTTTGTCAAGAGGGAAAGAAAAGGTTGTCTATTGATGCATGCCTCTATTTCTATTGCTTTACTTTCTCTCTGGTTTTCTTTTGATCTTCCTTTCTTTTCTTTTTGTCTCTCTGAGTTTTCTTTCCCCTCTATTCTTCCTTTTCTATCTCTTTCGTTCTTCCTTCCTCAGCTTTTTACTGTTCATGGCTACCCCTTTTTATACCATCTGCCATTGTGGGATTTACCCCTTTTGTCCCTCAAACGTTTTTGGCTCCTTATGAGCATCTTTCTAGGATTGCCCACTAACCTATTGGTTGTCCAGCCATTACCTCTATTCAGAGTATGTTGGTTGCACCACTCTCCATTTCCAGACAAAGTTTCTTGTCTTGTTTCTTACCTATTTCTGTTCTTGTTTTACCCTTATGGATAAGGATTAAGTTACCTCATCACCTACCTCTATGGCATGCATCAAGTGGTCCCCACCCACACATAACACTTTTGGGTGAAATGCCATCCCAGTAGGACATTTCCCCAAAGAAGCTTGAGTAGGAACCCCAAAATAGACCTCCCTTTCTCCTTACCACCAAACCACACCCTCTGAATACCTTGACTCGTGGCCCACCTCCCATGTCTTGACTAGGTACAAGTAGGTGGTGCCCTGGTCCTTTGTTCATGTTCTGCTCTGTCTACGTTTGTTTCTTTTTGGCCTTCACACCATTTCTGCTACTCTTACGTTGTCTGGTTCTACTATACGTTCTAGTTTATGTTTATCCTTTGTGGCGTGAAGGATGTGTGGGCTTTTGGACTCTTGTTTTCTTTCTTCTATCCCTTCCTGGGTTGGGTATTGATCAGCTGAAGGCCTTTAGCTTCATATCCTACTGAACCCATGCTCTTGTCTTTCTTCTTCATGGTCGTGGGCCTTTTAGCCATTAATCCTGTCATACTTCTTATTACCCTGTGGGCTTGCTAGCTAATGTTTCTACAGTATCAACCTATTGATCCATTAATTCTTTGCTTAGGGCTTCCTTAGCCCATTTACTACATCTTTATCTCTTATCATTTTTATGGGCTTATTAGCCATCATTCCTGTCATGTCAGCCCGTTTAGTTTACCACTTTATTCCTTGGGCTTCCTCAGCCAATTTACTCCTTATTTACCTCTTTCCTTTTGGCTATTAATCCTGTCATACTTCTTATTACCCCGTGGGCTTGCTAGCTAATGTTTCTACAGTATCAACCTATTGATCCATTAATTCTTTGCTTAGGGCTTCCTTAGCCCATTTACTACATCCTTACCTCTTATCATTTTTATGGGCTTATTAGCCATCATTCCTGTCATCAACCCGTTTAGTTTACCACTTTAATCCTTGGGCTTCCTCAGCCAATTTACTCATTATTTACCTCTTTTTACTCCCATGGGTTTGTTGCTTAATTCCTTGGGCTTCCTCGGCCCATTTACTTCTTCTTTACCTCTTGTTACTTTTATGGGCCTACTAGCTATCAATGTTGTCACTTCAGCCCATAAGGCTTGTTTCCTTATTTCTTTACCATTTTGCCCCTCGTTTTCTTCTCATCTTCCTTATTGTTGGGTTTCTTCTGCTATTGGACCCTTTGTCAAAAATGGGCCTCAACAGTCATATAAATAAATTAAATACAAAGAAATAATTGAGTCATCTTTTACCGAATAAAAAAAAAAACACAAACCAAAACTCTCATCTATAAAAACAAAATTTGTAAAACTCTCATGCACCTAGTTTACCAAGTCTTCCCTAAGATGAAGTTGAAGTAGAGAACATTGTGTTCCAAACCTTCAAAAAATGATTAGGAGTAAGTGAGCAAAGAGTTCCACCACCATTTGTATGTCGTGATTAGAAGCAAAGTGCATTTTTTTTTATACAAGATGTAAATTCTACTCTAGCCTAATCTAAATGTATGTGTGTGAAACTCTTTCCTAGAGACTTGAACGTCAGTCCTTACCCCTCACATTGCAAAACCACTTATACTTGTGGATTGACCATCACACCAAGAGTGTGCGATGGTTAAAAGCAAAGTGTTAAGAGTTCATTGTTTCTAAGAAAATCTATTTGTGGAAAGTGACCTACAATCAATTTCCTCTATTGAAGGCTCTCAAAGTGTACCATATTTCATATGTGCCCATGGCCAATGAGAGAGAGATTTTGGAAAAGTGATAAATAAGGATAAGGGTGGTAAAGGATTAGGATTTTTTGGACTTCTTAGGGTTATCCTACTATGGAATTCCTAAAATCTTATTAATATAATTTGAAACTAGCAGATTAGATTTTGCCACATTATCAATAATTTAAATAAATACCATAATGGTGGCAGTTAATGTTTTTTTTTCAAACATCGATGATGTGGTTAAATCTAATCTACTCATTTCAAAATGAATTGATAGGATTTTAGGATCTCCATGGTGGAGTTACATTAAGAATTATAGAAGATTTGAATCTAGTGGTGAGGACTCTATTAAGCACCCATGTGTACCCATGTGTACGAAGAATAAGGCCTGTTTGGCAGTGTTGTTTAAACAATAGTTTTCGTTGTTTAAATAACACAATATGTATTTTCACAAACTTTTTCACACACACGTATTTTCACAACACTTAAACAACGTTACTAGAACAGTATTACCAAATGGGCCCTAAAAGTCAACGCTACATGCATAAAAATCATCTATGTTGGGTTGTCAGGTAAGATTTTCTCATACACAGCACTTGCTTAACAACTTGAATTCTTAAACCTTATTGATTCGATATCTAACTAACCATTCAATTGAAATGCTTTGCAATCTTTTAGGTCAAGTTAAATCGGGGTGACAGTTGATTTAAGTGGTTCCTTAATCACTTGATCACCCCTGATTTGGGGTAATATGATTGGCATGAATTTTAGTGTTAGTCAAATAATAGAAAATACATTTAGAATCATTCTTATGTTTGTAACAAAATTGAAAGTTCAATTAGTGTGTAAGACACTAATGAATGTTTAGACCCCCAATTTCAACAATACCAACACAAGGTTATACACAAACAATATATGTGCGGAATGATGAATATAATCTATATCCAAATTGGTAAAACAATCTAAACCTTAATTAATCACAAACACAGCAACAATTAAAAGGTAAAGAGTAAGGGAAGAGAGATGCAAACACAAAGATAACACCAGCACATGTTATCAACGAGGAAACCAAAGAACTTGACAAAAAACCTCTCCGCCGCCCTCCAAGCGGTCAAATGATCCACTAAAGAATAAAGTTGGGATACATGAATAGCATAAGACCACCCAAGCCTAATCTACCCAATGCACCTAAACCCTCCAAGCTTCTTGCTTTAATAAGGTTAAACCTAACCATGTCTTCTTTAGCTTCTTGAATCCTGCAATAAGCCCATTGCATCAGCCAAGTAAATTGGTCATCTCCGAATTGCTTCCTAAGCACCAAAATACCTCCTCACTGATATGGGTATGGTGAGATAAGGATTTGGCAAATGTACCTCTCAAGAATATGTCAATGGAGAGGATGAGAGTAGAGGAATTTGGAGAATCAAATGTCAAAGATTATGGATGAATCAATCTTGTTTTTCTTTAGGGTTTCTCTCTTAAAATTCTCTTTGGAAGGTCTCTAAATTTTATGGGTATAAGGGTATTTATAGTAGTGTATGTAAGGAACGCGAAAAGTCAGTTTTCATCCAAACAGAGCATTCTGGTGACTCAGTCTCGCGAGTGGAACAAGTCGCGAGATTGTGTTCGAGCTAACTGCCTGGCTAGACTGTATACTTTGTCCTGTAGTGCTCCAGTTATCGTGACCTTTCAGTTCCTTGCATGCTTCACACGTGTGCCACTTTGGCGACCTGCCAGTCGTGAGATCCAATCGCGAGGCTCCTTTATATGTGCACATCTTAAGTTTTCTTCACACTCTATCACACACCACCCTTACATAATTCCCACCTAAATGCAAGGTCTCTAATTGCTAAAATACAATCAAATTTGGCATGGAATAAAGCCAATACATGATTGAATAAATTCAAATTTACAATCTCCCCTTTGGCTATTCCATGATAAAACCCTAAAACAGACTCTAGACTTAAAATGTGAGTTGGGAACAGTTACCAAAACTCACTTACACCTAACTCTAGATACTGTGATGCTCTTGAACCATACAGACAAGTTTCCAGAAAACAAGAAGATCATTGTAAGCAGAAATCTTGAAATGCATATGGAGCAAGCCCAATGCGATCAAGCAATAAAAAATTACAATATAGCATGGCTTGACCAAACAAGAACAATCACTATAAATAGTTACCACAATGATCATTCACACATGGAATGAACATCCAAACATGTAAGCTAATAAGCTTAATGCAAAATATCATTTGCATGTCCAACACACAACTAATACAAAAACACTAAGGTAGATGCATCGGGGATATAAGATCCAACAAGGGCACAAGTGTGGAGTACTAAAGAAAACACATAACATTAACTAAAAGTACTAGGCTACAAAAGCGAAGGTACGTATTTAAGCATAGTTTAAATAGCTAAAACATAACCGTAAACTATGAACAAAAACCATAGATAATATAAATCAAAGTATTAAACATACGCTTTTTCTTTCTTTTGCACTTTAACTTCAATGCTCCAACTTCAATGCTCCCCCTTTGATCAAGCTCTTTCTCCCCCTATCATGAACCATCTCCCTCTTTTTGTCATGGAATAGCTAGTCCTCATCTTCCTCTAGCTTCCTTTAGATTTGGTCCAATTGAGTTTGGAGAGATGTGAACTTCGTTTCACATAGGATGTGGTGAGAATGCATGATAGTTACCAAGTTCGGACATCTTGGTGCTGAGCTCTTGGACGAATGCCATAATGTTGTCTAATTTCTCATCATAGGAATGTGAGCTAAAGCGTGAACCACCATGATGAGCATGACCATCTTGCTTGACTCCCTTTCGGCTGTGACTGATGCTGGTATTGAGAGTACGAATGTTGATCGACTTGGCTTAGGGTAAGGAGACTCATCTTCCAATGGATGAACGCCTTTGATCTTCAAAATTTTTGAAATGAGGTAGCAAAAAGGAATGCAGTTCCTTAAGGCAGTTCTCTCAACATTTTTGCTCAAAATATGAAAGATATGTGAGCAAATGTCAATTTCTTCATCATTAATCAGATCGTGAAGAAACAAAACTCTATTGAGATTCATGTATCTAATGCTTGAGAGAGGGTAGAGGTTGTGGAACATGATCATTGTAAGCAGCCACAATTCGGGAGATTGTGAAGAAACACTATTGATTTCCCATTTGGAGAGAATTCCAAGCTATCTCCGAGAGTTTCTCGAAGTAAATCCTCTTCCGGATTCAAGTCATCATACACTGGCGGTTTTTAAAACACTAGCCGGTTGATATTTAAGACAATGCTCAGATAAGAAGGTGTCACCGTGAAGTCTTTATCTCGAACCCAACATTTCAGCTCATCACCATCAGAAATTGCATTTGCATAGAATTCTTTCACCATTTGTTCATACGTTTTGTCTAAGCTGGTTAGGAGGAAGTTCTAATCCATGTTAGCAAATCATTTCGAAATGTTCGTATTAAGAAGAGAACCCTGCTCAACCACCCTTTCCCCTAACATGGGAGTATCCCTGAAGTAGTTCTCATAAGCTTGAGATGCGGCATATGATCTGAACTTGCTGACATTAAAGAATCCTGTCTATGATCAAGTCTTCTTTGACTTAGGAGTGAGGCTCTCAAGATCAATTACCAATTCTTTTCCCTTGCTACTACTTCCTTTCATGGCTGATTTCTTGAATGGAGACATTGTCAAGCTGTATCATGTAATATCAAAGAGTAAGAGAGAACACAAATGGCAACAAGCTTGATTAGCACCAAGTTAGTCCTAAATTAGAATTTTGAATTAAACACCAAACAGAATTTAATGCATAATTCAAAAAAAAAAAAAAATTGACATGAGAGAACATATAGTATCAATAAAATGATATAAGCATGGCAATAAGCAGTTAAACATGTCAAAGTACGTGTGCCTGTGCATCAAATATAAAAAGTGTGCAAAATAGGGCAAAGTATAAGAACACATAATCATATGATGTTTCAAAATCAAAGAAACATGGTTTTCCCTACAACCTTTGTATTCCATAGAATCCAAAGAGACACACAAAAATGTTTTATCATGAACATGATATGCACAACACAACATAAACATGGTACAATGCATGAAAATGAAGCACAAACATGTAAAACATGTAGAATAGGCATTATACTAACAAAACCAGCAAAACCTATAAAACAATCTCAACAAAACAACAATAAAACCATATTTAAACATCATATTTTCAAAATCCAAGAAATCTAGGGCTAGAAACATGAAATACTTTGAGAATAAGAGAAAACCCATACCTTTTCTTGAAGATTGATGAAGGATTGATGAAGAAAATGGAGGTTTTGTGAGAGAAAATGGAGGTTTTGGAAGAGGGAGAGGCGGACAAGACAATGAAAAAGCACGTGATGCGAAGGAAAACTGAAAATTTTTTGAAAACCGTCTTGAATATAACTCTATTTGTGCAAAACACGCGTTTTTCACGACTGGAATGGGTCACAAACAAGTCGCCAAGTCAAGTCGCCAAAATCCCTTGACACAAATTTTGAAAAATTTGTCTAAGTGTTTTTTGTGACTGGGAAGTCCACTAGCGAGCAAGTTGCGAATCATTTTAAGTAAACTCGAGACTGGAGCTTCCACTCATAAACCAGTAGCCAAACTGAGTCGCGAAAATGCTAAAAACCCAGAAATTTTGAAATTTTTCTAAGTCTTTTTTGCAACTGGAGGATAGACTTTCCAGAGAGTCGCGAGAGCTTATGAGTAAGCTTACGACTGGGGTCTCGCGACTGGAGTGACCTGCGAGAATGAATCTCCAGAACAGAGTTGCATAGTTTTTGAAAATTTTGAAACTTTTCAAAACAAAACACTTTTCAAAAACAATTAAAATACTTAAAAATCTTTTTGTGTTTGATTAACAAATGATTGAGTAAGTGCAACACATTTAATCAGGTACAATCACACAAATGAACGAGGCATTCAATGAACATAGACATGTGTGATGTGTGTGGGTACCAAAAATGAGATAGTCCTTAGTCTAATGTGAAACTTCAATGATCAATTCAACCAAGACATACACAATTAGCACTAGGAAGAGTGACCAGTCTCAATTATAGAAGTATGCATATATGACCTCCCACAAAATTTGATTACATAATTTTTAAGTTTTTCATTTGGTTTCATACATTTCATAACATTTGATCATTTTGGAACAATACATCTCATTTTGAGATCGAATGCCTGAAATTTTTTATATTTCAATTTGATGAGTAAGCCTTTGGCTTTTGGGCACCATACATTTTCATATAAGTCACTTTCCCTTTTTTCTAGTCGAATACTAGTAAGTGAGACGGCTTTTGCAGCTCATTATCTCTTTTCATTTTAAGATTTAACATTGGTTGAGCTTTTGAAGAAAAAATAAAAGTGTGGGAAGATATACATACATATATATATTTATATATATATATATATATATATGCACAAGTCTATGCAAGTCTCAAGATCAACAAAACCATTGACTAATCATTCATGACAAGTTTGAAGATCTATTTACAACAGTCACATAGATATCAAGATTTTTCCCATAATGATATGAGTGCATAGAGAACAAGCTACGCTCGTAAATGCACAAAGCCATTTGTATGAAGGTACAAGGCAAAACATGCGTGTGACAAAACACAATAATGCCGATCAAACTTTTTGTATTTTCTACTTTTTATGTGTTTTTGGATTTTTGACACAAAAGTAAGTAAAGATTTATCAAAAAGAAAACATTCAAAGCACTTAAAAAACAAACAAACAAAAATTGTCAAAACATGCTATACATGTGACCAACAAAGTAGTGTGTGCTATACATAAGTGAGATCAAATCAAGATAGATAAGTAAAGCACACATCACACATGAGATTCAAGGAATTGTACCAACGATGATGGTCTTATGTAGTGATTCAAACCATGGACCATCGAGAGGTTTGGTGAAGATGACCACCTTTTGGTTGTTCGTATGTATGAATTCAAGGCACACGACTTTATCTTCCACCAAATCCAGGATGAAGTGGTAACGTATCTCTATGTGTTTTGACTTTGAATGCTGAACTGAATTCTTAGAGAGGTTTATAGTACTGGTGTTGTCACAGAGCACACACATTGTATCTTGAGGAATCCCGTAGTCGTGAAGTAGCTTCTTTATCCAGAGAAGTTGTGTGCAGCAGCTCCCAGCAGCTATGTACTCTGCTTCCGCCGTAGAGAGGGACATTGAATTTTGTTTCTTGCTCATCCAAGAGACAAGGTTGTTACCAAGGTAGAAATAGCCACCTGAGCTACTCTTCCGGTCATTTACACTCCCAGCACAATTTGCATCTAAATAACCCACAAGGCAAGCATTGGAATCCTTTGAGTACCACAAGGCATAATCTGGAGTGCCATTAACATATCGTATGATTCGCTTCACAGCAGTCAATTGAGATTCCTTCGAAGCGGCTTGATATCGAGCATAAACTCCCATTCTAAAAGCAATATTCAGTCTACTTTCCGTAAGATAGAGTAAACTCCCTAATAATGCTCCTATACAAAGTTGGACTCACTTCTACCCCAGAAGGATCAAGATTAAGCTTTGTGGATGAACTCGTGGGAGTGAATGCATGCTTTTTGGAATCTAATCCAAATTTCTTGACAAGATTTCTAGCATATTTTTCTTGTGAAATGAATATATCTTCCTTTTTTTACTTGACTTGAAGGCCCAAGAAAAATGTAAGCCCCCCTACCATACTCATCTCAAATTCTTTCTTCATCTCCTTAGAGAACTCTATAGCTCGAGCATCAGTGGTAGCTTCAAATACAATGTCATCAACATATACTTGAGCCATGAGAAGGTAGTTCTCATCATTCTTGGCAAATAGAGTTCGGTTGACATATCCTCTTTTGAATCCTCTATCCAAAAGGTAATGTGTGAGCCGATCATACCAAGCTTTAGGAGCTTGTTTCAAGCCATAAAGAGCCTTCTTCAATCTTAACACATGATCCAAGAAGTGAGGATCTTGGAAACCTTTGGGTTGTTTGACAAACACCTCTTCATTCAGGTATCCAATGAGAAATGAACATTTCACATTCATTTGGTAGAGTTTGAAGTTCATAGTGCATACAATTGACAAAAGGATGCGGATAGACTCAAGCCTTGCTACTGGAGCAAAGGATTCATCAAAATCTACTTCTTCCACTTGAATGTATCCTTGAGCCACCAACCGAGACTTATTCCGTATAATCTCACCGTCTTCGTCAGTCTTGTTTTTGAAAATCCATTTGGTGCCAATGTCATGAACGTTTTTTGTTCTAGGAATAAGTTCCCATACATCATTTCTTACAAATTGATTCAGCTCTTAATGCATTGAGTCCACCCAAATCTATTCTTGAAGGGCTTTTTCTACCTTTTTTAGCTCAAATTGGGCAAGGTAGCAATGGTACGTTACATGATTGGCAAGAAGTGTGTTTCCCTTTCTAAGACGAAGACTTTCATCTAGAGACCCTATTATGTTACTTCCTGGATGGTTTTTAACTACTCTTGATGATGGCTTCTTTGAGGTAGACACTTCATCATTCTGGGAGATAGGAGGATGAACTTCTAGAGGGGTGAAAGGACTTTTTGATCTCAACATTAGCCTTGTCTCCATTCTAGAGTTCACGGGAGTCGATTCCTTTTCTGGTGTAAGTCCTTCCACTTCAATATCTTGGGCTTCAACCTCAACAGTGGACTCTTTGGAGCTTGGTCCTTCTTCATCATCATCAATCTCTACTTTTTTTTAAGGCAACATCAATCACCACATTGATGGACTCCATCACCGTCTTTGTTCTCTTGTTGAAGACTCTATATGCCCAGCTAGTGGTAGAATAACCAAGGAAGATGCCTTCATCACTTTTTGCATCAATTTTTTCAAGGTTCTCCTGATCATTTAGAATGTAACACTTGCTCTCGAAGACTCAGAAGTACTTCACTTTAGCTTCTTTCCATTCCAAATTTCATATGCAGTCTTCTTTGTTCCTACTGGGAAGAATATTCTATTACCAATGTGACAAGAGGTGTTCACGGCTTCTCCATAAAACTTTTGAGGGATTTGCTTGTTGAATAGCATAACTCTTGCCATTTCTTGAATCACCCGATCCTTCCTCTCAACCACCCCATTTTGTTGAGGAGTTTTAGAGGCTAGAAATTCTTTTTTAATCTCATTCTTCTCACAAAAAGACTCAAATCTTGCATTTTTAAACTCCTTGCCATGATCACTCCTTATCTTGACAATAGGTACCCCTTTCTCGTTTTGAAGTCTCTTGCACAGAATTTCCATCTTCTCGTATGCTTCTTATTTTTCTCTAAGAAATTCCACCCAAGTGTATCTTGAGAAATCATCAACAATGACCATGCTGTACCTTTTTCCTCCTAGGCTTTTAGTTCTTACGGGCCCCATTAGATCAACATGAAGAAGCTTTAAACAACGTGAGGTAGAGATCACATTCACTTTGTGATGATTTGACTTTGTTTGCTTCCTTATTTGGCATGCACCATAAATGGTCTTCTTCACCTTTCCAAATTTTG